>CM059193.1:86590479-87081008 GCA_030323885.1 Branchipolynoe longqiensis | reverse complement strand
GTGATAGCGTTGATTGCGGGATGCGGCAGTCGCACTTTTGCGCACTGCCTACCACGGGCGTGTCAGCCTGGTGACGTTCGTGGGGGCAAACCTGAGGGATGCCAACAACCAACGTCGGCGGCATATGAATGCGGCCCAGTAGATGGCGCACTGGCGGGCGCATCCTGTGGAGCACCCCCTCCAGGTGAGCGAAGAATCATGGAATTGAATGTAGACGTGCTATGTAAAACACTGTGTATACCCTTATGCTTTATATAAAAACAATGTGTGTAACGATTGATCTATGTTTTTTTTTTTTTCTAATTTTAGAAGAAAAGTGACCTGGTGGAATTTGGAATATCAATAACTAGTTATATGTTTTTATTTGATTTTTCTTCTTAGGAAACGGACCATCTGGTACGCCTTGAGACATTTGTGAGAGATGGTTTTATAAAGGGTGAACATGTCGTTGCACTTTTCTTTGACTTGGAGAAGGCATACGACACCACATGGAAATATGGCATTATGAAAGACATTCAGGATAGTGGATTGAGAGGCAGACTACCTCTCTTTATAGAACAATTTCTTTTAAATAGGTGTTTCCGAGTCCGTGTCGGAAGTACTCTCTCAGAAGCCTTTGACCAAGAAATGGGTGTACCCCAAGGGAGCATCTTATCGGTCACACTGTTCATAATCAAAATTAATAGCATACTGGGTTGTGTCAGACCTGAGATTGATAAATCTCTCTTTGTAGATGATTTCCACCTTTGTTACAGGTCTAGAAACATGGCAGCTATAGAAAGAAAACTGCAACATCACTTGAACAGAGTAGCCGATTGGGCTGACGAAAATGGTTTTAAATTCTCTCTCAGCAAAACTGTGTGTGTGCATTTCTGTCAACAGCGGGGTGTACACTCAGACCCAGATTCCTGTGGTTGAAGAAACCAAATTCTTGGGTGTCATTTTTGACAAGAAATTAAATTTTATTTCGCACATTAAATATGTTAAAAAGAAATGTCAAAAAGCTCTAGACCTCCTGAGAGTTGTTGCTCATACCAATTGGGGGGGCGACCGCACCACTTTTCTCTCTCTCTATCGTGCACTGGTCCGATCAAAGCTTGATTATGGTTCCATGGTCTATGGATCAGCCAGACCGTCATACATCCAAATGTTGAAACCCATTCAAAATCAAGGACTCAGACTCTGTCTTGGAGCACTTCGAACTTCGCCAGAGGAGAGTCTTAGTGTAGAAGCAGAGGAACCTCCACTTGCGCTGAGGAGAGAAAAGCTCGCTCTACAGTATGCATCCAAGATCGCAGCAAATCCCAGCAACCCTGCTTATGACTGCATTTTCAACCCAGGCAATGAAACACTCTTTGCCAATAAACCCAAGGCCATTCCAACTTTCGGTATACGTATTAAGGAATCATTAGAAACACTCGAGTTTGATGTAGATAACATTGCAAAATTCCAATATCCAGACACACCACCTTGGACATACGCTGTCAATGTGAACCTGGCTCTCTCTGAAGCAAGGAAAGACTCAACTGACCCTCTGATCTACAACAGTATGTTCAGGGAGGTTAAAGACATACATTCTGATCATAAGTTCATCTACACAGATGGTTCTTACAAGGATGACAAGGCTGCAGCGGCAGCTGTCATGGGCAAGCACACCTTCTCGGAGCGATTACCAAAGGGTGCTTCGATATATTCAGCAGAGCTTGATGCCATATTCTTAGCAATGGACCATGTAGAAACCTCTTCCCATAGAAAATTTGTGATATGTTCGGATTCAAAATCATGCCTACAAGCTATTCAGAGCAAGGATTGGAAGAACCCTCTGATCCGCAAGATTTTAGAAAGGTTACATTATTTATGTTCAGGACTTCACAAAACTGTGCTTTTTTATTGGGTGCCGAGTCATGTTGGCATTCGAGGAAATGAGGCTGCAGACGTGGCTGCCAAAGAAGCTCTCGACAAATGCATTACACCTCTTCCCATTCCTCACACAGACCTCAAAAGGCACATCAGTGCACTCATAAGGAAAAAGTGGCAATTACAATGGGATGAAGCTGTCATGAACAAGCTTCATGCAATTCAGCCCACCCTTGGCAAATTTTCAGGTGCTTGTCATAGAAATAGACGCGAAGAGACCGTTGTTGCACGTATGCGAATTGGACATAGCTATTTGACTCATAGTTACCTTTTTAAAGCAGAAGACCAGCCAGAATGCATACCATGTGGAGTGCCTCTGACTGTGAAACATATTTTGATTGAATGCATTGACTTTGCAAATGTTCGAGCGCAGTATTTTAATGTAGCAAGTATGAAATGTTTATTTGACACTGTTAGTACTGCCTTAGTTTTATCGTTTTTAAAGCACATTGGACTGTTTAAACGGTTTTAAGACATTTTTGATGGCATTGTATAGCCCTTAGTGTGCTGATATGCCGTTAAGCATTTATTCATTCATTCATTCATTCTTAGGAAACGGTTGAAGATGTATGTAGTCGGGATCTTCAATCAGATTATTCGCGCCCGGAACTCGGCTGGGGGTGAGCCTACCACCGACTTGGCGAGCTAGTGGGGTGCCCGGGCACTCAGTCATTTCAAATTGATGCAAAAGTTTCGTTTTCAATACCAATTTGAAGGTAAGGGTCTATAGAACCATTTTGGTTCGAGTGTCAAACTCTCAGATTAAAAAAAACTAAATGGCTGCCAAAAACCAAGATGGCTGCCTATTTCAAGCTTTTTTTCGCATTACGCCTCATAACTTTTGTACTATTGAACCTAGAATGATGATTTTGGTCTCTATACCTAGGTTTGCATGTATGAGTAATTGAATAAAAATAAAATAAACATGATTGGAGCATATCTTCTCTTATATTGAGTCCTACTTCCGAGTAACTGCTTAGTCAATTGCTTGAAAAACTCCTTGAACAATACATTTAATAAGAAAATGGCTAACAAATTAACCAAATTAACCTATATACATCATGTTAGTATTGGAAATTGTTCTAGTCCAGCTACTTCTCGCATGTGCACTTGCACTGACGTGTGCACTTCAACTTTCTCTTCACGCATTTGCACCGAGAGCAGGTAAGTGGGCAAGCGCACTTCACATCCAGGTGGAACACATCCTTGGCGAGGGGCAGCGAGGTCCAAATGGGAAGCAGCTTGCCATCCTCTTCCTTCCACCCATGGTTAGTTGGGTTGTTGACAGGCATCATGGACCTGTGGGCTATTGTCCAGATGCTCGCTTGGAAGACACTCCTTTTGAGATGTTGATCCAAAGCATCACTGGTTGGGGGAATTCTCTCCACGTCCCTAGTCTTCTGTGAGAACAACCTCATTCGGATGAGGTCAACATCATTGCCCTCATTTGACTCATTTGAGTACAGCCTACAGACAAAGTTTGTTGCCACTTGTTTCAACCTTGGCGATGTTTGGAATGGAGTTTCGGCAATAGTTGCAAATTGCTCCATAAGGGATGGCACTTCATGCATCAACGTGCAGCAGGATCGCTTACCCTTGAACTTGAAGGAAGAAGTACTGTCTGATCCAGTGAATGCGTGGAAGAGGGCCATGGCTTTGCATGTTGTCATGCCCAGGTTTGTGGCGATAGTGTTCAGGGAGATCATTCTGGTTGTCTTTCCCGCTTTTAAGGAGATCCATATTTCTGCAGCCGGATTCAGAGCCTTGATATGATGAAAATTACTCAGAAGGATTACGACAACATCTGTATCTCCAGTATGCACCATCCCAAGTGATGATGATTGGAGGGCATGGAGGAGATGTACTAAGACATGCGTGTCAGCTTCCTCATGGTTGCATTGATCCATTGGTGGACTGTTTCCAACATGGTGGACTTGATCACCTGCAGTGATGTAGACATTCTTGTCATCTGGGAAATATTCTTCTGTTATCTTTTTTGACAGGAATGAGAACAGTTCCTTCTTGTTATCAACGTTCGCCAGAAAATTCTGCCAATTGACTGGGATTTTGGCAGTACCAGATATGTGTTGTCGGATGCCTGTTCCTCATTTTTCCCTTGTGCCTCCTTTAATTGTCACTGCACGATACTGGTCCCAGACAATATCTACTCTTGTCGATCGCTTCAAGTCATGGAGGTTGGGTGACAAGATTTCGGCCCACAGGTGGTGCAAACGTATACGAACGAGGCAGGATGGGTTCACTGCTGCGTGCTCCTCTTTGCTGTGCATTGATTCGTAGACATTCTTGATCCAACCCAGGCGTCTGTGATGAAGGAAACTGAAATATTGAAATACCAGTTCCATGGAAGGATGAGCTGCAGTGCGTGATGTGGGATTGTGATCCAAGTTATCCAGGGCTGCAACTGTGAAAATGTGGTGATGCAAATTTGTAGGAAAGACTATATCAGCGTTGTTCCTTGTATGATCTGCAATAGCCTGTGCAAATCTAGTTTCAATGCTGAGGACTTTCTTATATGACACACTCAGAGCATATTTGTGTAGTAGTTCTACCAGCTTCTTGCTTCTTGTTTCGGAATGCAATTTGAGGGCCAGGAACACTGCCAGTGGAGGCTCACATTTCAAGTTTGTTGAAAGAGAAGTCATATTTAGCATGGCCAACTGACTCACAGAGAGCATCTGCCTGGAATTCTCTTATTCTGGTGATGATTTAGGTCCTGCGAGTAGTTGACGGAAGAAATACTTTATACGTTGTGGAACAGATGATTCTTCGCAACCATTGGGAAATGAACCATCAAACTTGAATGCAGTGTCATGATCAAAAACAGCTTTACGGAGAATCGATGCTGCCATTAGTAATGTACGTGCTTCCTCATCTGGTGTTTGAGTTGCATCTGATATGATCTTTCTAGCCGTCTTCGAACAAACGATGAAAACTCGGTCTCGGATACCTTTCTCCTCTGTCAAATTCGGGAAGTGTTCCAGGACTCTATCCTTTAGGCGTGTCCGGTTCACAGTCTTCTGGATTCCATGTTGTTCTAATCTCTCAGTCATCATATCTGTCAGATCTTGCAATGCAAAAATTCTATGACCTCCAGTGACTTCTTCCTTTATAAATTGGAGCAATTCATTTTCTGTTGTGGCCTCAAGATTTTCGCTAGCTCTGTCTTGTTTACAAATCGCATCGTAACGGCGATTGAACCCTGTGTAGCAATTCCGATGGTACTTGGCTTCAATGGCGACCAGATCGCCTTCAGCAAGGAGTGCCACAATACGCTCTTCCCCCAGCGCGACTGCCTTATCATGTATCTGTTGGGTGAGTTTAACCTTCTGGAAAGAATGGTCTGCTTCATTTGTTTCATCACCACAGAAGATACACAGATTACGATTAACAGCTGCATTACTCCGCCGGGATCTTTTTCTTACAGGAGGCAATCCTTCATTATGACTTTTTTTTGCATGGTCAAGTGCTGATGCCCTGTAAAGTTGACGACAAGATTTATGCCAGGATGCATGATTCTTCTGCATGGATTCTTCATCTGGAAGTTCTATGTCTGGGTGGGGAGCAGCACCAATTGCTCTGAACTGACTTGCGAGCCTGGTGATTTCTCTGTAGGCTTCCTCTCTACGACTGGCGACTGGATTCGCAAGAGGACAAACAAGCACTTCCTCAGTTTGCTTTTGGCACAAAATACACAACTGCCATATCGTTGCCCCAGCCATCTCAGAAACAACCTGGAAAGACACCAAGAAAAAATACCCCATTTGTATCGTCACATTTTGTATTTATTGTCTCATTGGTATGAAATACCATATAAGATATATTCCAATCATGTTTATTTTATTTTTATTCAATTACTCATACATGAAAACCCATATATAGACACCAAAATCATCATTCTAGGTTCCATACGACAAAAGTTATGAGGCGTAATGCAAAAAAAAAAGAAATTGGCAGCCATCTTTGATTTTGGCAGCCATTTTGAATTTTTTTATCTGAGAGCTTGACACTCGAACCAAAATTGTTCTATAGACCCTTACCATCAAATTGGTACTGAAAACTAAACTTTTGCATCAATTTGAAATGAAAAGAGAAAAATACCCATGCATGGCCCCCCCCACTAAGCGCCGTGCACACTGGAGACCCGCTCAACCCAGTGAACCACTACGACAGGCTGGTGGACGGTGTCCACGCCAGCGGTCCGACCAAGAGGCTCTGGGCACGCCGCATTGTGTTGTGTGTGCGGGCCATTAACCTCTAATTTGGAATTTTTATAGATTTTATATATATGTTTTTTTAATTGGTATTTCACTAATAAATTGGGACATTTTTATAGATTTTCTATCTAGTTTAAAAAAATATTTTTTTTAGGTTATATGTTATTATTAAACTTCAAAATTAGTAATATAGCAGTTTTTAGGCTCTCATGCATTAGACGCATTTAGTTTGTGTGCATTTTTATTTTGTGATATCATAACGGACATCGTACACCTGTGAATGCCACGGGCACCTGTCTCCAGAATTTCAGGTCACGTACGCGTATCAAAGAACAGGATGCGCAGCTGCGTATATATATTTCAAAAGTGTGTTTCTACTATTCAGACAGGGGTAATTATATCATTATATATTCTGGAGTGATTTACCGAATATCATAGGAAGATATTATACAAATGATAATCCACAATGCGCATCTGCACATTTTCTGGACGGGTGTTATATAGCCACGGTATTCAATATACGTCGAATATTTAATAGTAAAAATAAAACTGTGCCACACGGGTTATATGTTAACGGTCTTCACTACAGCCACCAGGGGCGCGGCTCAAGACCAGTGAAGGGGGTTGGATTAATTACACAGCCGATAAGGCGCTCACCTCAAACGCGACCCAGCTGTTGACCTCACCAGCCCTGGGAGGGCTGGGATGTGATAGTCAGCGGTTAGGTGTTGAATGTTTGCGTGGTGGTATGGCTGGAATTCTTCCTACCCGTTGCTTGTAGCACTTTGTATTCAAGGAAAATGTCAGATATGACCATGTGGTTAACTATTTTATTATGTCTGCTTGTAATATCCATATCCACCACTAGGGATCGGATATGGGCTTTGCCATGCATCACTCAATTATTTTAATATGCTTTGTTTTAGTTTACGCTTTACCAGTAATAAACTGTACAGATATTGTTATCTTGTGTCATGTATTTTTCCTCACTTGTAAACCATGACTATTGTATCTGGGAATCATTCATATGAAGAGTTCAGGCGGAAAACCCTGTAAACGCCAATCCAAAAATGTAATTAAAATAACAGATTTTTACCTGAAAATAATGTTATCTCTCACTACTTCCACTTTTCTTGTGATGACATGATTATGGAGCAATCAACAAAAAAGTAAGAATGTAAAACAATTAACTCTTTGAAGGTTTGATTCCAGTGTTTATCACAATCTTTGGATTGGTGTTTACGAGGTTTTGCGCCTGAATTCTTCATATATTTATTTACGGTCCTTTGTTTTTACTTGCGAGTTAGAACTGACTTTTTGGCATAAGGATCCCTTACTATGTGTTCTAATTAGTATTAGGCCTTATATATTTTTTGGTCTATTAACGTTAAAATATTGCTGCCAACGGGGTTCCTAAATTCTGTTGTATTGGCGAATAACTTTACGTACCGTAGCATACGGTATGTAAAATTATTTATCACTTGCCAATGACTTTCCTTTTCCCATTATGTAACATTATTTCTGACTTGCTAATAACTTAACATACCATAGTATGCGTGTATGCAAAATTAGTTATCACTTGCCAATGATGTTACGTACTATAGTATACCGGTATGCAAAAGTATTTATCACTTGCCAATAATTTTACACACTATAGTATACACGTATGTACGCGGTGCTTCCCGCCTTTTTTATGTTTTACGACCTTAACTGTCACTAGGCCCTGCTATCGGCGCCTCACGGGTGATAGAGGTCGACAGCCGGGCCAGCTCAGAAGATTGCGCCGCATCGGGTAGATTAATTAATTTATCGCCACTTTCTTTGAGAATGCGCGCGGTGTACAATTTCAAACGCCCTGAGCTTGATTTACGAGCCGCCAAATGGTCGGTTCGTATGACGACCGTCATGTCAGATATGACTTCAGAAACTTCCCACGGACCATCCCAGTTAGGCGCAAGTTTAATATTCGCGGTCGGCGCGTGGTATCTAAGCACCAAGTCGCCCGCCACAAATCGAGGGAATTCCGCATTGCCATAAGAATTTGTACAGGGAGGACCCTGTACTATTACAAACTCTTCCGTACGCATTGTGGAAACAACACTCCAGCCATCGGATGAAAGCTGGTGTGCATGAATCCCCAAAGTGCTGTTGTAACACTCCGAACTGTAAATCACAGGGTAGGCATAATTCCTCCCCAAATACTAGTGTATTTGGAGTAACCCCAGTGGCTGCGTGTACTGTGCAGTTATATGCATGTGCCACGTATTTTGCTTGCAAGTCCCAGTCACTCTGGTCTTCATTTACCATACACGCTAGTGCGGAAATTAGGGTTCTATTAAATCTTTCGACCAACACATTTGATCTCGGACAGTAGGGGTTGGTGCGAGTCTTATAGCAGCCTATGAGTTTGAGCATAGTCTGAAATAACTCCGCCTCAAACTCTCTACCTTGATCTGAATGTAAGGAAATAGGGGCACCAAAAATAAGCACCCAATTATCTACTAAAGCCTGTGCAGCCACCACCGCTGTCTGATTACATAACGGTAGACCTGCACATATTTAGTAAAATGGTCTTGTACGACCAACATAACCAAGTTGCCCCGGCTGGTAAGTTTGAAACCAGAGACAAAGTCACAAGATAACCGCCCCCAACATTGGCCAGTCATTTGTTGTTGTAAGGGCATTTTAGATAAGCCCAGACCAGGTTTAATCGTTGTGCATTTCGGGCATGTTTTAACCCAATCGCGCATGCGTGCATTCATGCCAGGCCAATAATACCTCGTGCGCAATTTGTCCAGAGTTCTCTCTCGACCAAAATGCGTCGACGTCTGATGGCAGTGGCAGAATGTCAATATTTCCTCCCGTAAGAGAAAAAGGATGATGATCTGTTGATGAGTCGTCAGGGTAGCACTGTCAAGCGTATTTCTGCATAACAACCCATCTACTAGCATTAATTGATCCCACTGATTTAAAAGTTTCAATATTTTCCACACTCGTGAGATCTTTTGGCGGCCTCGCTGTGTGCGTATTTAACAAGGTAATTATTGTGGAACAAGTATCATTTGTGGCTTGAGCCTGACGAATTTCAGCCTGGGTCCAGAAATTAAAATTGTCTTCAACTTCTGTACCCTGACCTAGAGATGCAACAACCGCCGTGTGTGCTCCACAGTCCTCACATTCTGGTATTCCACAACGACGGACTGATATGCGGCTGAGCGCATCTGCGTTAATATGCTCTGGGCCGTGTCGATAAGTAATTTGCGTGTTGGTTAGGCCAAATTCTGACAACCAAGCCAACCAACGCCCTATCATTCCCTCAGCCTCTTTGAAATTTAATAACCACTTTAACGAGTGGTGATCAGTATGGATCTGGAATTCTGCGTCCCAGAAATAATGTCGCCACTTTTTGGTATATACGACAATTGCCATTAACTCCCGGTTAGTGGTACAATATCGCCGTTGACAAGCACTTAACCTGTTACTGGCGAATGTAATAGGCACTTCTACCCCATCTTGTACTTGACTTAGCGCACCGGCAATAGCAAATGCACTGGCATCAGTGTCCAAGACAAACTGCCCTGTTGGCCTTGGATACCCAAGCACCGGCGTATCCGTAAATAGCCTTTTTAATTCAACAAATGCCATATGCTGGGGTTCTCCCCAGTCAAAGGCTTGCGTGCTAACATTAGCCATGTCCTGTATTGGGGCGACTACATTAGCAAATTGAGGGATAAAGTCTCGATAATACGAGGCGAATCCGAGTAAACTTTTTGTTTCCTTAGGAGATTTAGGCGCCGGCCAATTGGTTAGCGCCACCACTTTGTTAGGGTAAGCTTTGACGCCTTCTCCAGAAACAATGCGGCCTAAATACTCTGTCTCGTGTCTGAACAAGTGGCATTTGGACGGTTTAAGCTTCAGTTTGAATTTGCGAAGCCTGAGAAATACCTCACGTAAATTGTTACGACAAGTGCTAACGGAATCACCGAATATAATAATGTCGTCTAGATATACTAAACAGTGTGTGAATAGCAAACCATTTAACATTTCTGCCATCATTTTCTCAAATGTGACAGGGGCATTACATAAACCAAAAGGCATTACCTTCCACTCGTACAGTCCTATATGAGTAGTGAAGGCAGTTTTCTCCCGGTCGTCGGACTGCATCGCGACTTGATGGTATCCTTACTGAAGGTCCAAAGTGCAGAACCACTTATTTCCCCCAAGACTATCCAGGCTCTCGTCGATGCGTGGCAACGGGTACGCGTTTTTGCGCGTCATAGCATTTAATTTACGATAATCTATGCAGAATCGCCACGTTCCATCTTTTTTTGTAACCAGGTGAACTGGCGAACTGTAGGGACTCTGGCTGTCCGTAATAATTCCAGAAGCGAGCATCTTTCCCACCTCGTCCTCCAGGGCTTGCTTCTTAGAATCCATTAATCTGCGATACGGTATCCTAAATGGGGCATTGTCACCAAGGTCAATATGGTGTTGTACCACATCAGTCCAACCCAACTTAGCATCCGGCTTCGCAAAGATATCACAAAATTCGAACAGAAATTCTGCGATTTTCATCTTGTCCTTCATATGTTCCAAATGCGTGGCTTCAGCCATGGATAATATGAAGTCTGGAATTTGTGGCAATCCTTGAAATTGCTTCCTATCGACAGAAAATGCCGGTTCAGGGGATCCTCCAAATCCTTCCACCCCACGTTCCTTTTTCAACAAGTCGAACACCATCGCGGCCATAGGACTATCAATGGGACCGTGTTGCTTGGCCAACAATTTGACCCCGTGACAAATGGATACAGTTGTCCGTAATGTTACAGAGTGACAAAACAGCACCCTTTGACCTATTGATCAAAGAATGCGCCGATGTAACTCCAATGGGGCTGAGCATTTCACGGTCGGGTTCAATTAAGCACTGACCTTCCCCGTCTATATGCCTAGTCGTAATTAAAGCTGCGACAGTTTGGTGAGCAGCTATTGTCACATCCTCCGCCAAACACGCAATGCCGCAATCTGTTCTGAGTTGGCAATGTGTGATTAAATTATAGGGTTGAAGGTCTTCGAAAAGTCCGTTATGTGGAGACAAACTGGCTTCATAAAATGACATCCAGTCACTCCCCAATATACTGTCTTCTGGTATATCAACTATTAATACTGACGAGTGAAAAATCTGATCGGCGATACCTAATGGTATATGCGTACAACCAAATTGTGGAATCACTAAGCCAGTAACACTCAACGGTTTTACTTCAGAAACCAAATTACGAGTGTTCAGATTGAGATCGTCAAAGAATCTCTTTCCTATCACGGACATAGCTGCGCCCGTGTCAATAAGAAAGAACCCCTTGGAGCCTCTAATATTGATAGGAACGTACCCTCTTTTTCCCTTAAGAGGAAAAATATGCATAGAACACTGGTTTCTCCCACCGACATTATGTAAGTCCAGACCGGTTTTCTTCAATATGTAGTCCATGCACAAATCGGGCTTGCTGCCACGCGCATTTTGGGAGCACAACGACTGCATACCCGCCAAGAAAACCTGACAAACGCAAATAGAAACATCAGGGGCCTGGGTGACCACGCCCCCTTTTAAACATACATCTGTTGAGAGATTGTGTAACTGGTGTTTAGCACAACTTTCAATAGCTGCACTGGGAAAGTTTTCCTTCTGAACCAAAGCTGACAACACTCCTGGCGTTGCAGCTGGTTCTAATTTAAATAATCAGCATCCTCCACAAACTCGGGTGAAGCCGACTGATTAGGCATAGCGGCGATATTTTTGCTGCTCGGCGCAATGTTTTTGCCACCGTGCGCAATATATTCGCCATTGTGCGCAATATTTTTACCACTGGCTGCAAGTAGCCTGGCTAATGCTGCCAGCACATGACGTGTATTATCACGCCCTTTCCGGTCACCCACGATCATGGCCTGTTCTAGTGAACGCGGCTGTGATACAGGGCATTCAGAAGCCAAATGGCCAAAGCCTCTGCACCTAAAACACTCAGTATCGGTTGATGTGCATGGTAGATCAGGACGATTCCTTTGGAACGCCCCTGATGATCTTCCCTGCATGTCAGGATTATACTGTGTACGCTTGCCTTGCCACTCCCTTTTACCGGAATGGTCAGCATTGCGATTATTATAGGGTTTTGAACCCTTGCCATTGAAGGCACTAATATTCACGTCAGTGTAGGTGGGCGTGGCATCATAAGAACTTTCCGCCCCCTCGGAATTAATACCCGCCACCACGCGTTTAGTTGGAATCATACGCGCTTTTGCTGCATGGTCTATCAACATTTGGTATACGTCCTCCATGGTATGTCTACCTGGGGACCATTGTTTCAGAATCATGTCGCGTTCCTCACGGTCACGAAGACCATTGATGAACACGGCAACAGTTTTGCGCGCGATCAACTCTCGCGACATGTCACACCCTGCGCCAGCTTTCCTGGCTTCAGATTCTAGCAACATCCCGTAGTATACGGTATTTGCCAAGTCAGATGGCCGTTGGAATCTTTTCTCGAAAAGCTCCCACTTAGATAAGGGATCCAGTCCCTTGAATTGCCAAGCTAATGCTTCGACTAACTCATCCAGGGTGGCGCAATTTCCTTGCTCCCACCTGTCTACTGCCAGTTGGCCAGGACCATCCTGCAGTAAATGAAGTAGGCGTGTCAACGCGGTGGTTTCAATCCACCGATTGACTGACATCGCCTTGCTGAATTTTTCCCACCAGGTATCCCAGTCTTGGTTGATACCATCAAATGGGGTCACTTCCACAGCTCTCACCCTAGCGGGTTGATATTGTTCCTGTACGCTTATATTGCGATCGCGCAAATATAATGACCAACTCACGGCTGATGCGCCTATGCCAGGGTTAATACTAGAGGCCTCCATCACAGCCTGGTGGATAGCTGGGTTGGATCTAATAATGGCCTGCTCCTCACTAGTAAAGCGGTGAGCCACAAAGGAGTCCACCATAGGGTTCTCCTTACATGCGCAATTCTGGGCGCTCTGCCCAGATTGCTGCAAGTTAACGGCTGGATTTCCGTCAGAGGCGTTAGACGCATTTACATTATTAAAAGTAGGCGGGCCACGCCCACTTTGCTGCTGAATCACGCTCAACAGTTCTTTTGGAACACCAGGGTTTTGGCTACGCTTTTCCTGCCACCCGGCTAATTTCTGCCACTGGGCATTTAATTCACTTTCACGTGACTGTAGCTGTTGTTCACGTTCTTCTAACGTGGCTGGCCTGTCACGGTTACTGGTTTGCTTCGAAGCAGGTACCATGAAGGAAAGGTCAATGACCGGGGGCGGCAGAACCGGTATATGAGTAGTAGCCGACTTCTCTCTCGGTAGGAAAGAAAATAGGCCGCCTTCCCCATATGCGGATCCACCATCCACGGGACGCGTGACACCTAAGGGCATTTGCTTGCCTTGGGGTGCATTTATATTTTGTGCGCCTAGAGGCGCATTGTTATTTTGCACGCCTAGAGGCGCATTTTTATTTTGCGCGCCTAAAGGCGCATCTATATTTTGCGTGTGCGCAAATACAGAGGTTGTTGATGCTTTACCAGAACGAGCTGGGTTCGCATCCACAGTAGGGGGTGAGACCCCGTCAGGTCGGGTTGCTTCCGCCTGAAAGGTTAGGGGTGAGACCCCGGTGCTTTGGACATTGTCCGCATTTAGGGAAGCACCATCCAAAGACGGTGCCTCCTCCTCGTCCCTTGACTCCGCCCCGTTTGCTGCTGAGCACAAACAACCGCGACGAGAGGCTATGGGGACATCTCCCTCTCTCTTTCTCGCCAGCTCGCAGTTTTGACCAGACGGCGAGCTGCCCTATCTGTCTGGGTATCACCAAAAAAACAGTTAATTTGGCTACAACCCAAACAAATCTTTTGTCTAAATTTTCCTCAGCAATTTAAAACAATTTTGATTACCTCTAATTTTGTTAGATGTCTTATTCACTTATTAAAAGATTATTAGATATTATTAGATATGTATTAGATATTATTAGATATGTTCAGAACTCTTATAAAAAAATGGTTAAAACAGCCTAAAATTAGAAAAACCCAGCAAAAGATAGAAAATAAGATTTCTAGAACCGTGGTGAGCAACTAAGGTAAATTAACGGTAATATCCCCGATATTACAATTCCTTTAACTTAGTCGATTTCTTGCTATTTTAAAGCTAAAGATATATATGCCAAATTTTAAATCATACGAGGAAATTTAACAGTATTAGTGAGGAAGATAGTTCCGAATATTGTGAAAGTAATACGACAGAACAGGAAAATAAAGGTGAAATCAGAGTCCAAAAATAGTTCGAAAATCAGTTTGAGTAAACGCACGTAGTGACAGCCGACCAAATTGTCTGGTAGTCAATGTACGACTGACCTGATGCTCCACTAACGCTTCCTGACGTCGCCTCCATCCAGCGACGCGCCACGTCGCTAGGAGACGCTGTAACAATTCGAATCACGCGGACTAGCGCAAAGCTACTGCCTCCGGCCTAACTGAACCTTATTTCTAACCCGACTCCAATCGTCGGAAGGCCGCAATAGCGAATTTTGTTACTACTCTAACCAAATATAACGCGCGCCTTACCTTATGCCTGATAACGTCGGAAGACAATCCTGATAACGTTAGTACATCTAGATTGTCTTTTTTTAGATGCATTTTTATTATGTCTATTTTATTGGATGCACTCTGGCAGTTTAGGTGGGCGAAGTGTATGCCCCTTCCCAGTTTGCATTCAATCTCTTCTACCATATTTATTTTACTTTAAATAATATTTTTATGATAGTGGTCGCTTGATTTCGTGAGTTTTTGATTTTGTTTTGATTTTATTTTGGCTTAGTGATTGATGGATTCGGGGTCTATGTGCTGGTGCATACAGCACACATGGCCCCTTTTGATAGATAGTCATGCATTCCTCCATTACTTTTACTTTTACCTGTGTGCATAGAGGAAGACATGAACATTAAAGTGTGTATTAGTTGTACCTGATTATACTTATGATTTAGGGTTTGGTTAGTGAAATTTATAAAAGTTTGTGATACTTATGTTCTGGAGCCCTGGTGCTCTTTCCAGTTCTCCGTGATGCTTTTTGACAGCCTGGCACTGACATTTCTGGCATATTCCTCATTGTAGTGTATACCATCCATCATGCCAATGCCATATCGTACCGCTCTCTTTCCATGCCTTGTTTTGTGGGTTGACGGTTTGTTGTCTTTTAATCTAGTGTGGGCGGAAGTGGAGCAAGCTGTGCATTGCTGTTTTTTGCACCTCCTCCTTACCTTCTGTGAGAGCTCTTATGCTTTCTCCTGCTCTTCATTTTCAATTACTTCTTGTTTTCTTATGTTATATTTGTTTTTGCTCATTTATTTATTTGTTTATTTGTTTATTTATTTGTATTTTCTTCCTTGCACAGGCTTTCCTTTATTTTTTGGAGGATGTTCCCATTTTATTTTTGTATCCTTGTTTTACTGTTTCGCCTTCACTGGCGCTGTCCAGGTACCGACCTGAGCCCCAGTATGGGCATTTTGTGCATTCCCTGAATGCGTTTCCTGGAGCATTTATTAGTTTCTCCTTCAGGCTTTCGTTTTGTGTGAATTTTGCGTGGATGATGTCCTCCAGCACGTTTTCATTGGTTTTGCACCACTCCTGTGTTCTCCATATCTTCTTTGCCATTGCCTTTATCGTATATGGATTTTCAGTGTTGTCTATCATTCTCATTATGTCGTGTTTCTCATGGTATTTTGCCATTATTGAACTGTAGTATTGCTCTGCTGATGTATATTTGTTACCATCCTTTCCAGTGATTTCACACTTGTAGAGATTGCTGAAAGGGGAGTTGTGTCCTTGGAAAGACACTCCCCATGTGTGTTCCCTAGTTGCTGCCTTCTCTGGCGTGATTTCTGCTATTTCTATTTTATCAAATTCGTTGGGCTTATAGATTTTTCCATTTACCTCTATATTGCATCCTTTCATTTTGATTGACTTTATTTTTTCGTTTTTGTTCTCCATTGCAAGTGTGTACATTTGTTGTACCGTTTTCTCATTTAGCATTTCGGCTTCTGATCTGACCGGCCTCATTTTTACCTTGCTGTATCTTTCTTTTGACTGGAGCATTTTTTTTTTCTGGAAGAGTTCTTTTTTGTGTGACTCCTTTTCCAGCTGGATTTTGATGCTCCTTGGTCTGCTTATGATTTTTTCGGTGTTTTGGGTTTCTGTATCTTTTGTTTCCTTGTCTTTATTTTTGTCTGAGGTCTGCTCGTTGTTGTCTGTGGTTTTTTTTGGTGTTGCCTCTTTTTTTATTTTCTTTCCTAGACGGAAGGCTTTGGTCACTACCATCCAGCCAAAGTCACAGTCTGCTTCTTTTAGCATGTTTGTGACAGTTTTCTCCATGTTTTCGTCTTCTTTTTCCGGGATGCCGTGTATTATGATGCTGAGTTTTTTCCCATCACTTTTTGTCGCCTCTGTTTGGGCTGTATCCGTGGGTGGCTTCCTTTTGTCCGTGGGCGCAGTCCTGGCATTGTTTATACCTTTGTTTGCATTTGTGTTGTTCTTTTGTTCTTTGAGCTTCTCAAACTCAGATTTGTACCACGTGCATTCGATTTGCAACGTGTTGTATGCTACCAGTAGTGCCTGCAGTTGGTTTTGATATTCATTGTCATTGTCGTTGTCCCTTGGTTTTGTTTTGTTTTTTCCATCATTTCCGTTGTCATTCGTGCCGTTTCCGTCATTTACTTTTATATCCTTTTTGTTTTTGCCCCCCTTCGCTAATTCTTCTTTGACTGTTTGGATTACCAGTCTCACTATCTCATCCTTATCATCTCCGTGTTCTGTTATTTCCATATGCTTACCTCCATGCTCCGTTATTTCCATTTCGTTATCCTGTTTGTCGTCCTTTCCCTCCATTTTTAACGACTGGTTGTCTGTCGTAGTATTCTAGTGAGCAATTTTTTGGTTATGAGTATTTGTAGGGACCACACACAAAAATTTTAAAACAGGTCTAGAACACCATAAATAGTACAGAATTGAAGTCCTTCAAATTCTGAGTTGACTACACCTTTTTTTTAGCTCTATAGCATTGTTAATAAAATAGTTATGATGGTTTTCATTTCACTCTTTTGTCTTAATTCCTGGACACTTTACTATGGGGGAACTTGGTGAAACATGCAAATATAGCCCACAAAAGATTTCAAAATCAACATATTGCTTTCATTTTAATAAGATTATAACTTAAAGCTGTTATAGCTGCACAACAAAAACAACAAATAACAAACAAATTAAATTAAGTTAAGATATTTTTATTATTACTGAGGTTTCTTTTGATTTCACATTCACAATAATGACATATATTTCATTTTTAGGCACAGTCAATAACACAATTCTCATGGCACAATTGGTAATAGTTCACGCTTTACAATAGTTCATATCATAGCATCTTGCCAAGGTACCGCTCCAGCATCAGACATGTAATAGGCACTGAGATATTGTCTCTGGTATTTCGCTGCGAGTGTCAGTCTGTTCCAACGGACGCTGTCGATGTCGGCTAGAGGATTGTTGAGTCTCCAGGCTCCAGGAACGATGTTGTGATCGCTGTCCTCCTGGTCCATCTCTGCATTGTGACGAGCTGCGTATCGCTTCCGCATCAGATTATGTAGGCAGACACTATTGACACAACTGTTGCTGGCTTCTGTCGCATTGTTGTTAGGAGGCACTCGTACCGGTGAGCTAGAAGCCCGAATGCATTTTCCACGATGCGGCGTGCCCTGGAGAGTCGGTAGTTGAACATTCTTTCCAGAATTGTTAGATGACGTTTAGAGAAAGGTTTCATCAACCAAGTTCTCAGCGCGAACGCATCATCAGCAACTATGAAGAAAGGCATGTCACGCTCATCATACGTAGTGCTTCGGCACTTGGAATACCAAGTCGTCCTTCTTCAATGTACTTTTTCAGTTCAGAACGTTTGAAGACTTTAGCATCGCCTGCAGAGCCATTGCTCCCAACGTCGACCCAGGAGAATTTGTAGTCACCATCCACTAGAGCCATCAATATGACCGAGTGGAATCCCTTGTAGTTGTAGTACTCCGACCCTCCATGGGCTGGGCATTGGATGGGGATATGTTTCCCATCAAGGGCTCCCAGGCAATGGTGAAACTGCCATCTTGTGGAGAACTGCTCAGCGATACCTCTCCATTGCTCTTCTGTAGTTGGAGCTTGAATCACCTCCTCAGCATACTCTGCAATTATAGCTTCACACACCTCACGAATGGCAAGCGAGATGGTGTTGTGTGGAACTCGGAAACCGTACATCAGAGAATGATAGTTGTCACCAGAGGCTAGGTAGCGGAGAGTGAACGACAGTTTCAATCCCGGTGTTAGCGCCTTTCTGTACCATGTGTCCTTTTTCTTGATTCTTGGAACGATGCGAAGGAGAATCTCCTCGAACATAGCTGGATCCATGCGTAGAAAGTTTCTGTACGCTCGCACATCTTCGATACGTAACTCTTGCATAAGATTTGCAAACTGGCCGAACTGCATTCTCCTCTCCAACCAAGGTCGAACCCACACACTTCTTCTCACTTTTCTTGTACGTCTTCTCTTGATTTGCATAACTTGCAACATAATCATGTTGTTAACATTCTGTTGTTGATGTAGCTGCAATTGCCAGTTCACCAGCTGAAGTTGATTCATGCGCTGCCGCAAGCAGTAATCCATGATGTGCACCCTTTGAGAGTCAGGCATCAAGTGATCCGTGAAGTGCTTTTGCGCCCGGTTATATATATACAAAACGCCCGTCCGGGAGTTGTCCGGAGTGATCCGGGAGTGTTCGGGGCTGCTCCGGGAGTGGTCCGGGACTGCTCCGGGAGTGGTCTGGGGTGAACCGGGGTGAACCGGGGTAATTTGGGTCTTACGGGGGCTGTCCGGGAGTGGTTCGTGGCTACGCCAGGGGTAGTCCGGGACAGTCCGGGGATGGTCCGGGTCAAATCGTGGCTCAAAATGACCTCGGACCACCCCCGGACAGGCCCGGTCCACCCTCGACCACCCCCGGAATAGCCCGATCACCCCCGGACCACCCCTGGACCACCCCCCGATCAGGCCGGATTGAGCCCGGATCGCAAAATCCCTTGGACCGCGCCGTATGTTTTAAACATTTTAAAACAGCCGGGGCCGAGGCCGGACGGTGCCGGACGAGCCACGGATCAGGGGGTGTTGACACGGACGAGCCACTGACGAGCCACGGATCACCCCAGATCGCCCCGGATCACCCCAGATCGCCCCGGACCACCCCGGATGGCAGTCCGGGGCTCATCCGGCCCCTGATCCGGGTATGTGTGACTGGGGCTAAAACAATGTAAATGACCAAGGTTTGCAAAGTGTACGCCTATCTGAGAGCATTATATTGTTCTAGATAATGGTAATAGTATGCCTATTCTAAAATGAGCTACATCCATTTTATTATTTGAAATTTGACATCCTGCAAATTAGATTTTTTTAATGAAGCCACCCGTACTCGAGGAAGTCGACCAGCTGGTCGTCATGATAGTCGGTCAGGAGAGCCCTCCAACGGTCAATGTGGAGGTCGGACGGTTCAGGGACCCGTGCGACTATATGTGGTATATGTACCTGTACACATCATTCCTCCATACGGTGGGCACGGAAGTGGGCCAAAATTTGATGAGGGTGTTTTTGTAGGATAGGGGTGAGTGGGGGGTTGTAGGGGGGGGAGGGTTGGGTGCCACTGTCCTCACTTATGTCCTGAATGTGGTGTTCTCTGTGGCGGAGTGGTTAGAGTGTCTGACTTTTTTCTAGGTCAGACTCCTAATCTGAGGGTCGGCGGTTCGATTCCCCATGCCCCCAGCTCTGCCACTTTGGATTTCCACCACTGTGTATAACTTACATTGTCATCAAAGGCCGGTTGCTCTCATACCATGTCTATGTGGTGTGGGAGGTTAAAAATCCCTTGGGTCGGTAAAAGTGTAAGCTCGGGCTTTCTATCGACCAGCAGTGGAATGAGGAAGACCAGTTGTCTATGACTGAAATTTCCCCTGCTTAAACAACTAATGGACCAAAAAAAAAAAAAAAAAAAATGTTCTCCGAGGCATGCGCGCACTCATCGTATGTGAGGAGGGCGTCGAATGGTTCCATCTCGTCGTTGTTGATTTCAGCTTGTCGGCCGGATATCGTGGGTCGACTGTGGGGTTGTATGCACGCCACCGTGGTGCGAGTCGGCTCATAGCGTATGACCACCGATGTGCTACCCGCAGGAGCGTGTTGACGGGTAGGTGTGGGTGTGGGTGGCGCATGCGGGGTAGTGGGTCGGGTGGTGATGGTGGGGCGGGGAGTTGGGGGAGAGGGTGGAGGCAGTGTTGGAAGGGTGCAGGTCTGGGTTGTACGATGAGGAGTCGGGCGCAGGGTTGTGACCGGTAGGAGTGGGCCCGTGTGTTGGGTGGGTGGGTCTGGCGGGTGAGAGGAGAGAGCAGAGGGGGGTGTCTGGGAGGTTGTTGCTCGGAAGTCTCACCGAGTCGTGATGGTGCCACTATCGGCTTGATGGGGGCTGTGCCGGTTATCGCCACAGGGAGGCACTTGCCTGAGTCTGAGGTTCGGGGCGTTTGGGTCGTTACGGGGTCGTTACGGCAGTGACTATTGTACGCGGCGGCGGCATGTGCGGCAGCATAATGTGTTGCAGATGGCAGGGGGCAGTCATTCTGTGGCGACATCTGAAATGGTGTGGTGCTTGTAACGACGCTGGTGGTCATTAAGGGGCAGTGATGGTTGGGGCGGCGAGCTGCTCGCCTTGCTGCTCACATCCATTGGCTGACCGGGGGGGTGGAGGGGGTGGGGGGGCGCCCCCACATGGTGTCCCGTTGGCTGGATAGTCGGGTGGTGCCGCATCGGTTGGATTTGGGTCTTGGTTGCTACCCGTGCCGATGATGCCTGGGCTCCAAATGGGCGGTTGGTTTACCGCTCACCGAGTCACGGAGACGAGTGTTAAAGCCACTTTCCTGTGTGTTGTGCTGGGGTCTTGAGTGGCGTTCTCCCCGGCCTGACCCTGGCCCCCTATCGAAAATCTGACCTGGGAGTGTCATTGGTCTCAGGTGCCGCTGCCTTCCGTTTGATCTGCCGTTTTTTGTTGTTACATTCTTGTTCTCTGTGCGGGTTAGATTGTTTGTACTTATTCGCACACCAAGCGCACACATGTGCAAACCTTTCACTGCCTGTGCCATGGGAGCTAGTGAAGCCACAGTCCGTGCCCCAGTTCCATCTGTAACAGGGACAGCTGTCTGTCTCTGTATTGAACTCGGGTCGCTTATAGGCAGTCGGATTGGCAGACGACTGATCATCAGTTCGGTAGTTTTGGTTCTGTGTCAGTTGTTCAGATCGAGCCAATCGTTGTTGCTCTTCCGACAGGGCAGGCTCCCTCCCCTCTGTAATTCTTTGATGGCCTGCTCATCACGCCAGACTCTGGGGAGACGACCGTCGTCTATCATGGCGAAGACTTTTTTGGACCATGCCAGGCATGTGTCCCACTGCCATTCGGCGGCAATATCAAACATCTGGTCCTGGTGCTCCAGGATGGGCTTTACCCAGGACTGCGGCTTTCTCGGGTCTTTGCGCATGAGGGAGAGGGCGGCCATGTACTCATGCCAGATACTCTCGCCCAATCCGACTTTCCATTTCGTCTCATCGCATATGATGTACGTGTATGGTAAAAAATGACTTCTACCTCGCTTGTTAGATCTCCCATAAGCATTGGCATCGATGATTGTGTCTACCAGGTCCCGGTGGCGTGAGTCGTCTTCGCTAAATGACAGTGAAACAGTGCGGCGTGTTTCTCTGCCCCTCCTACGTCTGCTCCGCTAGTCTGATGTGGAACTGTTGTGTTAGGTCCTGCCGTTATGGCGCTTGCTGCGGCGGGAGTCGGACGACCTGGGTTGCTTTGTGCGGCCACATGGCGTGGGTGATCGCGGCGAGTCGGTGCCGACGCATCTCCTCCGTTTTGGGGCAGACCTGTCATCAGACGAGTTGCTTTTGGATCGCTTGTTTCGTCTGGCCGCCTCCAGTGCCTTGACACGTTCGGACATGTCTTTCGCGAATTGGGCCTGCTGTGTGATCGAGTCAGTCACAGACTGGCGCAATAAGGGTAGCTGCGCCGTCACGGACCCATCTTCACTGCTCACGTCGTCGTCGTCATTTACGGCTAGGGCGGTAGCCATTTTTGCGACTACGGAGGGCAGTCATCCATGTTGGCGAGGGGTGCGTGCTGCAGCAGCGTCTTCAGTGGTGGATGGGGTCTCGGGCGCTACGGCTTGTCGGGTGGTCTTGCAGGGCAGCATCGTGCGTGAGTGTTGAGTTGGAGAACAGCCAGGAGGAGGCGTGAGGAGAAAAGGGGAGGTCGTGCTGATCCGGCGTCTGGAGGAGAAGTGCATGCGCTGGTGTCGCCACCTGGAGTTAAACGATATGGGCGCCTATGAATAAAAGGTGGTTAGTGGGGGGAGGTGTAGCATTAATCGGGTGGAATAGGGAGTTTCAGCTCTGACTCTGTCCCGAATTGTGCATGTTACTCGTAACATGGGTAATTTACGGGGCGGAGAACCTTCCATAACGAGGCAATAGGTGGCGCCACCAGTAACTCCACCACTACCGCTAGGGGCGATCCGATCCGACTCGACCGGCCGCAATTCCCGCCAAATCGGTCACGAGTTCTTTCCCCGTCTCGTTCAAACCACCACAACCCGCCTGGCTGCAGTCAATGCTACACGCATTCAGTTTTCGCTTCCATGACTATCGATTATATACGTTATACACAGTCTACATGCTACCTGTGTTGCTCCGGTCTTCTCGCCTATCCGCGCAAATGTGTCGAGGATTTCATGGTCGATGTCACGACTAACGGTATCGTAGAAAATAAAAAATATGTCACTATAGATTCGACGGTATTGTGTCGACTACAGGTAGACTGCCTGTGTGTCGAACTTTGTATGCATAAGAACAAGGAGGAGCGGTAGCGGGATGGATGATGTTCAGCTAAGGAAGTGTCAATAAACTCGACAATCAGCTGACTTGTGTGTCGACGATTGCTTCCCTTATATGTTAAACCCACTATTCATAAAAGACAATGTTTTTATTCTACAATTTTGTCGATCTCACACTTTGATTCGCCTTCTTACACTACTTACATTCTATTACTGACGGAATTACTGACTGGCTGGCACGGCGAGGTACGGACCTAGGGACGCTAGAACCAGGCCAAGGGTTCTACGTGGCCACCATAGCCTGTGATATATGCGTAATAGACGTCTAGACCTGTGGTTAATATATGTTAACGTTATGCAGAGTTGGGGACAAAGAGATATGCAAATGAGATGACGTCATGGAAAGTTTAGCCGGCGGGTCAAGCGTGCCCTATGCCATGAATAAACCATTCAGTATCCAGAACTCGAAGTGTTCAGACGTTGTACTTTCACATGGTGTCAGATGAGGAAGAATGCCGCCCGCAAATACTTTGCCGGGTTTGCGGCCGCCTGGTCAGCTTGTCCTCAGCAACAAGGCAAGATCGAACTGGAAAACATGGATCAGAGCATATGATATATACGCCACTGCGGCAGGTGTCATATTAAAGGGAGAATGAGTGCAATGCTGCATCTTCCTTCACGTTGCTGGCGAGGAAGCGCAAAAGGTATTTGCCAATATGACTTTTGCGTTCGTCGATCAAGACAAGATCAAGCCGTTAACTGAAGCATTTCAGGTTTATTGTGTCTGTAAGAGCAGTATAATTATCACACGATACAAATTCAATTCGCATAATCAAGCGTCAGAAAATATGGCGACGTACATCACAGCGTTAAGGGACAAAGTCAAGGACTGTGAATACGGGGTGGTGGAGGAGTCGCTTTTGCGCGATTGAATTGTGGCTGGCGTGAAAAATATGAATTTGCGGAACCAATTGCTTCAAACTACTGAGTTAACATTGACAAAGTGCATAAGTATGTGCGAAATGAGTGAGTTCAGTTCAGATCTGTTGGAGGACACCAAATCAGACGTGGAAAGTAGAGACATAGATTTCATTCGGAATTATGCTAATGTGCGTACCGGTGCACCGGCGGTCCGGTCAGTGGCGACGCCATCTTGGAAATCGCCATCTGGGATTGCCGGTGGCACCGGTGCAGGAGATTTCAAGATCCGCTGCCAGAACTGTGGATATGAACACCGCCGGGGAGTTTGCCCAGCGAAAGGAAGGGCTTGCATTGCCTGTAAGAAGATCGGGCACTTCGGGAATGTCTGTGGGAGCAGGCTCGGGAGAGTCAACAAACTTCACGTCGAAGCGCCCGACCCTCACAATGCTGAGCAAGACCCGGATCTGGCGGAAGTCAATGTACTGGCAACGGATCTGTTTGTGGGCGCCGTCGATCGCGGTGCTGGTCGGGATGCCGAGCTGTGGCATGCAATCGTTCGGGTGAACGGTTGTCCGGTCAAGTTTAAACTTGACACAGGGTCGGAGGCAAACGTGCTTCCGAGGTTCGTGTTCGACAGAGTCGCTCCTGGGAGGCTGGCAAACACCAGATGTTTGTTGGTGAAGTTCTCCGGTCACCGGATCACGCCGGATGGAGAGGCACTGCTCGACGTCAATGACAGTGTGCTTCGGTTCCAGGTGGTGCCGGATTGCCAGCCCATCCTGGGCAAGCAGGCTTGTGTGACGTTGAACCTGCTGGCACGGGTGGATGAGGTGCACAGCTCTGTGCCGACGAACATTGGCGAACCGGCGAACATTTCCACACCGACGAACAGTTCCAGCACAGGGGCAGAGAAGCTGGTAAGCGAATACAAAGACGTATTACAGGGTTTGGGGTTGATCAAAGCAAAGGCTGTCATTCATGTCGATAAGTCTATTCAACCTGTCATAGATCCGCCTAGACGGATTCCGTTTGCCATCCAGGGTAAAGTACGCAGTGAGCTTGATCGTATGGTAGAGTTAGGTGTCATAGTGGAACAGGATGAGCCTACTGAGAGGGTTAACTCTATTACAATCGTAAAAAAAACAAATGAAATTAGAATTTGTCTGGATCCGACTAAGTTGAACAAAGCGATAAAAAGAGGGCCATTCCCGACCAAAACTATTGATGAAATTATTGCCAAAACGGCCGATGCAAAGTATTTTTCAGTTTGGGATGCAAAGACAGGGTATTGGCAGATAGAACTGGATGAGGAAAGTTCACATTTGTGCACGTTCAATACTCCGTGGGGCCGGTACAGGTACACACGCTTGCCTTTTGGCATCAAAACGGCCGGTGACATTTTTATTCAGGAGACGCACCGTGTCATGGGCGACATACCCGGTATCGGGATAGTCACGGACAATATTTTGGTATATGGGTCAACGGTTGAAGAGCATAATGAGCGGCTGCGAGCTGTTTTGGACCGAGCTAGGTCGGTTAATCTAAAGTTAAATGATGCTAAATCGTTGCTATGTAAGACTACAGTAAAGTATGTAGGTCATCAACTTACCCAGCAGGGTGTAAAGCCTGATCCAGACAGGATACAAGCAATAGTAGACATGCCAGAGCCGCATGACAAACAAAGCGTCCAAAGGTTCTTGGGCATGGTAGGATATGTACACAAGTTCATACCCAACATGTCCGAGATAGCCAAACCACTACGCACGCTCCTAGCCAAGGACGTGGCGTGGCACTGGCAAGCAGAACAGCAAGGTGCGTTCGATAAGTTGAAAGAGAAGTTAAGAACTGCTCCTGTATTGACATATTACAACGTCAAGAAACTCATTGTGATTCAGGTAGATGCTTGTCAGTCAGGTTTGGGAGCCGTGTTGATGCAAGATGGTAAACCAATCGCACTCGCATCTCGTGCGCTTAATGCAGCGCAGTGTGGATATGCCACTATTGAGAAAGAAATGCTCGCCATATGTTTCGGATGCCAACGGTTTCATGAGTATATATTTGGCAAGGAAGTTCAAATTCAGACAGACCACAAGCCGTTGGTAGCCATAATGCAAATACCAATACATAAACTGTCGGCTAAAATGCAGAGAATGCGAATGCGATTGCAGAATTACAATATTCAGTTATGTCATGTGAAGGGCTCTTTGATGTTTTTTGCAGACACGTTGTCCAGGGCGCATACCGCCAAAGTAGGTCATGATAGCCTGTTCGATGACACGTTCTGCGTTGCTGCAGTGGACACGCAGTCGTCGAGTCTGTTGAGTAAGATTGTGGCTGAATATGAAAAAGATGTATCTATGTCTATGTTGATGGGTGGGACACTACACGTATACAGACACCACCGTGTCTGAGACAGTACATTCTGTACAGGCATGAGTTGACAGTTGAAAATAATCTTGTAATGAACGGCAATCGGGTGGTGGTTCCTCCAGCTCTTTGTGGTGAAATGATAGAGGCGTTGCATGAGACGCATTTGGGGGTGACTAAGTCCAAGCAGTTGGCGCGGGACTGTATGTTTTGGCCAAATATTAACAAGCAAATCGAGGATAAAGTCAGTCAGTGTGACACTTGTCAAAACAACCGAAAAATTTTGCATAACGAGCCGTTGATAAATCACCCGATCGCCTGTCAACCATATCATAAATTGGGTGCCGATTTATTTGAGTTAAATCCTAAGAATTACCTGATAACTGTAGATTACTACACCAAGTTTCCAGAGGTAATGCTTTTGGGCGATACGTCGTCTGTCACTCTTATTGAAGCGTTAAAAGACAACTTTGCAAGACACGGTATTCCTAGTCAGGTAATGTCAGATAATGGTCCACAGTTTAAGAGCCATGAGTACAGGGAGTTTGCACTGCATTACGGGTTCAAGGCCGTGTATTCCAGTCCACAGTATCCGCGTAGCAACGGTCAGGTTGAACGGTTTGTACAAACAGTTAAGGACATGTTAAAGAAGTGTGAGAAAACTGGAGCTGATTTTCAGTTACCATTGCTGAATTATCGCAATACTCCGTTGCCTGTCCTGAACGTGTCTCCAGCGCAGTTGCTCATGAGCAGAAGGTTGAGAGGCAGATTATCTATGGCAAAGGGTATTTTGGTGCCTGAAACGCAGGATCCTAAGAGAAGGCAAACAGCCCAGCGGCAGAGTAGTCAGAAAGCGTTTCATGACCGGAAGTGTGGTAAGGCGCACAAGCCTATGAAAGTTGGAGATAAGATAAAGTACAAAAATAATGCTGGGGAATGGAAAAAAGGTGTTATTTTGGGACGGACTGGGGTGTCCGGGAGAGAATATCAGATTTTAAACGAGTCGGGCAACATGTTGTATCGTAACCGGGTACAAATGATTGGAGCGCCTGTGGAGGGGCGGCCCGAGTTAGTCGTGCAGACACAATCTGGGTCAGCGTCAGCGCCGAATGTAAACAGTACGGTTAATCTAAGTAGGTCAGGTCGGCTGATAAGGCCGGCGAGCAGGTTAGATCTATAGTAGGTCAGTGTGCTTCCGACGGTTGCACGGTTAACATGTGCATGTATGGTTAAGTTTATTTCAGCTTTTGTGTTTACTGTTGATACATATGGACAATATGAGATGTCAGGCATTACGGCCGGAATGTTGAGGACTTAAGTGCATTGTGCACTCAGACATTTGCAAGTTAAGTGCGCATATATTTGATATTGTATATTTTATGTTTCTTCATTGATATTTTGTAACATTTCATGTTTCAGAAATACTTTGAGGGGGGGATGTGATATATGCGTAATAGACGTCTAGACCTGTGGTTAATATATGTTAACGATATGCAGAGTTGGGGACAAAGAGATATGCAAATGAGATGACGTCATGGAAAGTTTAGCCGGCGGGTCAAGCATGCCCTACGCCGTGAATAAATCATTCAGTATCCAGAACTCGAAGTCTTCAGACGTTGTACTTTCACATAGCCCAGCAGCTAAAGCGTATAAAAGAGCTTCGAGATCGGCAAGGAGCACGGAGAGCATCTTCAAATTCGTCTTGTTATAACCTTATTTTACACTATTTATACTAATTCTGTGATACATCTACTTCACAAAAGACAATTCATTTGTTTTATTCGACAATTGTATCGATCTCAACCTCTGATTCGGCTTGTTATAGCTTTTATTTTTATATAATTCTCGACGAATTACTGACTGGCTGGCACGGCGAGGTACGGACCTAGGGATGCTAGAACCAGGCCCAGTGTTCGACGGGACCGCAATAGCACAGCAGCTAAAGCATATAAAACAGCTTCGAGATCGGCAAGGAGCACGGAAAACCTGGCTGCAGACAATGCTACACCTATCCAGTCAATGCTACACCATTCAAGCCCATTGTGTGTGTCAACATTATGATTGTCGACACCAAAAGACTGATTCGGCCATTTACAGCCTTATTTTACACTATTTATTTACACTTAGACTGATTCGGCTATTTATAGCCTCCTGCTATACTATTTATTTATTTATACTATTTATTTATACAATTTTTTTATACTACTGACTTTATTTTACACTTCTGACTTTGTAGCACTATTTATTACATTGACATTATAGACATTTACATTTTACTCCACGCCATTTACCGGTATCTATTTACACTAAATACATTGTCAACGACAATTCACGAAGTTACCTCACAATTTTACTACATTTTCTTTTATTACCTCATCTACCTGAGGCCATTCAATCCATAAACGTCTTACAACATACCTATATAATTTTTATATATTTGACATTAAGTGTCTGGGCCACGGTCCCTTACATAGCTACAGCTATTATCACCCAAGATGCCGAACACAAGGAAAACATCAAGGAAAGCACGGAAAAACGATACCCCGAAGCCGCGGGGGCGAACAAAGAAGGCCCAGTCGGAACAGGACCTCCATGGCGACACCACAGATGTATCTTCGGATCGCCCTCCGGCCAGTAAACCAGCGTCGTCGATACAGGAAGCGTCAACATCCACACAGGCAACAGCTACACATGCGATCCTCCAGGCTGTAAACTCAGCCGTTAGCCGTGCCATGGAGGCGCAGATGTCGAACATCAGGTCGGAGATAGCTGGTAGGATAGACACATTTAACCATAAGTCGCGATCAAGGAGGAGGGCTCCGCAGGAGGAGGAAAACACCTCGTCGGGGAATCGGATAGTTACAGTGACAGTGCTGACCAAACACAACACATCCCGGATAAATCAACCCGACATCGTACTCGAGTGAGAAAGGACTTCACTGCACCGAGGACGGCCCCCGGCACCAAGTATAAAAAACAAAAAAGCAAAACAGCCTATACGGACGCTGCAGACAGTGATGAACAATACCGGGACCTCTATAACTCCGCACCTATCCTGGGGGGTGGGGGGCATATGAGGTTCAATGCACGCCATAACTGGGATCAACTGGAGGACGATGACGGCCCGGGCAACATATCGGAACTCCTGGTGGCAGCCGGCGCAGCACTCGGGAAGAAAAAACGTAAAATATCTCGGCTTCCACACCATTATGTAATTCGCGGAGATAAGAGGGAGAGGATTGCCCTAGGTGAGGCCACCTGGCCTGAATATCTGGAAGCGCTGTGCACTATGCTCAGGGCACCCGAGATCCCTGACTCCTGGACAGACCCAATAATAGACCACATCCATCAACTAGCTACCATGGCAAAGGACTGGCAGTGGGAAACATGCCGCCTATGGTCCGAGCGCGTCTTCTCTATGGTAGACGATGGGCGGCTGCCGAACAGATGGCTGGATCAGTACGCGGTGAAAGATGTACAACGGGACGTCTTTGCCTTGGGTGTGCATGTCAGCAACACACCTCTTAACAATAACACGCGCCTCACCTACAACACCACCCAGGCAGCTGGCGGAGCAGGCAGACCGATGGACAACCAACACAAATTTAATCGCGACACGGATGGGAAGCCATGCCACCCTTGGAACTGGGGAAATGATTGTGGTTTCATGGCGACACATGGACAGATGCCAGACACGAAGGTCCACGTGTGCGCATGGTGCGCGAATAAGTACCGCCGTATGAACAACCATAAAGAGAAGGACTGCATGAACAAAAAGCGGTTCCTCGAGAAGAAGGTAACAGCCTCATCATCCGCGCAACAGACCTGCCAGGGTTTTTGAGATGGGGCGCCCCGTGCGTCACCAAATTAACAGACGAGGAGCCTGACGAGATCAAGCACTGCAACACTAACTTCAGCAGCACACACCTGGTATGTGCAGATGAACACTGTGGCAGGTACACTACCACCCAGGTACGTCCCGATAACTGTAAGGCACCGGCAGAACAGACCGTTCAGGCCCGTGATATAACAAACATGTGAGTAAACTCGGCATCCTAGATGCCGCACATCCCTCACGTAAAGACCACAGCTTCCAGGAAGTTACGACAAGTGGCGCCACCGCCGCCACAAATACACAATGGCCTCCTGATAACGGTAGCCACCGGCAGAACAGGCCATGCAGGCTCGTGATATAATAAGAAGCAGATGTGATCAGGCGCTCAAACATGAAAGAAAACTCGGCATCCCCGATGCCATGCATTCCTCACGTAAAGACCACAGCTTCCAGGAAGTTACGACAAGTGGCGCCACCGGCACGACAAATACATGGCCGCCAACAGGACCTGCCGTTGGGACCAAACCACCGACCGCTACCGTACAAGAGGACCGCACCGGTGACGACAACACTGAAATCAAGGATGGCAGAGTCTATGGCAGCAGCCATGACACATACGTCACAACCCGCGGAAGCAGAAACAATGGTAATGCAGACAATGATGAACCAACACTGCATGACCCCGGGGCGGATCACGATAGCCAGGTGATCGAGTTTCCTGAATATCGATGGCCCGCTGAATATGCAGCTCCTGAGCCTCCTGTCCCCTGCACCGCCAACCATACGGACGGTCCCAACATGGAATTACGACGCAAACCCGGCGGAAGCCTTGTCCTAGCGGATGCCATGAGCAGGGGGGCCTTTGACATGCTAGATTCAGGGCGGGTCGCCTCACTGGAGACATGAATATTTCTCAGATTCGGGTCCTTTTTGAGACGTTTTACCCAAGGACACTAAGGGAGCCTGTGAATATCGCACTAAATTGCTCCTTTATTCCCAGGCTCCCCCGACCAAACACACAAAAGAATCCTGTTGAAACCTCGCCCTCAGGGCACCGGTGATGCTCGCTGCCCTCCGCATGGGACTGGCAGCAATCTGTGTAAGGGCCCCCACCGAACACACACTCCACAGCCTGAGGAGGAGCAGGGCACAGGCCTGTGCAGCAGCAGGCAGCTCGATCGCTGATCATGCAGCTTGGCGCGTGGACATCAGCTGCGGTCCATCACTATGTACCAAAAAGCATCCTTGTGGGCGGCCCCCCTCCCCTCATATAATTGGTTGAGGGTTCGGGTTCCGCCCACTTGTTGCCGGGACATGAGAAATAACATTTGGCACAATGGCGTGTAGACATGAACATAGTGATTGATTTGTAACCTATCTGAACTGTCCTCATAGAATTAAGAGCTAACCCCGTCCCGTTCTGATTAAAGAATTTTACCACTACTTACTTAATGACCCCGCCTTCGTAAATTGTGCATGTTACGAGTAACATGGGTAATTTACGGGGCGGAGAACCTTCCATAACGAGGCGATAGGTGGCGCCACCAGTAACTCCACCACTACCGCTAGGGGCGATCCGACCCGACTCGACCGGCCGTAATTCCCGCCAAATCGGTCACGAGTTCTTTCCCCGTCTCGTTCAAACCACCACAAACCGCCTGGCTGCAGTCAATGCTACACACATTCAGTTTTACCCACCTACCCACACCACTTATGAATTAGATAACATGATAGGGTTGAGGGTTCGGGTTCCGCCCACTTGTTGCCGGGACATGAGAAATAAAATTTGGCACAACGGCGTGTAGACATGAACATAGTGATTGATTCGTAACCTATCTGAACTGTCCTCATAGAAATAAGAGCTAACCCCGTCCCGTTCTGATTAAAGAATTTTACCACTACTTACTTGATGCGCGAAAAGGAAGACAGGAAGGCGGGGGTGGAAGGAAAGGCGTTTATTAGCGCCTCAACAACAGAGCAACAGAGCATACAGGGGAACAGAAAATAAGCAGCATGAGAAGGCAATGAGAGGCTCATGAGGAGCAATAGACAGGCTCATGAGGAGCAATGCAGTGAACGGGCTCATGAGGAGCAGAAGGAAGGATAATGCATCAGGGGCTCATAGGGAGCAATGTCAGAGTTCTGGTGAGGGGGGGGGGGCCGAGGAGCCCTCCGCCAAAAAGTAGGAGAGGGCTCGAGGCGCGCCCGAGGCGGGGGCACGGGGCGCCCGAGGCGGGGCCCGGAGAGGAGGTCAGGGTGAGGGGAGGGTCCGGGGCCTACGTGGAGGGGGAGCGGGCGGCCAAAAAAGGGGAGGCCCGCTCCTGAGGCCTGGGGGAGGAGGTCCGGCGAGGGTCGAGCAGGGGGGCAGCGAACTCCTCAGGGCTGGGCGGGGTGGGAGTCGGGGTCGGGTTGGGCGGGTTCATGAAGGCGGTGTCGTGAGGGCCGGTGGCTGGGCTGTCTAGGGAGGGTCCCTCATGAGGCTGGGCCATGTCGTCCGAGGTGTGAGGTGTGAGGTGGTGATCCCCGGCTTCGTCTGGGCGGCGTTTCGATTGGTGGTCGCTGAGGGGTTGTCGGTGGTCGTGATGGTCGGCGGTTGTGGTCTGGGCAGAGGGTTCCTCGTGAGGCTGGGCTGGGCTGTGGTCTGAGGTGTGAGGTCCGAGGTGATGAACCCCGGCTCTGACTGGGCGGCGCTGCGGTCGGTGGACGCTGGGAGGTTGTCGGTGGAAGTCGCGGGGCTGTCGGCAGTGGTGAGGGTGAGGCGCCGGGAGGGGCCCCCCGGGCCGGCCGGGGGGGGGCGGCGGATCAAAAATCCGCCGAGGCGGCCGGGGTCTGGCGCTCACGGGCTTGCTTGGTGAGGCATTCGGCCTCGCAGTGCCTAGTTAATATGCGCCGCACGTTGGCGCAGTAGGCGCAGATGTGCCGGCGCCTGTCTCCCACCTCGCCGTGGGCCTCCCCGATGTGGGCCCGATCGCACGAGGCGGGATCGCGGTTCCAGGCGGGGCAGGGGGCCCCGTGAGTGTGCCTATCGTAGGCGGTGCGGGTGTCGACTTGGGGCCGGGGCAGGTGTGTGCCTCGGGCCCAATCCTCGCCTCGGGAAGCTGGTGTTGCCGGAGGGGTGGGCGTGGTGATGGAGTCCATCCTCAGCGTGTTGAGGGCCACCGGGTCATGCCATCCGTGGGGGAGCCTCCCGTCCGCTATCCAGGTGAAGATGGCCTCGGAGTAGCGGCGGACGGTAGGCCACGGATGCACCAGGATGTCCCTCATCACGGTGAGGTGGTGGTGGCGTAGGCCCTGGAGGGAGTGCTCGGGGAAGGCTGGATGGCTGGCGAGGGTGAGGAGGGCGAGGTTATATTCATCCCTGGTGGCCTCCCCTCTCTTCACCGGCTTCCGCTCAGGGCCCCTCTCGACGAGATCCGAGGGGAAAATGTATCCCGAGGGGATGCCTTGGCGCCTGCCGGCGCGCTGCGCCTCGGCGGAAGCGAGGATGTCTCGGACGGCGTCGGCCGCGGATGCTGGGGTGTAGTCCTCGGCGACGTCCTGGAGGTAGGCGGGGGGGGGCGCGGGCCCGCCTCGGGCGGCGAGGCGGTCGTACTGCTGGTAGTGGGGGTGGGCTGCCCCGGGCAGAGTCGCTTGAGGTGGGGGCGGGGGCCGGGCCCCGGCGGCGGTCTGCGCCCGAGGAGCTGGGGCGGGCGGCGTGGTGTACCCTGCCTGCAGCTGCTCCGGCGCTCCTCGGGCTCCCGCCGACTCGAAGGCGTCCATGCGCGTAGTGAGGCGCTGCAGAGCCTGGAGTATGATGGCTGTGTCGGCGCCCGAGGTGGCCGAGGGGGAAGCCGGGGCCGGGATGTTGAGGCGTCGCCGGGCGAGCCCGAGGCGGGCCCCGGCGTGGCCCGGGCGGTGACCCTGGAGCTCTTGCGGCCTCTTCCCTTTCCGTGTCCGGGCATGGTGCAGGAGCCTGAGGCGGGGCAGCGGTCCGAGGAGGAGCAGCGGTGGTGAAGAGCCAGAGGAGAAGGAGGTCAGCGGTGGAAGGCGGCAGGAGGGCGAGTGGCTGAGGGAGGCCGGCGGGCGGCCTTATAAGGGAAGGGGGGGACGGGCGACAGCAGGTGAGGTGTGAATGCTGCCGGCCCGGGGGAGGGCGAGTAAGGGTGAGCAGCGGGCGTCGGGTGAGGCGCGAATGCTGCGCGACACGGGGGCGGGGGAGGAAGCGGCGCGCGGCGGCGTCTGGTGAGGTGTGAGCGCAGCGCGACAGCCTGGGGCGGGGGAGGGTCTCTTCCTCTCCTCGCATCAAGCGTAATGCTTCGCATTATGACCAATGACTCCGCCTTCGTAAATTGTGCATGTTACTCGTAACATGGGTAATTTACGGGGCGGAGAACCTTCCATAACGAGGCGATAGGTGGCGCCACCAGTAACTCCACCACTACCGCTAGGGGCGATCCGACCCGACTCGACCGGCCGTAATTCCCGCCAAATCGGTCACGAGTTCTTTCCCCGTCTCGTTCAAACCACCACAACCCGCCTGGCTGCAGTCAATGCTACACACATTCAGTTTTACCCACCCACCCACACCACTTATGAATTAGATAACATGATAGGGTTGAGGGTTCGGGTTCCGCCCACTTGTTGCCGGGACATGAGAAATCAAATTTGGCACAACGGCGTGTAGACATGAACATAGTGATTGTTTCGTAGCCTATCTGAACTGTCCTCATAGAATTAAGAGCTAACCCCATCCCGTTCTGATTAAAGAATTTTACCACTACTTACTTAATGACTCCGCCTTCGTAAATTACCCACATTGTCCAAGCAATATGGACAATTACTAGGATACAGGTACTATTATTGAAGCAGCATTCTATTTTTCAGTATTTCAATTATTTACAGATTTCTTGCCACAGATTTGCTTTTCTTTTTATCCCTAGCGCTTTCATCCTTGGTATCAGCAAAGTATTTCATGTAAGACATAGGCCTACTGTATAGATAATAAGTTACATATTCTGGCGGTCTTCTATGTAAGTCAACACATTTTTTTTTTAAAAAGGGCAATGTTTTCTGATAGTGAGTGCGTAACTAAACATGTCATTGATATGATGCAATAAAATCACAGAAAACCAATTTATTGTTGTGTTCGTTTTATTCTGAACCTGGTTTATTGTGTATCAAAAAAATATATAAATAACACATCTTTATTACATCTGAAATATTGAAATACCAATCTAAACCGAACAATACACATATCTGGGTATGATGCTTGAGTTAGCCCTCATTGGGTATTGCAGTGAAAGCTACCCATGACAATGAACCACTTATAAATAAGATATTGACGATTAAATTTAGGAATATAATTACATTCCAGAAAGTCAAATCAGAACTGTTAGCATTTACTGCATGGTAAGATTATTATTAGCACACTATTGGGTTCAGAGGAATATATATGCAGGGGAATGGGTGATACAACACATTTGATGAATATGAAGCATATTAGTGAATGTTAAGCATTGCTTGGTTTCGGGTGATTTTCCTGTAGTAGTCCACACTGACCTCTCAGGCGAGACACCACTTAGAGAGGTGGGTGTGGATAGGGTTATAACATCATGGAGCCTAGATGGTGTTAGGGTTAGCACACTGGTTCAGAATATAAGAAATTTGAGTTCAATTCCCACTATAGGTGCAATATTTCCCATTTTCATCACCCCCATGACAGAACTAAGATGAATAGCAGAGGTTCAGCTGGTAAAGTATATGCAAGTGTTGCATATCAACTTCTTATCAGGTTTATTGTATTTGATACCACAATATAGAGCTAGTACAATTCTGTCAAGAAATAAAGAAAGAGGTGATTAAGCATATTATGATATGTACAATCTCCAACAAGAAGGACCAACCAAGGCGGAAGTCCAATAGGGTTTGTCTCCCAGGAGTTAGCAGGTGAACCTTCAATGGGTCAATTACATCCCAAAGAAGCCTGTTAAGTCAACAGAAATAATACAACTTAGTCAACAATTATGATGCATTTCCCATTGGGTGTATGAGTTGTGTGTACCTATCTGGAAATAGCCTTTGGGTAAAGTTACTAGCGCTTGGGGGTATCTAGTCTCTGAGGACCTAACAAATACTGTTAACTAAATAAATACCTTGCACATGAGTTTGCTTGAATTGATCAAAGATATGGTCTATTTAGATTTCTACCCTGTGATACATGCATTGCTTAGCTTCATTTCCGTGTAATCTTTCTCCATAGAGGGGGTGTAATGACGTCACGAGGCAACTTCCGGTGGCCATATTGGATTACATATGCAAGGCTTGGAAGTGCTTACATTGTGTTTATTTACTGATTTGTTGGTTTATTTGTCACTGTTTTGAGCAGTTTGGCCTCAAAAGTTGGGGGAAAGGGGTTTTTTGATGATGGGGAAGCATTTTTAAAATCATGTAGCCTGACATCATGGCTAAAGTGCAGTATGTTGACACTTTGGATGCTCTGTCAAAGAATTAGAGAGGTTTGGGCAGTACCCACTAGGTGGCGCCACATACTTCAGCAGCCCTGATTATAGGTAGGCCCAGTGGTGGCCATAGTGTTCTTGGTATAAGATAGGGGGCGCCATAGGTGGTATTAAGTGTACTCCAAGATGGCTAACTTCCCAGTGATGACGTCACGTGCACTCCCTCTATAGGGAAGTTTCCATTGTAGAGCTTTCACCAATGGCATGTCACATGTCATTTATATGGTTCTATGTACAGGACAAGTATCACATAGCTATAGGTAATTTTGTAATAGGGAAAAAGAAGTGAAAGCTGCTGTTATTGGCATACTGCATGGGTTTCATAGAAGAAGCATATATACAACTATACAGGATTAATACTCTTCGATAATAGAATTTTCTTTTTAGTTTAATGAAATTTCAATTCAATATATTGCAACTTTGTTGTGGTGGAACATTTGAGGGCCCTCTAGAACTGCTCATGTTCTCTCTACTAATATATCTTGTTAGATCCTCCATTTAAAATGGATATGGAATGGACTGTGCTGCCTAATTACATCATAGTGTCGGGATGTAGGATAAGCTTGATATGCTAGGCTTTACCCAGGTTATCAGATTGCAGACACACACTGTCATCATGTTGCACAAAGCATGTTATCTCTGGCAGCCTAAAGCTCCTATTACCAAATTATCACCATCGTTATTCATGGCCTAACACAGTCATCATGAGAATCAAATAGACAAAAATACAAATATGTTGTACACCAACAAATATTACATAACACATAGCTGATTTTGCTTAAATCGCATTGAGTGGTGCATAATACCATAAGTAAATATTCTTTATTTAAAAGAAAAATATGTCAGTACAATATACATGCCACATAGACTCATTATTCACATATCAAGACTTTCTTAAACAGTTCCTTTTTTTGGTTGAGCTGAAATTCTATGATATATGAGAGCCCAGCCTCTTCCAACACAGCTTCCACTGATATGTGTGAGGGTCCTTTTAGTTTCGAGGTAGCCATATGCAGCACTGGCTTATACTAATAACACTACAGCAACTGCACATGCTTCACCAATATACTGCCTAGTTGAAGAGTCAATGCCATACTGCGGAAAGGGGGGCAATCATAATGCGTTATTTTCATGAAAAAACACATGTTTATATATATCTTAGGATAGTATCAGATTATTACCAATACCACCATTGTATAGTAACATACTACATAGGCCTACCATGTTTTCTGTTTTACTTTAAATTGGAACCTAAATTATCCATCATCAATTCTACATATTACAAAAACTCTGCTTTTCAATCTATATAACAGTTTCAAGTCAGTAAATGCACCTTTACAAGTTACAGATCAGAATAATCTGTCTCTTGTAGTTCTAACCCAAATTTAGCTTGCCTTTTTTGCCACTGTGTGACTCCTCAATCAATGAAATATATGTTTGAAATGATAAATAGAGGAAATTGTTTTAGTATAATACTGCTCAAGGTTACTGGTGCCAAATATGCCAGGATTGGAACTTTCTAGAATGATGTAGATATAAAGCTAGACTTAAACTACCACCTACTCAAATGGAACATAAACTGTATTACTAGAACAATGTTATTAATTTTTGCACTGACTTGCACTTTGCACTGACTTGGACTCTACCTCCACCCATCACCCCTTAATGTCTCCACAAAAGAAACTAAATATCCATCCTGTCTGTCTGAATTTCAAATGCTCTCAGTCCTTGCTAGCATGATCTGTCTCCACATGATCCAATGCCCAGATAAGTAAAGAAATGCTAAATAATCTACTTCACTTTCTAAGCTCACTCATCACTAAACACCTACACATGCTATAGGACTATGATAAGTATGATAAGTTTGCTACCCCTAAGACTGCAACCATCATGCCCATTGCAACTTCACTTAGAGACTAATAGTAACTTTGGACTCACTATGAATCCAATAGGGCTACAAGATATTGACAAGTGAGATATTGCTGATAGGAGACTTCAGTGACAACTATGTAAACATGCAATGAACTGTAACCTATGTCAATACTCCTGCTACCAGAAAGGATAATTGAACAGATAATATTTAGGCCCTACAAAGTTGGTTCAGTAAAGACATCTGCACCACCATGGCTCTTGCATCCCTACTAGATGAACTATTAACAAAGATATAGATAACCGTGAACTCACTATTTCAGTGTTTCTTGATTTCAGGACTGCCAGGACTAAAGATTGGCCACCTAAACGTACGGAGCCTCACACATAAGATCAACCAGCTAAGAGCCGACCTACCCGGGTCTGGTTTTGATGTCTTCACTATATCAGAAACATGGCTCAATAGAACAGTTGAAGACAGACTCACATCTATACCAGGTTACCAATTTATAAGGGCTGATAGAAAAACAAAGCAACTTAGTGGGCAGACCAAAGCTGGTGGTGGACTGGGTATTTACTTTAAGCAAGATCTCCATGTTGATGCAGGTAAACATGCTGAGCATAACCTATCAAATAGCAATATTGAACTACAGTGGGCTGTAGTCACCAGACCCCATACAAAACTAATACTCATTGGCAACGTATATAGACCCCCAAATGGCAACCTAAATGAAGGAATTGGGCAAATAAGTAACTCTTTGAATAATATAGCCAATATCGATAAATATAAGATACTCCTCATTGGCGACTTCAATGAAGAATATAATGGCAAGAGGCCTACGATGGGAGTGAGAATAAAGCAACTTGCAGCTGAACATGAGTTGCAACAAATGATCCAGCAGCCAACCAGGGTAACTAAAACCACTAACAAAACAATAGACCTGGCACTTACCAATATCAAACATTGTACAAAGGCTGGAGTCCTTAACTATAACATAAGCGACCACAAACCAATATTTATAATAAAGAAAAAAATAAGAAATTACAAAAGAATCACCACCCACTGGGGGACGCTCTTATAGGAACTGCAATTTTAATGAATGGCTGGCACACTCAAAGAAATAAACAGTGCTGAATTTCTGGATATGAGAGACCCCAACCTATGTTGGGATATGCTAAATGCAACAATCACTATTGCAGCTGACAGGCACTGTCCCCTAACCGAGATCACCACCAGAATCACCATGGGAGGTTACCTTAATGATGAACTACTAGAGCTTCAAAAGGATAGAGATTACTTTATCCAAAAGTTTGAGAAAACAAAAGATCCAGGGGATGATTTCATAGCTAAATGTATGGTCAGAAAGGCTAGGAGTGAAGTAAGGAAAGCCAAAGCAAGGTATTATCAAGTCCAGATAGACAAATATAAACAGAATGCCAGAAAATGTTGGTATGAAATAAACCAAATCGAACCTAAAAACGAGACAAGAATCAGTGGCCTTGCAAGTGAAGAGACTGGTATTAAAATCCCAGAGGAATTACTGGCAGAGGAAATCAATAACTATTTCATAGATATAGGTGAGAAACTAGCCAATAAATTCAAACAGAAGGATGAGCAACACAAAACCTTCCATGCCAAACTAAATAAAGAAAAGTATGACCTTCTGGAAACCACCCAGGATGAAATCCTTGATAGAACTAACAAACTATCTATCTACAAATCATCAGGAATGAAGGATATCAGTACCACTTTGATAAAAAGTGCGATCACAAAACTGAGTGCAGAATTTACACATTTATATAACCTAATAATCAGTACAGGCATCTTCCCTGATGACTGGAAAGTGGCCACAGTGACGCCCATACCTAAAGTCAACATCCCGCAAACCTGTAGTGAACTACGCCCAATATCGATCCTCCCACTGCCGGACAAGATCATAGAACAAATAATACATGACCAAATTAAGACATTCATTGAGTCCTCTAACTATTTGACCTACCAGCAAAATGGCTTCAGGAAAAATAGGTCCACCACCGGGGCTCTGGCGTCTCTACTGGATGAACTTTTGTCAAACATAGACAAGGGTGATCTTACTATCGCAGTCTTCGTTGATTTCAAGAAGGCATTTGATACGATTGACCACAAAATCCTCATGCATAAAATAGAACTAGCTGGGCTAGGCAATAGAGCACATAGCTTCCTAACAAATTACCTCAGCAATAGGAAACAATACACAAAGCTAAGTGACACCAACTCGACCACTCGAGAAATAAAAACAGGAGTTCCACAGGGCCCCACTCTGGGACCCCTACTGTTTCTAATATTTATAAATGACCTACCTCTAGTTTCCAACAAAGCATCTTTCACATTATTTGCCGATGGTGCAGCACTAACAATACATAACAAGGACCTTGCCATAGCCGCAACCGAGGCTGGAATGGCGCTGGATGGAGTGAACACATGGTGCAATGAGAATAAACTAACACTAAATGGCACTAAAACTGAGTACATAATCTATGGAACCAAAGCCAGGAAGGTGAGGGCCCGGCCAATACAACTGCAGATGGGTGGCTTAGTGCTCCGTGAAGTGAACTCCTATAAGTACCTAGGCACAACTCTCGATGTGACTCTAACTGGTACTCAACAGCTGGCAAGACTTAACCAAACACTGGCACTAAAAATGAACACATTCAGAAAAATAAGGACATATGTAAGTGAGAATACTGCGCTGCAGCTGTACAAGTCAACAATATTACCAATTATAGACTACAATGATATCATCTATGGATTACTAACGAAGCAGCAAGAGACCAAATTACAAAGAACGCAAAACAGAGCCCTCAGAACAGTATTCCAAGGCAAGATACAAAGTGTGGTTGAAATGCATAGCAGAGCAGGGCTGGACACTCTGGATGTACGTAGGAACCTACACCTAATGACGTTGATGTATAAACGTGCGAGTGATGACAAATACATAGATCGCACAACCAGGGTAACGAGAAGGGGGACATTGACTCTGCTCTGGGTGCCCAACCCTAATACAAATAAGTTAATGAGAGCTCCGATTTACAAAGGAAGTGTCATGTGGAATGAGCTCCCAACCAAAACCAGAGAAGCGGGTTCGATCCTTGCCTTTAAAAATGCATACAGAGCTCACCTGGTTATTCAGGCCCAAAACCTGGCACTGCAAATATATAATACGACCTGGTGAACGACCCATTGACTTCGCCCTCTCTCATACCTGCTCTCTCCCTGCGTGTCCGCCCCCCCTACCCATGGACCCCTCTCCCCCATCCACATTTGACAAACAACTATTATAACTCAATGACTCGAGACCCACTACCCCTACTTTAGACCTATTATCACCTCTGAATAACTACATCAACCAGCAATGCACACAATATAAACCACTATACATGCATAACATGGCACTATTTAAAGACTAACCGTTATTAAAACCAAATCTAACTGATATACAAACACAGCATATGATTTAACCACTAGTGTACATTACTGCACACTCTATCTTGATGCATATACCTTGCACTATGGTGAGTACATATGCTGTACACTATGCAGCATAGGCTGCTCCCCCACTTTCTTTTATGTTCAGAATGGGTTGTGCTGCACACAATGATGCATATACCTTGCACTATGGTGAGTACCTATGCTGTACACTATGCAGCATAGGCTGCTCCCCCACTTTCTTTTATGTTCAGAATGGGTTGTGCTACACACAATGCAACACATTCCACTTCCACTATGTACAGATGAAATGCGACCACTCCGACGGCTGGAAGACCAGTGCCCCGGCGCTGACAAAATATGTATTCAGATGAATAAAAATATTTACCAAAAAAAAAAAAAGAATTTGACACTACAGACCAACATATAGGCTACTAGTAAAACCTCAATAAAGCTGATTTATATGACAAAAACTAGAACATATGTAATCTATGGATATAAGGCACGGAAGGCGAAAGCACTGCCAATAGACCTGGAAATAGGGGTGTTGGTCTCAAAGAGGTTGACTCCTACAAATATCTGCCAACAACACTTGATTCAACACTGTTCTGTTGGACATCAATTAAGTAAGCTAAGTCAAACCTTACAGGTACAACAACATTATCCTATAGAAAATACTGTGATCAGATTCAGCTGGAGTTCTACCAAGCATCCAGTGCAAACCATACCCGGTAATCAATCAATAAAATCTCTAGACATAAACTGGCCAAGATATTGTTAAGAACTGTTTTCAATGGTCACTAAGTCCAGTCCATTATCTATGGGCTATAGGCCTCCCCCCCCCCCCAATGTGTCTGTTTCGAATCAGCATATCAATAATAAAAACATAAATATTTTGTACCATGCTCTTCTTCAAATCTGGTACACTATAGATTTAGATCTAGAAGTAGTCTAGATTAAGAATCAGTGCTATAAGTATAACTGGGATATGTGTTCATGTCTTCTTTTTTTTCTGGACCATAAAATACAAAGTGGATATGCTTAGGATGTTTTGTACTGTAAGTTTGAGTAATGCACATTTGTGACATTCGAAGGCAAGGTAGTGTGGGTTAAGGTTAGGCTTAGACTTAGAGTTTTACAGATGGTTAGGGTTTTATTTTGATTTAGGATTAGGGTTCTGCACATTCAAATGGTTCAAAGAATATTTCAACCAGAATTTGCGATCGTGATAAGCATAGCCTGGGATTTAAGCATAGCCATAGCCCATAAAAGTAATGCCAATTGGTTCTAGTGGGGGCCTACATGCACACATTGCCACAATGTCATGTACATGTTGAGCAATAGATTACATCACGGTTCCGACTGCGCATGCGCTGAAAACGGCGTTGGGAGCAAAGCAAAGGCATACAGCTATTGAGTTTGCCGATACGCCTAGGGCAAAACTGGCATTTTATTCAAAAAAATAGAAATACATAACACTTTGGCACAAACATGGATGGAAGGATGCAATATAATAATATAATGAATATGTATAAGACACAACTCTCCATAATTAAGCATTTTGAGCTAAGAAACATACAATTTCAGTCACTTTACAGGCTGATGTTTGCATCACCATTGAATTAGCCAGAATTAATTCTTGTTCTAAATATTAAATTGTCAAATGTGTCAACAAAAACTTGTTCCAAAGAAATATATAACCAATATCTGATTAACCCTACTCATTTTCTATTTCTACATATATCATTAACCATAGGATATAAATAAAAACATGAATAAAATGAGTAAAACTAACTCTGGTTATGGCTGTCACACTAGTGTGAGTGCCTAGATTTGTCTAAATCTAAATTGCACACGGCATAAGATGTGATGATTATATTGATGTAAATGCAATGCTGGATAAAAGATTAATATCTTAATTTATTATATATATTTTTTTAGTTGGTATTCTATGTTTCAAACAAGAGCTGAGATGAGCTGACACTAGTACATTTCATAGCTGCACCCAGTGTATTAGCATGTGCTGTGTGCTTCTCACGGGTTTGTTTTGCTCTGACGCATCCCACAATGCACCGCGCCACTGGAACTGTGATGTAGTCTATAGAACCTTAATGGGCTTTTTTTTTCATGAATCTTCATACCATCTCATCCATAAATAGTTCATATGCACTATAAATATTAAGGCTGGAAGACCAGTGCCTCGGTGCTGAACAAAAATGTTATTCAACTGGAATAAAAATCTGAACAAAAAAAAAAAGAAGAAAAATCATCTATCTTGTTTTCACTAATACCAAAATTATGTGAAAGTCAATGCTATTATAAATAAAGGTGCTGCTGAATTAAAAATGAAATCCCTAATATCAACGGTAAAACTGTCAAAAACGAAAATTGTCGGTCAGTCACACACACTGAGTAGTACAGTGACACAGTAATGTAGACATAAGCCTTGTTCACACGGGCAAAATGTGAGGCGAATCAGGCAAATCGAATCAGGTGAGGTGAATTAGCGCCCGTTCACACGGGCAGTACTGAGGCCGGAAATCGAATGCTGCGCATGAGCAAGTCCAGGCTAACCAGCGCCATTTTGGGTTCGACGATGCTGGCACCAGAGAGTGTGGGTTCGACCTAGATATGTAATTACTGAATCGTATTGGTTTGGAACGGTCAAAACTTCTGCTGGGCAGTGAAACCATACAAATAAATGATGAAAAAAATATCTGTGCTTAGATAGCGGTTTCATTAATTAAATTATATAATATGCGCTTTTGATCGACCAGAAAGTCAACAACCTGAGGTGTCGACTGCGCATGCGTGTGAGGTGCTTAATCCGCCTCAGAGCGTCCACACGGGCAAAATTATCCGCATCACAGGAATCGATTCATGTAGACTACCTCGCTGAGGTGGTCTACACGATGCGCATCACGTGAGTCGAATCAGCCCTAATCCGCCTCAGACGTGCGTTCACACACGAAATGTGAGGCGAACTAGGCAAGTCGCTTTCTACGAATCGATTTACATTGCCCGTGTGAACACGGCTATAGTGTAGTCTGTATTTAAGCTCTCTGTATCTTTCTGAACCTGTGTGCTTTTAACATGCTTCCAAAACATTGCAAACAAATACCCACAGAACAACTCCCTACCTCCAATGTAGTGACAGACTTTTGATGTTAGAAAAAAGACAGACCAAATATTCTGGATATATATAATATTGTAAATAAATCGCTGTAAAGCTGGCTGTTGTAAAATCTTGGAGTAAGAATTATCTGGTTCCCTGTCCTTCTTGTGAGTGACGCAGTAAATATGGCCTTCGCTACGACAGGGATAAAATTATCACCGATCACTTTATCCATCTTTTATTGATCCCACCTCTGTAAGAAAAATGTGGCTTAATCATACTTTCATTAAACAAATGGGTACATATAAAAAAGGCAATCATTCTTTTGAAGTTAGTAGTTTGTCGGAGGTTTTGTGGGACAAATGTGCCCATAGAACTAGGCCCTAAAGCCGTGTTTACACGGGTGATTTAAACCGCCACATATAAAACGCCTTGCCTAGATCGACACACATTTGCCGTGTAAACGCGACTCTGAGGCGTTTTAGGGCTGAATCGCTTCATATGAAACGCCTCATCTATACCACCTCGGGAGGTGGTTTATTTGAAGCGATTCAGCTCGTTCCCGGGCGGCGATAGTATAAAATAGTAGGGCTTGCCAGCAACAGATGGAGCAGTAACTAATCGCTTGTACCCGGCAGTGTTAGGGCCCAATTAGGCCGAAATCTATTAAATGCGATCATATTTAACAGAATTACATCCTCAAATAATGAAATTTAATTAAATTAACCTTAAATTCCAAGCGATATTACCGTAGCAGCAACATCGGAGTCGAATCACCAAGTGTAAACAAAACAAACAGCAGTGCTAGCCGGCTACAGGCACCTGCTGATTCCCGGCGTCGACACACTTTTCAACTCCGCCGTGTAAACACGCTTCCAAAACGCTTCATATGAATCGCTTTGTCTACATCGTTTCACAATTCCCCGTGTAAACACGGCTTAAGACTATAGTGAAATGCGCAGACTGCAGATACTTTAATCTGTTACACAACAGTGACATTGAACAGACACCCTCCTTGAATCTATTTTTTTCAGATATCATAGTAATTCAAAATCACAGATGGATAGAGCTATAAAACACACACATAGCAGACAATGAATGAACTAACCAATCAAGCACCACCTCAAATGGTGGCCTGCTTTACTCTCACTGAGAGGGACCTATTGCTGCCAGCTATACCTGCAGTGAGTCGAATCAGTGACCGGCCAACTAGTCCAACACATGACCGTAATTCTCTCAGTGACTAAAGCTATTCCATGCGTCTAGGGTGGCGAGGAGGCTCTCGACGAGTCCGGTCAGGCGCTCGACCGCGAGGGTGTTCGCGTCGAGGCGCGGGTCGGCTGCCGGGGCCCAGTCTGGGGCCTCCACCCGGGCGGCCGGTGTGGCGGTCTCCGATGCCACAAGGCTGATATGCCAAATGTCGCTTCTGCGCATGCGTCAGAATCCAACAGCGTCGTCTGCGCATGCGTCAAAACTGAGCCAGTCTCAAAGGCCGTAATCGATTAACACGACCCGGGCGACTCGGGTCATCCGAGTCGTCAGAATTTCAAATCGAACACCGCGAGTGGAGTCGTCATGAGTGCGCGCAGTTACAAATCGGTACCCGTCCTAATATGACCTTACATGGTGCCAGGACATAAAACTCACATCCTATTTTGCTGTACGTATATTTGTTATTAAAATAAATAATTACGCGGAGAACCGTATTCGATTATTCGACCCGAGTCTGCAGGATGTGCGCATGCGCCAAAAAGTGGCTCGGGTGATTGGCATATCAGCCTTGTGGCATCGGAGACCGCCACACCTGTGTAGTAAGTTCAAAACACTACCCCACAAAAACACTATGGTAGTGTTTTCAACCTAGGTTCAAAACACTATGGTAGTGTTTTCAACCTAGCTGAAGGTAGGTTCAAAACACTACTTTGGCCACGCTCAAAACACTATCCTCAAGTTCAAAACACTACCTTTAAGTTCAAAACACTACAGGGCAGTATGTAGTAAGGTGGGGCAGTAGGGGTTGTTTTTAGTGGTTATTGTTTTACATCCTAGCAATGTGGAAGGTCATATCAGGATGGGTACTGACTATCCTATAGACCTATTTCATATGACGTCAGCATACATATCTAGGTCAGTGCACGTGGATTTTGGCTGCAGGATGACATTGTGTCACACTGCAAACTCAATGGATATGAGCAATATTCATACAGAAAAAGTGAAATATCTCTAAAACAACACCACCTAGACACAAACCACTTGGTACACATATAGAAAACATATTCAACGAATAGATTATATTAAATTTATATGGTTATGGTTCTGCATTTCTATTAATTTTGAATAAAATAGATGTTTTGCACTGCACGTTCCGGCAAACTCAATGCATTGTCAATGGTCGTGAGCAATCTTCATACAGAAGAAGTTAAATATCTCTAAAATCACACCACCTAGACACAAACCGCTTGGAAGACATATAGAAAACATATTCAACAAATAGATTATATTAAATTTATAAGGTTTGGGGTTTGTATTTCCATTAATTTTAATAAAATAGATGTTTTGCACTGCGCGTACCGGCAAACTCAATACATTGTCAATGGCCATGAGCAATCTTCATTCAGAAAAAGTTAAATATTTCTAAAACCAAACCACCTAGAAACAAACTGATTGGAACACATATAGAAAACATATTCAACGAACAGATTATAGTAAATTTATATGGTTAGGGTTCTGCACTTCTATTAATTTTGAATAAAATAAATGTTTTGTACTGCACATACCGGCAAACTCGATGCATTGTCAATGGCCGTGAGCAATCTTGAATTATCTTCACACAGAAAAAGTGAAATATCTCTAAAACTACACCACCTAGAAACAAACTGACTGGTACACATATAGAAAACATATTCAACGAATAGATTATATTAAATTTATAAGGTTAGGGTTCTGCATTTCTATTAATTTTGAATAAAATAGACGTTTTGAACTGTGCGTACCGGCAAACTCAATGCATTGTCAATGGCCGTGAGCAAGCTTCATTCAGAAAAAATGAAATATCTCTAAAACTACGCAACCTAGAAACAGACTGCATGGTACACATATAGAAACCATATTCAATGAATAGATTATATTTAATTTATAAGGTTAGGCTTCTGCATTTCTATTAATTTTGAATAAAATAAACGTTTTGCACTGCGCATACCGACAAACTCAATGGCACGATGCCTTCGTTCTGCAGCCAAACTGCTCGCGCATACACGATGTTAGTAAACATTGAAATAGGTCTATTAATTCCAAACGCCATGCTAGGAAAGCGACAAGTATCAATTTTAAAGTCATTGGTTTTACTCGACAGCGAACCAAACTCCCGACCTTCCACATGCGATGCCCGTTCTCTACCGTTTAAACCACCGCGCAGCACTATCACTGTATACTAATATGTTGTTGAATGACGCAGCACTATCAGCATGTACTAATAGGTTGCTAAATATTGCAGCACTATCAGTGTATACTAGTACATTGTTAAACGCTGCAGCACTATCAGCATATAGTAATACATTGTTATTTGCTGCAGCACTATCAGGGTATACTAATACATTGTTAAACGCCGCAGCACTATCAGTGTATACTAATATGTTGTTAAATGCTGCAGCACTATCAGGGTATACTAATACATTGTTAAACGCCACAGCACTATCAGTATATACTAATACGTTGTTAGATGACACAACACTATTGATACTATCAGCATATACTAATACATTATTAAACGCTTCAGCACTATCAGGGTATACTGATACATTGTTAAGCGCTGCAGCCCTGTCAGTGTATACTAATATGTTGTTAAACGCCGCAGCACTATCAGTGTATACTAATACATTGCTAAACACAGCAGCACTATCAGTGTATACTAATATCTTGTTAAACGCCGCAGCACTATCAGTATCAGTGTATACTAATACATGGCGCACACGCCGCAGCGCTATCAGCATATCAGCGTGTCGAGTTATGTCCAGGTACGGTGACAGATGTCAAGGTTTTGGACATACTCAAAACTTTTGATGTAGCTCAACGTAAAGGCCATTATATTGGGTTATGTCGAGATACGTTTGTCACGGTGCACACACCGCAGCACCATCAGCGTATACTAATACGTGGCGCACACGCCGTAGCACTATCAGTGTATACTAATACATGGCGCACACGCCGCAGTGCTATCAGCGTATACTAGTGGTGCACACGCCGCAGCACCATCAGCGTATACTATGTGGTGCACACACCGCAGCACCACCAGCGTATACTAATACGTGGCGCACACACCACAATGCTATCAGCGTATACTAATACGTGGCACCACGCCGCAGCACCATCAGCGTATACTAATACGTGGCGCCATGCCGCAGCACCATCAGCGTATACTAATACGTGGCGTACACGCCGCCACGCTATCAGCGTATACTAATACACGCTTCAAACGCCGCAGCAGGGTCAGCTTGTCATGATAGTGTTTTGAACTTAGGTAGTGTTTTGAACATATGTAAGGGTAGTGTTTTGAACTTCACAGTAGTGTTTTCAACCTAAGTTCAAAACACTACCGTAGTGTTTTGAACGGCGTAGTGTTTTGAACGTCCTACACCGGTGTCGTATTCTCAGCGCCCGGTCATCGTCAGCGGCCTGTCGTGGCTTCTGCGCATGCGCGGATTTTAAGACATATGCAAAAGACCCATTCCCTCGCCGGCTACAAGCTCAGGCACGGTACCCGGCTGTGTTAGGGACCGATTAGGCCGAAATCTATTGAATGCGATCATATTTAACAGAATTACATACTCAAATAATGAAATTTAATTAAATTAACCTTAAATTCCAAGCGATATTAACGTAGCAGCTCGATCAGCGTCGAATCGCCGAGTGTAAACAAAACAAATAGCAGTGATCGCCGCAACGTGCGAAAATCCGCGCATGCGCAGAAGCCACGACAGGCCGCTGACGATGACCGGGCGCTGACAATACGACACCGGCCCGGGGGAGGGTGGAGCCGATATCGCGGAGGCGGAGTCGGCTGTGGAGGTGGGCGGCGTGTTTGCTCCCCTCCTGGGGCCAAATGTAAGAGTCCGGGTTAGGGCTCGTAACCCACGCGTCGTGCGGATTTCACGGGTTAGCGGCCAAAGTGTCAATGTATGTGTGCGGGATAGGCTACCGCCTCGAGGGTTAACGTCGCCTTCACTAACTCCCACTTGAGCCAGGGATAACGTGCAGGTTAGGGACCGATTCGGGCCAAATCTATTCAATGCGACCATACGTACAGTAAACAAACCACCGGCGCCGCCAGTATGGAACGCGACGTCGATGCAGCGGTTGCGGCGATTTGTTTACATTACATTCATCGATTAGAAAATATAACTATTAATATCGCCGCCAATGCGGCGGTAGCCAATATTACGCTTCGAATTTAGGGTTAATTTAATGAAATTTCACGATTTGAGGATGTAATTCTGTTAAATATGGTCGCATTTAATATATTTGACCCTAATATATGGCTACAAAGGCAGAGGGATTTCCCAAATCTATGAATAACTGAAATGTTAGCTAACCCGTGCGCGCTTTGGACTAATACATCCCCCGTGACACATATATTAATGCTGACAATAGATACCCCGCCGGCCGCCCTTAACTCCGCAGCCGATAAATTGTGGCTCTTACATTTGGCCCCTGGTTCCCCGGCGCGCGGTCCGTCGGCCTCGTGTCCGTGGCATGGCTGGCGTAGGCCGTCGATTGGTGGGTCGCAGAGGCATGGAGACGTGGAGGAACCGTCGGCCAGGAGGCAGCGAGGGGCGAGCCAAAGAAAAACCGTCGGGTAGTGCATCTGGCAGGGCGTGGAGGCGGAGTGGAGAGGGAAGGCAGGGGAGCGGGTTATAAGGCAGGAAGAGGAGGCGGGGTTATGCAACCCCAACGGTCGGCGGCGGGCAGGAGGAGCAGAGGAGGGTGGAGGGGTGGGGGGGGGGGGGTACTCCTCCTTCACTGTGAATCAAACGCAATGCAAGCATTGCGACCAAATAAAATATGGGGAAAAAAAGAGGAATTTACTTGATGTGGACAATTGATTAATTATAAGAATATAGACATCTGAGATGACTTGTAAAATATTGCAATGATTTAAATCATAAAGAGAAAAATTAGAGGAGATTCAGAATGTTAACTAATAAGCTACAAACTCTCTCCCCGGGACTTGGCTTCCCGTATTCGGAAGATGATGTAAGAATATTACAGTTAAACTAGACTTACCTGTAAGTTGACGTATAACTAAGATTCTTTCGAATCTTACGAATACGAAGACAAGGATCAGGGGCCCACCCACCCATCACTAGGTGACTAGTGAAGAAACTTACTAGGGGATTGTTGAGTTGAACACTGGGTGTTGGGTTGATTGACTTAAAGTTATAAAGGGGGGTCCCTGCTAAGTTAGGTTTAGATTAGTTAACATTCTTCATGCTACAAAGGCTGACTGGGACGCGACTGGCGCAGGCTATTTATACTCTCTCCCCTGATCCTTGTCTTCGTATTCGTAAGATTCGCAAGAACTGCTGTTTTCCCGAGGTATAAGCCTCGAATAGACGTGGGCGAGGGCCCACCCACCACGCCCTTTCCACGTCTATTCAGTAGCTTGTACCAGGACAGCATTGCATTTCCATTTCACTTGATGTTATTGTTCTTTTATATCATTTTATTATCCTGAATAAGTAGGTAAAAATTGCTGGAACCGGATGTGCTTCCCTCTCCCTCGCCCACGTCTATCCGAGGCTTATACCTCGGGAAAACAGCAGTTATCGATTATCTATACCCAGGTAAGATTCGTCTAACTAATCTATATATATATAGGGTCTAGATATATATATATATATATATTACGCTCTGGGTCTAGATTGATTGATTGATTGGTTGCTGCTTTACCCCGTGTCGGCAGAATAGGCCATATTTGTGATATATGCATAATAGACGTATAGGCATGTGGCTAATATATGATAATGAGATGCAAAGGTTTGGACAAAGGATTATGCAAATGAGATGACATCATGGAAAGATTAGCCGGTGGGTTCAGCGAGCCCTGGGGCATGAATAAACCATTCAGTATCCAGAAGTCAAAGTTTTCAGACGTTGTACTTTCACATGGTGTCAGTTGAGGAAGAATGCCGCCCGCTAATACACTGCCGGGTTTGCGGCCGCCTGGTCAGCTTGTCCTCAGCAACAACGCAAGATCGAACTGGAAAACATGGATCAGAGCATACAACATATACGCTACTGCTGCAGGTGTCGTTATGAAGACAGAACGAGTGCAATGCTGCATCTTTCTTCATGTCGCTGGCGAGGAAGCGCAGAAGGTTTTCGCCAATATGGATTTCGCTCTCGCGGATCAAGACAAGATTGGGCCACTTACAGAGGCATTTCGAACATATTGTGTAGGCAAGTGCAGTCTGATTATAACAAGATACAAGTTTAATATGCATAATCAAGCTACAGAAAATATGGCTACGTACATCACAGCATTAAGAGACAAGGTGAAGGATTGCGAATATGGTATGGTGGAGGAGTCACTGTTGCGCGATCGGTTAGTGGCTGGTGTAAGGAACGTTAATTTGCATAACAAACTGCTGCAAACTACTGAGTTAACTTTGGAAAAGTGTGTGAGTATGTGTGAAATGAGTGAGTTCAGTTCGGATCTGTTGGAGGACACCAAATTAGATGTTGAGAGTAAGGAAATTGATTTTCTTAGGAACTATGCTACTGCGCATACCGGTGAACTGGCAGTTCGGTCATCGGCGATGCCATCTTGGAAATCGCCATCTTGGAATGGTGGCGGTGCCGGTGCAGGAGAGTTCAAGATCCGCTGTCAGAATTGTGGATACGAACACCGCCGGGGAGTCTGCCCAACGAAAGGCAAAGCTTGCATAGCCTGCAAGAAGATCGGGCACTTCGGTAAGGTCTGCAGGAGCAGACTTGGCAGATTCAAAGAGGTTACCATTGAAGAGCCCGACCCTCACATTGCTGAGCGAGGCCCGGATCTGGTGGAGGTCAATGTGCTGACAACGGATCTGTTTGTCGGTGCCGTTGACCGCGGTGCCTAGCAAGACGCCGAGCTGTGGTACGCGATCGTCCGGGTGAACGGTTGCCCTGTCAAGTTCAAGCTCGACACCGGGTCGGAGGCGAACGTGCTGCCGAGGTATGTCTTCGACAGAGTGGCTCCGGGGCAGCTGACGAACACCAGGTGTTCATTGGTGACGTTCTCGGGTCATCGTTGCTTGACGTGAACGGCAGAGACTTCAAGTTCCAAGTGGTGCGGAACTGTCAGCCTATTTTGGGCAAGCAGGCTTGTGTGACATTGAACCTGCTGGCGCGGGTGGATGAGGTGCAATGTGCTGTGCCGATGAACATTTCCAAGCTGACGAACAGTCCCAGCGCCCGGGCAGAGCAGCTGGTAAGCGAATACAAAAATGTCTTTCAGGGGTTGGGCTTGATCAAGGCAAATGCTGTCATTCATGTTGATAAATCTGTACAACCTGTTGTTGATCCACCTAGACGGATTCCGTTTGCTATTCAAAGTAAAGTATGTAGTGAACTTGATCGCATGGTGGAGTTAGGTGTCATAGTTGAGCAGGATGAACCTACCGAGTGGGTTAACTCCATAACTATCATAAAAAAAACAAATAAGATAAGGATTTGTCTGGATCCGACTAAGTTGAACAAGGCGATAAAAAGAGGGCCTTTCCCTACCAAGACAATTGACGAAATTATTGCCAAAACGGCAGATGCGAGATATTTCTCAGTTTTGGATGCAATGACAGGGTATTGGCAAATAGAATTAGATGAAGAAAGTTTGCGTCTGTGCACATTTAATACTCCATGGGGCCGGTACAGGTACAACCCGCCTGCCTTTTGGCATCAAAACAGCCAGTGACATTTTTATTCAGGAAATGCACCGTGTCATAGGCGATATACCGGGTATCGGGATAGTCACGGACGACATTTTGGTATATGGGTCAATGGTTGAGGAACACAACGAGCGGCTCAGAGCAGTGTTGGACCGAGCTAGGTCGGTTAATCTTAAATTGAACGAAACAAAATCTTTGCTATGTAAGACTACAGTAAAGTATGTAGGTCATCAACTTACCCAGCAGGGTGTGAAGCCTGATCCAGACAGAATACAAGCAATAGTTGACATGCCAGAGCCGCGTGATAAACAGGGTGTCCAAAGGTTCCTGGGCATGGTTGGATATGTGCACAAGTTCATACCCAACATGTCCGAGATTGCCAAACCACTACGCACGCTCCTCGCTAAGGATGTCGCGTGGCACTGGCAAGTCGAACAGCAGGGCGCGTTTGATAAATTGAAAGAAAAGTTAAGAACTGCTCCTGTGTTGTTGTATTACAATGTCAAGAAACCCATTGTTATTCAAGTCGATGCTTGTCAGTCAGGTTTGGGTGCCGTATTAATGCAGGATGACAAGCCAATCGCACTCGCATCTCGTGCGCTTAACTCAGCGCAGTGTGGCTATGCCACTATTGAGAAAGAAATGCTCGCCATATGTTTCGGATGCCAGAGGTTTCATGACTATATCTTTGGCAAAGAAGTTAAAATTCAAACGGACCACAAGCCGTTAGTGGCGATAATGCAGAAACCAATTCATAAGCTTTCGGCCAAGATGCAGAGAATGCGAATGCGTTTGCAAAATTACGATATTCAACTATGTCATGTGAAGGGTTCTTTGATGTTTTTTGCAGACACGTTGTCCAGGGCGCATAGTGCCAAAGTAGGTCATGGTAACCTGTTCGATGACGCGTTCTGCATTGCTGCAGTGGACATTCAATCGTCAAGTTTGTTGAGTAAGATTGTCAGAGAGTATGAAAAGGATGTATCCATGTACATGTTGATCTCGCACATGGAAGATGGGTGGGACACCACACGCAAACAGACACCGCCGTGTTTGAGACAGTACAGCCCACACAAAGACGAGTTAACAGTAGACAACAATTTGGTCATGAAAGGCAATCGGGTGGTGGTTCTTCCGGGTCTCCGCGGTGAAATGATTGCGGCGTTACACGAAACACATTTGGGCATGACAAAGTCCAAGCAGCTGGCACGGGACTGTATATTTTGGCCTAATATGAACAAACAAATTGAGGATAAGGTCAGTCGGTGTGACACTTGCCAAAACAACCGGAAAAATGTTCATAATGAAGCGTTGATAAATCACCCGATAGCCTGTCAGCCGTATGAAAAAGTAGGTGCAGACTTGTTTGAGTTAAACCATAAAAGTTACCTGATAACTGTAGATTATTACACGAAATATCCAGAGGTGTCGCTGTTGGGCGATACGTCGTCTGTCACAGTCATTGAGGCGTTGAAGGATAATTTTGCAAGTCACAGTATTCCTAGTCAGGTTATATCGGACAATGGTCCGCAGTTTAAGAGCCATGAATATAGGGAGTTTGCACAGCATTATGGGTTTAAGGCTATACATTAGATATCCGGAGAGGTCGTATAGTAGATATCCGGAGAGATATATGTGGACTTGGGAGGAGAGTTGAGGCAAGCAGCCATAGACCAGGACAGTCTACATCATACATTGAATATAGAAAGGGTGTGGATGCTAGACCATGCCTCATTTGAAATAAAGGCATGCCATGTGGTTACAGTGCGGATCATGGGGAGGGTATTGACAAGTTCATACATATTTGTGCGTACTGTGCTTTTAAACTAAAGCGAAAGCACCCACATAAGGAGGTTGAGTGCAAAACCAAGCAACGTGCGAGAGAAGGACAAATTGGCGAACATGATCGTACAAAAAGTTTTTAGTTTGCAGTCGGCCGGGGACTGCTAATGACGTGGATGATGTGCGTATAGCTGCTGGGGCCAAATGTAAGAGTCCGGGTTAAGGCTCGTAACCCACGCGTCGTGCGGATTTCCCGGGTTAGCGGCCAAAGTGTCAATGTATGTGCGCGGGTTAGGCTACCGCCTCGAGGGTTAACGTCGCCGTCACTAACTCCCACTTGAGCCTGGGTTAACGTGCAGGTTAGGGACCGATTCGGGCCAAATCTATTCAATGCGACCATATTTAACAGAATTACATAGGGAATAAGTGAAATGTTGTCAATTTAACCCTAAATTCGAACCCTCCTTAAGGCTACCGCCGCATTGGCGGCGATATCAATAGTTATATTTTCGAATCGACAAACGTACAGTAAACAAACCGCCGCTGCCGCCAGTATGGCAAGGGAGGTCGATGCGGCGGCGGCGGCGATTTGTTTACTTTACGTTCGTCGATTCGAAAATATAACTATTAATATCGCCGCCAATGCGGCGGTAGCCTTAAGGAGGGTTCGAATTTAGGGTTAAATTGACAACATTTCACTTATTCCCTATGTAATTCTGTTAAATATGATCGCATTTAATAGATTTGAGCCTAATATATGGCTACAAATGCAGAGGGATTTCCCAAATCTATAAATAACTGAAACGTTAGCTAACCCGCGCGCGCTTTGGACTAATACATCCCCCGTGACACATATATTAACGCCGACAATAGATAACCCGCCGGCCGCCCTAAACTCCGCAGCCGATAAATTGTGACTCTTACATTTGGCCCCAGGTGTCAACACAAGTGGCCAGATGAACTCCATGGATTATGACGCGATCAAGGCTGATGTTCTACATTCGGTCAACGATTGCTGCCTTAAGGTCGGTGGTGTTAGTTCGTCGGTGCTTTCCCCGGACGCAGATTTAGTTGTGTCAGCTATTCAAATTACACCCCCAGTCAGTTCTCATCACATAGTTAATTGCAATCTAATAAGTAATACAAATTGTGGTTTACGGCCTGTGAAATCGATCAGTTCTGCTCCCTATATTCGGTCGGTTAATGATAGTGTTTGTAAGAATAGAAAAAGGCATCATCCGCTTTCGGTTAACTCGACAAAATACAAATGGTTTAAGCCAAAGTTAAGTCGGTTGAGTAATATCGGGGGTGTGCTGGGGGCTGACATAACGTTAAATTTGAACGGGGGTGCACAGCGATTACCATCACCACTGCCAGAGAATGTTGAGATGTTCCATCCGCCGGTTGCCATGGCGACGACGTGACACACTCGTTGGCTGCCCCTCTGCATAACACTGCTTTGAACTTGTCGTTAACGTTACATGATGATCACAAAAATGACTCATTTGAACATGATGGTCAATTGCTTGGTTCTGAGACCATCAGTGGAGACTGTGCTTCTTTCACTAGGGGAGGCCTGATGCTACCACTAAAGCCTAAAGCTAGTCCTGCCGCTCAATCAATCAATCAATAGTTCCATCCTCTAGTCGAGGGTTGGATGCAATGGTTCTCCACTTGTCCCGATGTTGTGCTGTTCTGATAGACTGTGAATAATTCAAGCCTGTCCACTGTGAAATATTTGTAAACCATGATGTTCTTGGTCTCCCTCTCCCTCTGCTGCCATTCACCTTCCCTTCCAACAATGTACGGTATATTGAACTCTGACGAATGATGTGGCCAAAATAAATAAGTTTCTTTGTCTGTATAGTGGCAAACAAGCTTTTCTTATTTTTAATTTTTCTGAGAACTTCTTTGTTGGTGATCTTCTTTGTCCATGATATTTTCATCATCCTTCGATAAGTCCACATCTCAAATGCTGCTAAACGTTTGTACATTTTCTTAGAGATTGTCCATGTCTCTGCCCCATACATTAGAGTAGACCACACATAACACTGAAGAATACGCTTCCTTGTTTGTATTAATAGTCCTGCCGCTAGCTTACTTAAAATTTCTTCTGCTAGTTCTGGTCAATTGATGTTACCTTGTGTTTCAAATCCTGTGTTACATAGTCGTGTTGGCAAAAAGTTGTATGTTAAAGGGTTAGTTGACCAGGACTATACACTATTCTCAGCTTCGGATGTTAATCGTCCTCATTGTGTTACTAAGAACACCGGCACTGACTGTGGTTTCAGTGCCAGGGAGCCTCCCACGGCTCAAAAAAACTACTTAAATGTTGCCACGGGTCATGATACTGGTATAATCGACCCTATGTTGAATTTATGTTCAGTTGATGCATTGTCAAACCCGTTAAATATTAACTTTCATGTTGCCGTTAGCTCGTTGCAAAATGATATTGGTACCAGTAGTAGTGAATCTGCTTCTATGAATGAGTTGGTGCCTGGTTGTATCCCCCAGGCCGAATCAGTTATTGGTAAAAAAAATTGTGATACATCGCCTTATGAATATAAAGAATACGTATTAAAATATTGGCCTACCCTAACGGTGGACTGTAATTTATTTCTAAATTATTCTGAAATTTATTCCAAAGTCAGAGATACGGGTTTACCCAATTATCTAGGTGCAAGAGTGCCGGTGCCCTCTGGTCTGGTTATTAATAAATGGAAAGAACTCTTAGTGGGCCACTATGATATTGAAATCATTAAATTTCTCGAGTTCGGTTGGCCAGCCAACTTTACTGGTACCTTTATTCCGACTGCCACTAATTGTAATCATAGCAGTAATAAGGAAGATTTATTTTGGATCAACCAGTATGTACGTACTGAATTGTCACATGGTGCGATTTTGGTACCCTTCAATGTTCCTCCTTTTTCTCCTTGGGCTCAGATAAGTCCTATTATGACCCGCCCCAAAAAGAATACTGATGAACGTAGAATTATAGTGGACCTTAGTTTCTCCAAGGGGCGTAGTGTAAATTCAGGGATAGTTAAAGGTTTTTATCAAGGTAAGGAATATAAATATAATTTGCCCACTATCATGTCATTAGCTAAGCAGGTTACTGTATTAGGGGAGGGGTGTTTTATGTGGTCTATAGACTTGGCAAGGGCGTACAGGCAATTAAGAACCTGCCCCTTGAGTGTGCCTTTGTTCGGTATAAATGTTGAAAACAAGCTTTATTTTGATACGGCCCCCCCGTTCGGATGTAGGACGTCCAGTATGGCGTGCGCTCGCACTACAGAGGCGGTAGTATTTCTATTAAGAAAAAATGGGTTTTTTGCATTGTGTTTTTAGATGATTTTGTGGGAGTTGAAAGTACTTTGGCTAAGGCACAGCAGGCCTATGACTTTATTCTAAATTTGACCGATTCACTGGGGTTGAGGCTTTCCGTTAAAAAATGTGTTCCTCCTAGTAGACGTTTAGTGTGGCTCGGTTATGAACTGGACTCTTCTGAGATGATTGTTAGGATCCCCAATGAGAAGTTATTAGATATTTTGTTGGAATGTAAAAGGTGGGTGTTAAACAGGAAGGTTACAAGGAAAAATGTACAGAGATTGGTCGGGAGGTTGCAGTTTATATCTAAGTGTGTAATGGCTTCTCGGGTGTTTATGAATAGGATTTTAGATTTTCTCCGAGCATGTCCATTTGTAGGGAAAGTCCAGGTGACTAGGGATCTGATTAGGGACATAGCGTGGTTCCTACGTTTTGCAGAAGGAAATAATAGGATGGTTCTGCTGAAGCATTCCCCTGAGAAGAAGTGGATCATTGAATGTGACTCTTCATTGCATGGTGGTGGTGCATTCAGTACTGATCATTTTTATTCCAGCCTATACTCTAAAAAATTCTTAAGTAACAACTTTCATATTGCCCAATTGGAGGCCATTAACTTGGTGGTAGCGTTAAAGAATTTGGCTCCTTCTGACCCGCATAACTATCATATTATCGTAAATACTGATAATGCTGCTTCCCAACAGGTGTTGTCTTCTGGTGCCGGCAAAGACCCTGTCTTGTGCGCTTGTGCCAGGGAAATCTGGAAGTTCGCTGCTATACACAGTTGCCAGGTACAGGTGGTTCACAAGGCGGGGAAAGACCTGGTTCTAGCGGATGCCCTCAGTAGGTTGTCTTTTGATAATAAATATAAATTAATTGCTGATAAATTATGTCAGGATAGACTGTTGACTGAAATACATGTTTCTCATTCTGATGATGTTCTTGATTTATTTTTATAGTCAGTTATCTGCTCGTTTTATAGTCAGTTATCTGATGTATGCTATGGAAGTGCGAGTGTGGGAGTGTGCCAGGTGCGAGCTGACCGTGTGACCGTGATCTGCCCCAGTGGATGCCTCATGTCTTCAATTTTCAAGCTCTTAAAGAAATGAATAACCGGAAGTTCCTATAATTGATAGTATAATCAATACCATGACCTGCTAATAAGTAATGAAATATAGTACTAATAGCTATCTTTTAAAAAGAGAACCTGCAAATAAGTAATGAGATCAGAAGAAATAAATAGTTCACAGGTTGTACTACCTGGAAATAGATAACGTAGATAAAGCTAATAATCTCAATTGTACTATTGAGAAAAGCTAATATAAAATTGCTCACAAAGGTGTAGGTTACAAGGCTTTGTAAAAATTTATTAAGCCTGATTAATAAATTTATTAGCCCAAAAAACAACTACCGCTGTCTGGTTTTTTGAATTATGGGTTTAAGGCTATATATTCCAGTCCACAATATCCTCGCAGTAATGGTCAGGTAGAAGGGTTTGTGCAAACGGTAAAGGACATGTTAAAGAAATGCGAGAAGACTGGTCCAGATTTTCAGTTGGCTTTGCTGAACTATCGTAACACTCCATTGCCCATCTTAAATGCATCTCCGGCTCAACTGCTCATGAGCAGAAGGCTCTGGGGCAGGTTGCCGATGGCGGAAGAAATTTTGATACCCGAAACGCAAAATCCAAAGAGAGTGCAGACCGCGAAGCGGTAGCAAAGCCAGAAAGCGTTTCATGACAAAAAGTGTGGTAAGCCGCACAAACCTATGAAAGTCGGGGACAAGATAAAATACAAAAATCATGCGGGTGATTGGAAGAAAGGGGTTATTTTGGGTCGGACTGGTATCTCGGGGAGAGAGTATCAAATTTTGAATGAGTCAGGTAATATGTTGTATAGAAATCGAGTGCAGATTATAAGGGCGCCTGTGGGGGGGTGGCCCGAACCAGTCGGGCAGACGCAAAGTAGGTCAGCGTCGTTGCCGAATATAAACAGTGAGGCTAATCTAAGTAGGTCAGGTCGGCTGATTAGGCCGGCGAGCAGGTTAAATCTGTAGTGGGTCAGTTAGATTGGCTGTAGACACGTATAGCATGTGCATGTAGGATTAAGGTCTATTTTTCAGCTGCAGTTTTGATATGTGTTGTGTGATGGACAATGTGTAACATGGAAGCTATAAGGCCAGACAGTTAAAGGACTTCAGTGCCATAGTGCGCTCGGACATTCGCTAGGACTTGTGTTTCAGTTAAGTACGCATATATGTTGATGTTGCATTCGTTTTGACTGGTATGTTGGTGTGTGTTGATGGTTATTTTGAAACATTTCATGTTTCAGAAATACTTTGAGGGGGGATGTGATATATGCGTAATAGACGTATAGGCATGTGGCTAATATATGATAATGAGATGCAAAGGTTTGGACAAAGGATTATGCAAATGAGATGATGTCATGGAAAGTTTAGCCGGCGGGTTCAGCGAGCCCTGGGGCGTGAATAAACCATTCAGTATCCAGAAGTCAAAGTGTTCAGACATTGTACTTTCACAATATTCACAGCGAGGTCTAGATCACTGATTCGAGTTCTCTCGACTATAGGAATTCTCTATAAACAAAAGGAACTCCCTCTAGGGAACGTTCTTGATAGCGTACATTTTTATGTCGCGCATACAGCCAATGCACTTCGTTTCCTTTCCACACGAAAATTAAAAAGCCGAAATAAAATAAAATCTAGATTGGCTTACATTGTCTAAGCCAATCTAGATTTTACAGTGATCTATAGTGTGGAAGCAGAAAGATGTGACATACCTTAATGCTGTCAAGCATGGCCTGATCTCCGCAGAGAGATCAGGCCATGCTGGATGAGTTGGCGGTCCCTTGGGGTTCTGTGGTGTACCACCAGGGGCCGTATGGAGGAGTCGGTGATAGCGACGCAAAACGGTATTTGGCCGGAATTCCCGTTTAGCCGCAAAAAATGGCATGCGCGAGTCAGTGATAGGCCTAACACCAGAAGCTTAAACTAGGTTAAGGTAAACCAGAAAAATAGGTAGTTTATAGCGGTGTTAGGTATCAAATCTATTCAATCGTGTCATATTTAACAAAGTTACATAGTCAAATAGTGAAATTTTATTAAATTAACCCTAAAATCGAAGCGAGATTAATGCTGCCGCCGCAACGGCGGCGATATTAATATTAATATTTTCGAATCGACGAACGTAAAGTAAACAAATCGCCACTGCCGCTGCCGCATTGACGTTGCTTTCATCCGCCAGTATGGAAAGCGACGTCGATGCGGCGGCGGCAATTTATTAGGCCCAAATCTATTCAATGCTATCATATTTGACAGAATTAAATGCGCAATAAGTGAAATTTTATCAATTTAACCCTAAATTCGAACCGATATTAACGCTGCCACCGCATTGGCGGCGTTATTCATGTTGTTGACTCGAGGTAATTCCCAAATCTATAAATAACTAAACATTTAGCTATAATGTAAGTGTTATGCGCTCCTGCATACCACTTGACACAGTTCCCGACGTTGTTGATTGCTAAACGGTAACAGGCTGTAACACCAAACGCCGCTAACACTGACTCCTGCATACGGGCCCAGGTGAACTTTTGTTCAACAGAGCTTCGTGGGTAATGGGTGCTCGCCTCATACATGGTGAGTGCCGGGGGTCCGGATCCACACCGCCGATAACTAAATCGAACTAGGGTACACTGATTTCACCATTTTTATAGAGAAATATCGAGATTCATCAGCTTCGTATTCGATTTTCTTTATTAACATTCCATGGAGCGAGGACCGTCACTCAGTAGAAGCAATCAATATCTCTCCGAGATATTTCCTGTGGCTCTACGTGACAACATGGCTAAGCCGGTAGAACTAGAAGTCAGGATTCGAGAATCTTACAATAGTCTCCTCATTCTTCTAAAAATATCGTAAACGTAAACTTTTAACATGCAATGTTATATTATAAGTGTGAGTTTCTGGCATATTTCTGGGGATAAATATATCCATCTCCAACAAAGAACCGTAACGTAACTATTTAAAATGAAACCATGCAAAATGTGGTTTCATAGGCTTCAGTTCTCTTAAATTGACTCCTTCTTTGCGGTATTAACAATTTCCATCCTTCTGAACTGGTGTGCCTTCTGCCAACTCAACCAGACACAGAGCCCGGGCAGACCTTGGTGCTTTCAATCGCCATCATCGTTCCACTGACTCCTTGTTTGTCCTCACCCAAGTACACGATGGCATAAATCCGTGGGACATACAGACACAGCAGCATGACGGCCGAGTTGAACAGGAGCACTGACACCAGCAGCACAATCTTATGTGAAGCGTAGAAGGCGGAGAAGTACGACGGAATGAAGGCGAGCCAGAGGAACAACGTGGTGCAAACGCAGACGAAGATGAACTTGGACTCGTTGAAGTTGTCTGGGAGGCGACGCGCCCTGAAGGCAAACACGCTGCAGGCCAGCATCAGCACCAGGTTGTAGGTGAGGGAGTACATGACGGCCTCGACAGGTAGCAGGCACAGCATCTCGACGAATGGCTCCGTCCTGAGCGGCATGTTCAGTCGAACCTCGGAGGGGTACAGGGCTAAGGCGACGACGGACAGCACGACCTGTTGCACGGGCAGGGGGAGGGGTGCCGTACTGCCATTAGTATCTCACATTCAGCGTGTTCAGCAAACAGAGCTATATTATCTGACTACACATGCAACAATTCACAGCTGCTCACACTCGTATTTAGAGGTTACTATCTAGCACAAAGGATTTACTGTGCCATCATTCATTTTGCACAACACAGCATGTAGAGCAAGTGCTACATTCTCGGCTAAACGCGAAGTAAAGACATGCAATATGCACATACATAATATCTGGCATCCTTTTGTTAAACTCTGCCAATATACTCATTGCACGCCTGGATCTATGTGCAGCAAGCCGTGTGGATCCAAATATGAGCACAAACATGTAACATTAAATCAAGCTTGCCTGAATCGATATGAGAAATGCACTGAGTGCAAGTTGACTCTGGGTGCTGACAAATGACGGAGCTTTGGTCCCATGCTTGGCTGCAGCAAAGATGCGGTGGATTCGAGTCACCTTGGCGACGAGCGGAGCATAGGCAATTGCAAAGCTGAGGTTGAAGCAGAGGCGGCCCGTGTAACAAAAGGAGGGGTTCGGCTTGCTGAGCATTATGAGGGCGGCTACATATGACAGTACGACGCCCGACAGGGTGAGCAAGCTCAGCTCGCGACTTGTAGCCTTGATGAGGCGCTCCTGGCGGTACCTGGTGAACATCACCACCATGAGCAGGCTGAGTGCCAACCCCAGAACGGCCAGGGCCAAGCAGGCCAGGGCGGGTGGGTCGGCCCAATGCAGGAAGGACGGCGGCACTGGGTCACACGTGAGGAAATGGTCCTGGTTGGGCCACGTGAGCGAGCCGCACTGCGCGCACGCCGACCCATTGCGCACCACCACCTCATTCTCCCTGCACTTCCGGCATTCCCAACAGCATTGCAGAGCTAGGTTCACTTGGAACAGCCCTGGGCCACACGGCTTGCTGCACATCGACTCAGGCGTGCCCGTCTCACTACCGCCCAGCTGGTCATGGAACCACCTGAGCGATCTGCTAATGGACAGACTACCAGTCACTTTGTCCCAGGACCCGACTACGCGTCGCCGCATTGTATGCGCTCCGTCTTGTTGAATTTGAAAAACCTTGTACAGACCTTCAGCGTCACCTAGTTTGTAGATATGGGCAGAATAACAAACATATTTACAGGGCATTGATATAATTAGGCTATTCGTCTCGTTTGTAGTCTAATTAATGTTTACGTGACTTGTGCAATCCACAATTCTGTTTAGTGAAGATACGCACCATATTGTGAGCCAAGCGACTGATATATATTCTGATATTGATATGATATTAAAGTATTCTGTGTCACAACCAAATTCTAAACGATGATAACTGTTTACAATACAATACAAACCTACAAACCATTAACTAGGTGGGTTATGCTGAAACAATATGCACACTTTCCCGTTAGGAGTATGCTAAAATTCAGAACAGATTGGCTGTTTACCGTTTTCATCAAAGCGGAGTGTTCTTCCCGAGGTGGACGTGAAACTGACGTCATAGAGGTAGGGAAGCAGGTCCTCACGCTTAATGCACGCTCTCACAACCGCGTTATCCACGAAAGCGTCCGGGCATTTGTCAGCCAAGAAATCGTGAAGCGCATGCGCCAGGGCGGCGACGCCATCGATGGTGAGCGGCGTGATGAAGCTTACCGTGTCGATGCTCGTGTCCCTCATTACCCGGTCCGGGTCGCACTTCCTGTCGGCGCTCTCGTCCCAGGAACACTGCAGCGCATGCGCGAGAAAGAGCTTGATCCAGGGGTCGGGGTTGCTGGTGACTGTCATGTTGGCGAGGAACTGTTGGTACGCATGCACCGTGACGCTGTCGGGGGTGACCAGCAGGGCGCCGGCCACCACCAATTCGAACCCCGTTGTGTCGAAGAAAACGGCCATGCCATCACTGCCTAGAACAATGAAATGGCCCTGTCCACCAGCCCGGACCAGCGCCCGCATCACACCCACTCCATCCGCAGTCTGTGTGAAGAAGATAACGGCTCGCGCTTCGCGCCGCTGCATCAGTCCGGCTGCGATGTCATCGAATGCGGCGAGCCCGGAGCCACGCCGCACCTCGGCCGTGAAGGCGATGCACACACCGTTCTCCTCGGCCAGACGGTGCACCGCCCGCAGGCCGTTTTGTCCATAGGCGCCCTCCGAATTGATCGTTGACACGTATGTCCAGTTGAAGTGCAGCACTAGGGCGATTATGGTTTTGGCCTGGTAGAAGTCAGACAGCACGACACGGACGAAATACCTGAAGGCGTGTTTGTCGCTCAGCGCCTCGGCCGTGCTAATGGTGCCCACCATGGGCACACGCAGCAGGTTCAACAGGTTGCCTGCGGGCAGTCAGCGTGCGTTCAGAAGGATTGTGCACAACGAGAACCCTCACAATTCCCACCCATTTGCGACACACGCACTCTCCTCCGTCCGCCTCTCCCTCCGCATTCTCCGTCCCACCTCCCTCTGCCTACCTCCCTTCGCTCCCCCTCCTCTCTTCCCGCTCTCCTGCCCTTACACATAGTCAGACTAACCTAGATTTGTTCCTTTACACAGGTCAGTCACCGCCATTACCAACAACCGCTCCCTGCACTTCTACTTCTCTACTGACGAACTCATGCCAAATTACCAATTGCGGAAATAGTTGACCAACCAGGGTGAAAAACTGATATTCTCCATCAGGCATCATAATTCAGATTGCCATTAATTAAGAATTGAAAAGCAATTTAGAATATCACGTTTATTTACTGAACGTATATATTAAGGGTGTTGTGTGTAATGTGAACTATTTACTTATTTGAGTGAACACTGAAAGCTGTGCTTACCGTATTGAACGGCACTGGAACTGGTAGTCACCCCCACAACTCCGAACACATCGTACAGCGGGAAGCTGGCATTCATCCCGCAGATTCCCGGCCGAACAAAGTTCAGTGCGCTGGCTAGGGACATCTAAATACACGAGTGGCAGCACCGTCAGCATTGGGCTCAGATACACCGTTCAATTTGTTTGACCCAATCCTAGCAAACCACAGAATTCGAAGCGCGAGCTGACGGCTGAGTGACATATTCAGGTTAGAAATATATTAAAGCAATACAATATGATAACGTATATTTCCAGATATTCCTGTTTATATGCGACAGATGGGGAAGGAGCTTCCCCTCTCCTAATTGTTGTTAGATAATTTGGGTCCTTTAATGGATTCCATTATCTGGGCTATAATATCGCTTTGGCATCATGGGGTGGTATCCAGACCAGTCATTTGTGGAGGATCTGATACTTTGGACAGTGCCTAGTGAATGGACAGTACCTGATTTTTTTGGAGTTATGACACTCACCTGTGGTTTGGTGCAGGTTTCGACGATAGCATAGCCCAATGTGATGTTCGGCAACAGGGTCGGGTCTTCATTTATTCTCTGTACAGCATAGACAACCGCTGTGCTGCTCTAAGCAGTAAAATAACATGACATGGGAGAATGATACATATATACATTCATGGGTGTTGCCTGGCAAAGGACGATAACTTTTTTACCGGGGTTGAGGTTAAAAAATATAACGACACTCACTGATATGCTTTTCTCTTCCGGTGTAGAATAAAATTGCCCCATTCGATCCTAGTTACTCCCGTAGCCCTGTACCTGGTGGTTGGTGTACAACTCATCAGAAAAAGTGGGTATTGGAAATAAATAGGTATATAGTTAAATTGCCGCGTGCCCGGGACCTCACCAAGGATGCGTACAGCGGTTAAGGAAAACATCGTGGACAATTTGACAAAATTTGACAAGTAGCTTAACATGGCAGCTAGTTACCATATGGTAACTGGCAGCCAGTATGACGATATTCCTCATATATCGGCTCCTAAGCAACTTAGAAACATGATGTTGATGTTTAGCATAGCATTTTCAGGGTTGAGAAATCCATTTATGTGATAATCAATATGGTCAGATGGTTATTTTCAAGATGGCCGACAGTTTGAACCAAATACATTTGATACATTTGTTGGTTTCTACCGACCACAATGAAATACATTTTTTATTGCTATGAGGAATATTGTATGACCATTTATTATCTTGATATAACAAAACTAATTAGAAGATATTTAACATGCGGAGGGTTCTTCCCGGCACTGGCGCGTAACACCCTGCGCATACAGTTCCTTAATTCACGACGAAACAGAATTGGTATAAGTTTACATTTATTAGTCAATACCACAGGTCAAGAACAAGAATCAATCGTCATAAAGTAAAAAAACTCGTCACCCTACTGCTGAGTAGCCTGTCTGGGGTGGGTGGCGGCAAATTGGTGGTGAGTTGGTGTCTGGTTTGTGTGATGCTCAGTGTGACGTCAGTACGAACGGAGCTAGGTGGCGGCATATGTATTAAATTAGTTGAAAACGTAGAGGGCGTAATGGTGGAGCCATCCGAGCTGGTAGCGTTCCTAGGGAGGAAGGAGTTGGTTTCGAAAGGTGGCATGTCAGTGTGGTAAGGGTTGGCCCTACCACTTCCACCTCGTCGCAAATTACCCATGTTATGCTAACATGAACAATTCACGACAAGACAGAAGTGGTATAATTTGCAAGAACAATAGTCATAAAGTCAATAAACTCGTCACTCTCAACCAAATAAGGATTGCGCGAGTTACTGCGGAAAATACGGCTTTGGGCACATAAGAGTTCATCGCGTTCGACCCAAGGGTGAAAGTCTGGGCGTTCAGGTGGTTATTGGCTCGTAGGCCCTTGCGTATGGCTGAAAGTAGATGTCTAGTGGTCATCCATCGTGTGCCATGAAGGTGGTCCTCTCTCGTGGAAAGGCCTGTATGTATGCTTTCCAGGCAGTCACAGGTCAGCATGGCGATCAGGGTATGGTGTGTAGTCGAGGGGGTGAAATCTGAACAGCCGAAGGAGGGGGCCGGGGTTGCTAGGTGGGTCAGGAAAGGAAGTGGAGGCATGTCGCCATTATATGTTCCCTGGATGCCATGCCGGCAGCCAGGGAACATCATGGATGTTCCCTGGCTGCCTTTGACACACCTAAAACATAATCATTGCCTTTGACTTCTCATCTGCGGACCGGTATGTGGCAGAAGTGGTTGCCTACACCAAAGCTCTTCAAAGCTTTGGTGTACGCAACCTAAACATTAGGGAGCCAACAGATATGATGACTACATCAGAGTCAACTGTGCAGATTGCTACTTTCAGTATCCCATGCACAATGAGCAACATGTAAGAGTATCCAAGTGACTGAAGGCGTTCAATGCCAGCCAACTAGTAGTCTTCCACCGTAATGACATTCTCATCATGATTCTCATCAAGCCGGCGTGACGTGGCGTGGCGTGACGTGGCTTGGCGTGGTGTGGGGTGGGGTGGCGTGGCATGGCATATGGGCATATGGGATTGTGTGGAATTGGTAATCCATTCTGGAGTTAGTATGGAGATTATGTATTAATATAGATAGTGAGAGAGGGTCACTTCTTGACAGGAGAGAGGGTCACTTCTTGACATGTGAGAGTCTTTGGAACTCTCCTCACATAGTGTTATTTACAGATCATTGCACACCCAGCCATAACAGGGCACTGTAGAACTACACACCATGCCTTGGTTACAAGGTTCTAGACCCTCATTGGTTGATATAGGAATGCTTGTTATTGATTGGAGGATTTGATCATAGACTATATATATATACAGTAGTACTAGTAGGCAGTCTGACCGAAGAGGGCTGCAAACTCTCCTACCTGTCACTCTATATCTGCTTTCCTTCCTTTCCTGTAGTGATTTCCTATTAGCCTATCTACACCACTCAAACTGCCAGCCGTCGACTTTATTCTGCACCGAATCGGGATTCATCGATGGTAGGTTCTAAGGATTCAGAACCAGAGCTGACCCTCGATGGGGATCCCATAAAAGTCGTCAAAGAAACCAAATTTGTGGGTTTCACCTTCTACAATAGTCATAAAGTCAATAAACCCTAATTTGACATATGTTTTCGTGCCTCATATGCTTTTGATCAAAACACGATGCCTGAAAGCGCCAAATGTTCTGATGGTGCTGTACAGTTGGGGACCGCGAACACTCCTTCTCACATTCGAAACGGTCCAACTATGTCATATACAGTTGTAAAATGGCTAAAGCTCGAATCTGTGGTTGTGTAGGCAGGCTATAGTGAAATCAATACAGACAAAGAGAAAGTACAAGGTGTAAAGGAAGAGAGAGAGAGTCTGGTTTATTATTTATATGGTTACATGGGTTCATTGTACAGTATCAATGGGAAACAAGCATTCTTGATCCCCATGGCTACCAGTGGTCTGCCCACCACCATCAAGCTGTGCGGCCCCCCGCCCCCCTGGCCACCACCAACCTTGACCCAGCAGAGGGGGAGGGGATGGTTACACCCAGCCCTGCCAGCACCACTATGTATATTTACATCCCACTCAGGCATCACCAGCACTTGGTCACGTACACCTGATCAGTAATAGAACATTTGCATTCCCCCCCGATGCCGTGAGTCGGAATATTTTACACAGTAATTCGTTTTTCTGCCTGCAAGCTGTTGCTGGGTTAAAAAAGGACCACCCTTTCTGGTGGTTCGTTTTGAACAAGCTGGCATCGATGGATATGACATCCACTTGTGTTTGGTGCCTGGCCATGCCAGCATCCAGGGAAATGAACGAGTTGATTCGGCTGCGAAGGAGGCTCTCAACTTCATAGTTGAGAACCTCCTCCTTCGATAGTTCAACCATGTCCGACACCCCACTCTGATTTGAAACCACTAATAGCTACCCACATCAAATCCAAATGGCAAAATGAGTGGCATGAAAACGTTAACCAGTCTCATGTGAGGGGTCAGCGGGACCAAGTGGTCCATAGCAACTGCCGTATTGGCCACTCGTGGCTAACACACATTTTCCTGCTCAAGGGGGAGACTCCCCCTGAATGAATTGGATGTCAGTCCCCACTGATAGTCAAGCACATTTGACTAAACTGTGTCGATTTTATGGCACTGCGCCAACAACATGCATGTAAAACAAGAAGATATTTTAGCCTTTTTGAGGACAGCTCACCTCATATAGTTCATTAAAACATTTTCAGCATTTCATCTATTTAATTTAATTTAATGATATGATGGTAAGCTTTTAAAAATTCATGTGTCTATTGATTGATTGATTGTCTGCTTATACATTATATGAATAGGGCTGTGAATATGGCCTATGCTGCCGACACCGCGTAATCAATCAATCCATCAATAACGCCGATGTTGACGTGTCCGCGGGCACGCTACATTGTAACACCAGCAACACTGACAGCCAAGCTTTTGTCAAATTATGGACGATTCTTCCAATTTGTAGCCCATTATATTTGACTGAAGAATTTGAGAAGAGCTTTCTCTTGCTGCTGGGTTTCTTTCTGGGGTTTTTAGAGCCTCTACCCGTATTTATTTTATGTCAAACACTCATAACTGTGATATATGCGTAATAGACGTCTAGACCTGTGGTTAATATATGTTAACGATATGCAGAGTTGGGGACAAAGAGATATGCAAATGAGATGACGTCATGGAAAGTTTAGCCGGCGGGTCAAGCGTGCCCTACGCCGTGAATAAACCATTCAGTATCCAGAACTCGAAGTGTTCAGACGTTGTACTTTCACATGGTGTGAGATGAGGAAGAATGCCGCCCGCAAATACTTTGCCGGGTTTGCGGCCGCCTGGTCAGCTTGTCCTCAGCAACAACGCGAGATCGAACTGGAAAACATGGATCAGAGCATATGATATATACGCCACTACGGCAGGTGTCATATTGAAAGGAGAATGAGTGCAATGCTGCATCTTCCTTCACGTTGTGGTGAGGAAGCGCAAAAGGTATTTGCCAATATGACGTTCGTCGATCAAGACAAGATCAAGCCGTTAACTGAAGCATTTCAGGTTTATTGTGTCGGTAAGAGCAGTATGGTTTCAAGGTTATTATTGCCGGAAGTGATAGTGAGGATAAGCTCTCACTACCTATAAAGTACTTTCTCATGGCATGCGTATCAAACAGCCTCTGATAACCAAGTCCAACTCCCGGCCTTCACAAGGCGAAACTGTTTCTACTGACGGGAGAAGGGGCAAAGGCGGATCTCTGGCGCCTCAAAACCAGATGCTTCGGGCAGGTGGGGCTCGTCAATCTTGGCTGACTGCTCATCTAGGAGAAGGTAAACTCTGATTTAAAACCCCCGCTGCCGTGCGGCTAGTCCCATTTATGGGAAGACCAGAAGTTGGTAGTGCACACCAGCGGCCATACCGACTCAATTGTCGGCCTAAACTAAGTGCGGTGCACATCAACTTTGTTGGTGTGGTCAGGGGATGTCACCCCTTCAAGTGCATGAAGACTGGAGCAGCAGATGAGTTAGAAGATCAATAGCTTTGAAGGTGTAACAGCAAGATGATGTGGCTCATCAGGGCACACTCTGACAAAGATGAGTAAGTGGCCAGTCACCTTGGAAAGGAAGGGGAACCTACCAAGTATTTACCCATAGTAAGCAATGGTAATTAATGGAAGCAAATTTAGAGATGGAGACAACTCTGGTCACTCTGCGGGGAAGCCTTCTAATAGCTACAGTGGAGGAAACTTTCCTTCAACTATTAAGAAACCTAGTAATGACAATGTAAACCCAAAGCCTAAAATAGGAAGGTATGCATCTGATGTCAGGAAACTGAAAACTGGAGGAAAGGTGCTAAAGATTGGTACATGGAATGTACGAACATTGTACAAACCAGGGCCCGTATTCATGAGCTCGGGGTACGCTTATTCGGAGGGTAGGCTTAGCCGTTGGGTAGGTATCCCGCGGGTTAACAGCGGAGGTTAATTAGGTCAATTGGTATTCACCAAGGTTCTAGCCGGAGCGGATAGCTACCCGTTCGCTTTGTTTACATTCGCCGATTCGAAAATATTAATATCGCCGCCTTTGCACCAGCAGCGTGAATTTCGCCTCGGATTTAGGGTTAAATTGATAAGATTTCACTTATTGCATATGTAATTCTGTTAAATATGACTGCATTTAATAGATTAGGGCGTAAGAAATTCACGCCGATTCGGCGGCGACGGCGGCGACTTGTTTACATTACATTCGTCGATTCGAAAATATTAATATCGCCGCCTTTGCGCCAGCAGCATGAATTTCGCTTCGGATTTAGGGTTAAATTGGTAAGATTTCACTTATTGCGTATGTAATTCTGTTAAATATGACAGCATTTAATAGATTTGGGCGTAAGAAATTCCCGCCGATTCGGCGGCGACGGCGGTGGCCATTTTTACTTGACGTCGGCAGTATGGACATCGACGTCGCTGCGGCGGCGGCGATTTGTGTACTTTACATTCGTCGATTCGAAAGTATTAATATCGCCGCTGTTACGGCATGAGCGTTAATATCGGTTCGCATTTAGGGTTAATTTGAGCAAATTTCACTTATTGCGTATTTAAATCTAGCAAATATGATCGCATTGAATAGTTTCAGAGCCACACACGCTCACTACCCCTCTGGGTAGTGGCTTACCCCTGCTTCGAAATTGGGGTAGGGTACCCTCCGGTTAGAGCCCCAGGGTAGCACTACCCCAAGCTCATGAATACAGATTTTCCACCATTAGCCGGGGGGGGATACCCTACCCTACGGTTAGAGCCCTACCCCGAGCTCATGAATACGGCCCCTGGCCGATATGACAACCTGAAACTTTCAGTGAAAGTGGAAATGACAGCGCTAAACCTTGACATCCTAGGTATAGCTGAGACGAGATGGACGGGTGACGGGAGGATAGGTGATAGTGAGGTAGATATGATATATTCTGGAGATGAAAAACATCAGTATGGCGTTGGAATTATGATGAAGAAGTCCATTGCCGCCACAATGATTGGATTCTGGCCAGTATCTGACAGAATTATTATGATGAAGCTGAGGGGAAAACCGTTCAATATAAACATTCTGCAAGTTTATGCACCAACCTCAGATCACGATGATGAAGAAGTCAACGAGTTCTATGACAGCATCAAAAAGGTAATGGAATACACCAAGTCTGGAGAAATAACAATTGTTATGGGCGATTGGAATGCGAAAGTTGGAGAACAACATGAATATCCAGTAACAGGAAGATTTGGCTTAGGTGAGAGAAATGATCGTGGTGAATACTTGATAAATTTCTGTTTGACATCAAAACTAGTAATTGCTAACACCTTATTTGAACATCCAAAGAGAAGACTATATACATGGAAGAGCCCTGGTGATGTATGTCGGAACCAGATCGATTACATTCTTGTCAACCAACGATATCGAAATTGTATCAAACAGGCAAGGACATATCCAGGTGCTGACATATGTTCGGATCATAATCCAGTAGTAATCAGTATGGTAGTGAAATTGAAACAGCAGAACAAAATTAAAAACAACATTCAAATGGATATGAACATGTTAAAAGATGCAAAATACAGAACTAAGTATAATGTCTCTGTTCATAACAAATTCAGTGTACTGATGAATGAAGAAACTCCTCAGAGAGAGTATAACAACATTGAAATGGAATGGGAAGCTCTCAGAGAAAGCATGGTCAAGTCAGCAGAGGAGGTGTTACCAAATAAAAAACGAGAGACAAAGCAATCATGGATGACGCAAACCATACTAGAAAAGATGGCAGAAAGGAAGAAAGTGAAAACCACTGATCCACCTAAATACAAACACCTGAAGAATGAAATAGAAGATGAATGCAAAAAAGCTAAAGATGAATGGTGGAATAAGAAGTGTGAAGTAGTGGAACAACTTGAGTCTCAACATCGTTCAAGAGAGATGCACAAGAAAGTGAAAGAGATAACAGGTCAAGGATACAGACAGAGAAGCAGTAAATGTATCAAGAACAAAGACGGCAAAATGCTCTTTGAAGAAGATGAAATAAAGTCCAGATGGGAAGAATATGTAAACGAACTATACAATGATGACAGAGGGAACCCACCCACAATTGAGAAAGAAGATGGGAATATTATATTAGTATCAGAGGTTGAGAAGGCTATCAATGATCTAAAGGCAGGTAAGGCTCCTGGAAGTGACCAGATAACATCAGAAATGATAAAAGGACTAGATGAAGTGGGGATTCAAATCATTCATAAGCTAGTAACTGACATCTATGAGACTGGATTTATACCATTGAATATGAATGAATCCATATTTGTACGACTCCCAAAGAAGCTAAAACCAACATTGTGTACTGAGTACAGAACACTAAGCCTGATGAGTCATATGTTGAAGATGATCCTGAAAATAATTTTACTGAGAAACAGACAGAAAATTGAAGAACAAATCAGTAACGTACAAAGTGGGTTTATATCTGGAAGAGGTACACGTGAAGGGATTTTCAATATGAGAATGATTTGTGAACGTTATTGTGAAGTGAACCAGGATGTTTATGCCTGCTTTATTGACTATGAGAAGGCCTTCGACCGAGTCAATCATGAACTGTTAATCAAATGTTTACAAGATATTGGTGTCAATGGCAAAGACATTAAACTAATTGTGAACTTATACTGGACACAACGTGCATTTATAAAAATGGAGCAGGGCCTATCGGATGAAGTTATGATTAAACGAGGAGTTCGACAGGGGTGTGTATTGTCACCATGTCTATTTAACCTGTACACAGAGATGATTTTCAGACACATTGAAGATTGCAAGGGAGTGACAATAGGTGGCATGAACGTCAACAATCTTAGATATGCCGATGACAGTGTAATACTAGCAGACAGTGAGAAAAACCTACAAGATATAGTGAATAGAATCAATAAAGCTGGAATACTATTCAACATGAAGATGAATGCCAGGAAGACCAAAACAATGGTTATAAGTAAAAAGACAGATAAACCAAATGTCAATATAACCATAGATGGCACAAACATAGAACAAGTATCCGAATTCATATATCTCGGACAAAAGATTACAAATGATGGGAGATGTGAGGAAGAAATTAAAAGAAGGATAACAATAGCCCGAACAACATTCTCCAAAATGTATAGAGTGTTAACATCAAGTAAGATATTAATACAAACAAGGAAGCGTATTCTTCAGTGTTATGTGTGGTCTACTCTAATGTATGGGGCAGAGACATGGACAATCTCTAAGAAAATGTACAAACGTTTAGCAGCATTTGAGATGTGGACTTATCGAAGGATGATGAAAATATCATGGACAAAGAAGATCACCAACAAAGAAGTTCTCAGAAAAATTAAAAATAAGAAAAGCTTGTTTGCCACTATACAGACAAAGAAACTTATTTATTTTGGCCACATCATTCGTCAGAGTTCAATATACCGTACATTGTTGGAAGGGAAGGTGAATGGCAGCAGAGGGAGAGGGAGACCAAGAACATCATGGTTTACAAATATTTCACAGTGGACAGGCTTGAATTATTCACAGTCTATCAGAACAGCACAACATCGGGACAAGTGGAGAACCATTGCATCCAACCCTCGACTAGAGGATGGAACTATTGATTGATTGAAGAGCAGTATAATTATCACACGATACAAATTCTATTTGCATAATCAAGCGTCAGAAAATATGGCGACGTACATCACAGCGTTAAGGGACAAAGTCAAGGACTGTGAAAACGGAGTGGTGGAGGAGTCGCTTTTGCGCGATCGAATTGTGGCTGGCGTGAAAAATGTGAATTTGCGGAACAAATTGCTTCAAACGACTGAGTTAACATTGACAAAGTGCATAAGTATGTGCGAAATGAGTGAGTTCAGTTCAGATCTGTTGGAGGACACCAAATCAGACGTGGAAAGTAGAGACATAGATTTCATTCGGAATTATGCTAATGTGCGTACCGGTGCACCGGCGGTCCGGTCAGCGGCGACGCCATCTTGGAAATCGCCATCTTGGATTGCCGGCGGCGCCGGTGCAGGAGATTTCAAGATCCGCTGCCAGAACTGTGGATATGAACACCGCCGGGGAGTCTGCCCAGCGAAAGGAAAGGCTTGCATTGCCTGTAAGAAGATCGGGCACTTCGGGAAGGTCTGTAGGAGCAGGCTCGGGAGAGTCAACGAGCTTCACGTCGAAGCGCCCGACCCTCACAATGCTGAGCAAGACCCGGATCCGGCGGAAGTCAATGTACTGGCAACGGATCTGTTTGTGGGCGCCGTCGATCGCGGTGCTGGTCGGGATGCCGAGCTGTGGCATGCAATCGTTCGGGTGAACGGTTGTCCTGTCAAGTTTAAACTTGACACAGGGTCGGAGGCAAACGTGCTTCCGAGGTTCGTGTTCGACAGAGTCGCTCTGGGGAGGCTGGCGAACACCAGATGTTCGTTGGTGACGCTCGACGTCAACGACAGTGTGCTTCGGTTCCAGGTGGTGCCGGTGTAGCAGGAAATCGCAAACCCTGTAAATCGCAAACCCCCACTTGTGATTTCCTAGGAAATCGCAAACCCCCATGCCATATATGGGCATGGGGGGTTTGCGATTTCCTAGGAAATCGCATATCTTCCCCCTGGAGATCGCAAACCCCCCATTCTGAGTGTTAGCCTTACCATGATCTGGTAAGGCTAACACTGGCACTGACACTCAGAATATCCCAACTTTCACTATTATCTCTGTTTTTAATACTTTCAGATAAAATTGCTCTTAGGTTAAATTAAATACCTCAGATCTTCCTCTTCAATCGCGCATTGAGATATTTTTAATCGATTCGATGAAAGTTTTTTTATTTATTTTACAAAAATAAATGCTCCCCATAGACATAGCATTGCCGCAGCACACATCACGGCGTATTTTACCCTTCGTGGGCTAGTTTCCGGGGTTGTGACGTCATGCCGACATCGAGAATAAATCTAAAGCTAATATCTCCGCCGTTACGGCGGTAGCCTTAATAACGCTTCGAATTTAGGGTTAATTTAATGAAATTTCACGATTTGAGTATGTAATTCTGTTAAATATGGTCGCATTGAATAGATTTGGCCCGAATCAGTCCCAAAACACAGGGGGGTTTGCGATTTCCAGGGGGGGTTTGTGATTTCCTAGTAAATCGCAAACCCCGGGGTGTGCAATTTCCAGGGGTTTGCGATTTACTGCCACACCGGATTGCCAGCCCATCCTGGGCAAGCAGGCTTGTGTGACGTTGAACCTGCTGGCACGGGTGGATGAGGTGCACAGCTCTGTGCTGACGAACATAGCCAAACCGACGAACATTGGCAAACCGGCGAACATTTCCACACCGACGAACAGTTCCAGCGCAGGGGCAGAGAAGCTGGTAAGTGAATACAAAGACGTATTTCAGGGTTTGGGGTTGATCAAAGCAAAGGCTGTCATTCATGTCGATAAGTCTATTCAACCTGTCATAGATCCGCCTAGACGGATTCCGTTTGCCATTCAGGGTAAAGTAAGCACTGAGCTTGATCGTATGGTAGAGTTAGGTGTCATAGTGGAACAGGATGAGCCTACTGAGTGGGTTAACTCTATTACAATCGTAAAAAAAACAAATAAAATTAGAATTTGTCTGGATCCGACTAAGTTGAACAAAGCGATAAAGAGAGGGCCATTCCCGACCAAAACTATTGATGAAGTTATTGCCAAAACGGCCGATGCAAAGTATTTTTCAGTTTTGGATGCAAAGACAGGGTATTGGCAGATAGAACTGGATGAGGAAAGTTCACGTTTGTGCACGTTCAATACTCCGTGGGGCCGGTACAGGTACACACGCTTGCCTTTTGGCATCAAAACAGCCGGTGACATTTTTATTCAGGAGATGCCTCATGTCATGGGCGACATACCCGGTATCGGGATAGTCACGGACAATATTTTGGTATATGGGTCAACGGTTGAAGAGCATAACGAGCGGCTCCGAGCTGTTTTGGACCGAGCTAGGTCGGTTAATCTGAAGTTAAATGATGCTAAATCGTTGCTATGTAAGACTACAGTAAAGTATGTAGGTCATCAACTTACCCAGCAGGGTGTAAAGCCTGATCCAGACAGAATACAAGCAATAGTAGACATGCCAGAGCCGCGTGACAAACAAAGCGTCCAAAGGTTCCTGGGCATGGTAGGATGTGTACACAAGTTCATACCCAACATGTCCGAGATAGCCAAACCACTACGCACGCTCCTAGCCAAGGACGTGGCGTGGCACTGGCAAGCCGAACAGCAAGGTGCGTTCGATAAATTGAAAGAGAAGTTAAGAACTGCTCCTGTATTGACATATTACAATGTTAAGAAACCCATTGTGATTCAGGTAGATGCTTGTCAGTCAGGTTTGGGAGCCGTGTTGATGCAAGGTGGTAAACCAATCGCACTCGCATCTCGTGCGCTGAATGCAGCGCAGTGTGGATATGCCACTATTGAAAAAGAAATGCTCGCCATATGTTTCGGATGCCAACGGTTTCGTGAGTATATATTTGGCAAGGAAGTTCAAATTCAGACAGACCACAAGCCGTTGGTAGCCATAATGCAAAAACCAATACATAAGCTGTCGGCTAAAATGCAAAGAATGCGAATGCGATTGCAGAATTACAATATTCAGTTATGTCATGTGAAGGGCTCTTTGATGTTTTTTGCAGACACGTTGTCCAGGGCGCATACCACCAAAGCAGGTCATGATAGCCTGTTCGATGACACGTTCTGCGTTGCTGCAGTGGACATGCAGTCGTCGAGTCTGTTGAGTAAGATTGTAGCTGAATATGAGAAAGATGTATCTATGTCTATGTTGATCTCACACATTGAAGATGGGTGGGACACTACACGTATACAGACACCACTGTGTCTGAGACACTACATTCCGTACAAGCATGAGTTGACAGTTGAAAATAATCTTGTAATGAATGGCAATCGGGTGGTGGTTCCTCCAGCTCTTCGTGGTGAAATGATAGAGGTGTTGCATGAGACGCACTTGGGGGTGACTAAGTCCAAGCAGTTGGCGCGGGACTGTATGTTTTGGCCAAATATTAACAAGCAAATCGAGGATAAAGTCAGTCGGTGTGACACTTGTCAAAACAACCGAAAAAATTTGCATAATGAGCCATTGATAAATCACCCGATCGCCTGTCAACCATATGATAAAGTGGGGGCCGATTTATTTGAGTTAAATCATAAGAATTACCTGATAACGGTAGATTACCTTACCAAGTTTCCAGAGGTAACACTTTTGGGCGATACGTCGTCTGTCACTGTTATTGAAGCGTTAAAAGACAACTTTGCAAGGCACGGTATTCCTAGTCAGGTAATGTCAGATAATGGTCCACAGTTTAAGAGCCATGAGTACAGGGAGTTTGCACTGCATTACGGGTTCAAGGCCGTGTATTCCAGTCCACAGTATCCGCGTAGCAACGGTCAGGTTGAACGGTTTGTACAAACAGTTAAGGACATGTTAAAGAAGTGTGAGAAAACTGGAGCTGATTTTTAGTTGGCATTGCTGAATTATCGCAATACTCCGTTGCCTGTCCTGAACGTATCTCCAGCGCAGTTGCTCATGAGCAGAAGGTTGAGAGGCAGATTACCTATGGCAAAGGGTATTTTGGTGCCTGAAACGCAGGATCCTAAGAAAAGGCAAACAGCTCAGCGGCAGAGTAGTCAGAAAGCATTTCATGACTGGAAGTGCGGTAAGGCGCACAAGCCTATGAAAGTTGGAGATAAGATAAAGTACAAAAATAATGCTGGGGAATGGAAAAAAGGTGTTATTTTGGGACGGACTGGGGTGTCCGGGAGAGAATATCAGATTTTAAACGAGTCGGGCAACATGTTGTATCGTAACCGAGTACAAATGATTGGAGCGCCTGTGGAGGGGCGGCCCGAGTTAGTCGTGCAGACGCAATCTGGGTCAGCGTCAGTGCCGAATGTAAACAGTACGGTTAATATAAGTAGGTCAGATCAGCTGATAACGCCAGCGAGCAGGTTAGATCTATAGTAGGTCAGTGTGCTTCCGACGGTTGCACAGTTAACATGTGCATGTACAGTTAAGTTTATTTCAGCTTTTGTGTTTACTGTTGATACATATGGACAATATGAGATGTCAGGCCTTACGGGCGGAGTGTTGAGGACTTAAGTGCATTGTGAACTCAGACATTTGCAAGTTAAGTGCGCATATATTGTATATTGTATATTTTATGTTTCTTCATTGTTATTTTGTAACATTTCATGTTTCAGAAATACTTTGAGGGGGGATGTGATATATGCGTAATAGACGTCTAGACCTGTGGTTAATATATGTTAACGATATGCAGAGTTGGGGACAAAGAAATATGCAAATGAGATGACGTCATGGAAAGTTTAACCGGCGGGTCAAGCGTGCCCTACGCCGTGAATAAACCATTCAGTATCCATAACTCGAAGTGTTCAGACGTTGTACTTTCACAATAACGAGTTGCTCCAAGTAAAGTCTTTGCAAGGCAGACTATTCATTATTGTATCGGAACGAACATTAAGATATACTTTTCCTAGTTTACTTACAAAAGTTGATTGATTGATTCACTGGTGGTTCCTTTATTCCAGTAGCGTTGGGATGCAACTGACTTTTCTGACGTCACGCGTCTTCCAGATCACGTCACTACCGGCCGGGCCGTTCCGTTACATGCAATCAATGTGTCCTTTGAACTTAAAAGCACACTTTTAATATCATAGAAAAATAAAATGCTAGATAACATTTTAGTAGTACAATGGCATGCACTTTAACAGCAATATACAGCATCAATATACATCATCAATATACAGCAATATACAGCATCAAATATACAGCATATATACTCACCTGCAATAGTGAAGCCGATTTGATGGTGTTAGAGCAGAGCGCGTCGGCGCTGTAGTCTCTACCGAATACAATAACGCCGATGTTGACGTCTCCTCGGGCTGCGTGCACAATGGAGTTGTAGCCAGGCACGGGCAGGCAAGCGCGCCCCTCCCCCACACCCGGACCTGCAGCTTGCGATGGCTGACCGCCACACTGTAACACCAGTAGCACTGACAGCAACTGGCCCGCCAGATTCATCCTTGACTATATTATTTCAAGTGTCTTAGGGCCCTCTTCAATGATCTTAATACGAAGTGACTTGGTGATGAGCGCTAAGTACTGGCCGGTGGTTCCTTTTATGCCTTTTATATGCCTTCTAAAGAATACCACAAACCGTGAGCCTTCGCCGCTTCTGAGTGGAAGTAATCTAATACACGCAGCCACATTGACCATCATTCAGATGTCTCTCAGCTACACTGAAGACAATGGTCTTCACTTGGGGTGATCGGTGTGTGTTCATTATTTGCATTTACAAGTGAAATCTTCAGTTTCACTTTTTTCGGTTCGCTTTAATAAAATTCAACTCGTATATGAAAGAGTCCCCGGCATTGCAGGCTGAATGTTTACGGCAATCGAGATGTAATTCGAACCTACATGAATGCAATGCAGTCTCATAAAGTACCGATGCTTTCAAAGAAAAATGGTTTTCATACAAATTGTAAAGCGTTGGGTTCAATGAGTGCAAGGACTTTCAGTGGCTGTCATTCCGGGGGGGGGGGGGGCGCAGTGTACAGCAAATCTCACTCAGGGTCAATCGCAGCCCTCTTCGCTCAGACTGCCTACTACTAATATGTATTCCCAATAATACTTGTATTGACCAGAATGTCCAACTATGTCATACATAGTTGTAATGAGTTGCGCGTCTGTCTTGGGAGATCGGGGAGATTCGAACGTTGGTCGAGTCAAACCAATGACTTAAAATTGATGACTGTTGCTTCCTAGCCAGGTGCGAGGCATTTTTAGGTTGGCTCAGTGTCAGGATAATGTAACTGACTGGTCTCCCAGTGGAGCAGCACTATAAAGTCGCCAGGAGTGCGCACTGTCACATTTCGGTACCCCTTCTGGTGTTGCTAGGATGTAAAACAACAAACAAACAAACCTTTCGATCTGCAATAGTGAAGCCGATTTGATGGTGTTAGAGCAGAGCGCGTCGGCGCTTTAGTCTCTACCGAATACAATAACGCCGATGTTGACCTGCATATGAAGTCTCGGCCTGGGGCAAAATATTATTGGTATTTTGAACTCGTGAGGGTTCGGTGGCAGGACTGCATGAACAATGAATGATTCTGCACCGATTCGTTGAAATTGAAATATGATTTTGATATTGCACCAGAACATTGCTAAAGGTCCCAGTTGATGATTTTATAGAAAATTAGTGACATTGAAATATTATCGATATAGCCTCGAAACAATGACCATGACAAATGAACGATTCTGCACCGAATAGGTGAAATTGAAATATGATTTTGATATTGCACCAGAACATTGCTGAAGGTCCTAGTTGATGATTTTGAAGAAAATTAGTGACATTGAAATATGGTCGAGATAGCCTCTGCACCGAATCGGTGAAATTGAAATATGATTTTGATATTTCACCAGAACATTGCTAAAGGTCCTAGCTGATGATTTTGAAGAAAATTAGTGACATTAAAATATTGTCGATATAGCCTCGAAACGATGATCATGACAAACAAACTGTAAAATTTTCCAATATTTACGATATTGGTTATGGAGGACTATCCTTTAATAAAATGCAAATGGTCTATATAATAATAAATGGTATGTAAAACCAAAGGCATATGGGATTGTGTGGAATTGGTAATCCATTCTGGAGTTAGTATGGAGATTATGTATTAATATAGATAGTGAGAGAGGGTCACTTCTTGACATGAGAGAGGATCACTTCTTGACATGTGAGAGAGTCTTTGGAACTCTCCTCACATACCCCCCCCCCTCCCCCCCCAATGTTATTTACGGATCATTGCACACCCAGCCACAACAGGGCACTGCCTTGGTTACAAGGTTCTAGACCATCATTGGTTGATATAGGAATGCCTGTTATTGATTGGAGGATTTGATCATGTGTGTACCACCAATTTGATTCCTGAGACTATATATATATAATAAATGAGGGAGTCTACCTCTCCTACCTTTCATTCTATATCTGCTTTCCTTCCTTGCCTGTAGTGATTTCCTATTAGCCTATCTACACCACTGAAACTGCCAGCCGTCGACTTTATTCTGCACCGAATCGGTGAAATTGAAATATGATTTTGATATTGCAGCAAAGGTCCTAGTTGATGATTTTGAAGAAAATTAGTGACATTGAAATATTGTCGATATAGCCTCGAAACGATGACCATGAAAAACGAACGATTCTGCACCGAATAGGTGAAATTGAAATATGATTTTGATATTGCACCAGAACATTGCTAAAGGTCCTAGTTGATCATTTTAAAGAAAATTAGTGACATTGAAATATGCGTCTCTTTACAGTTAGTAAAAATAAAGTAATGATAGGAATATTATAGAGAGTATAATCTATTATGCGTATATAAAAGATTCTGTTCGCCTCGAGCTGAGCCTTCCTCCCGATAAATTAGAAAAGACATTACAGATACTTCGCAAGTTACGCGGGTGCAAGAAGGCCAGTAGGAAGGAGCTCGAGCAGGTGGGGGGGTTGCTCGCTCACTGTGCCAAGGTCATTCGGGGAGGGAGGACCTTCTCAAGGCATATCTATGACCTCATGTCATAGCTGAAACAACCATTCCATAGGACTAGGCTATGCAAGGGTGTTAGGGAAGACCTTGACTGGTGGTTGGATTTCGCTACGGGCTTTAACGGGAAGGCTAAGATCCTAAGTAAATTTGCCCCCGTTGTCTCTATTTACAGTGACTCTTCCAAGTGGGGCTTCGGTGCCTTGCATGCCAGTGACTGGGCTGTGGGCTCATTCTCTGACGGATATTTTGGTTGTCTGTGCAATACATTTTCACATTCAGTTCAATTTACATACGTAGTGCTATTAACGTGATATACGATGCCTTAAGCAGATTGATTGACAATGATAGTGCCGCTAGGATTAGGAGTGTCGATGGTGCTAGGATGCTTTGTTGCAGCGAGACTTTTGACCAATCACTCGTCTCTTTCAGGGATAGCAGCTATGAGAGTCGAGCAGCAGCAATACCAGCAACATTCGTACGCAAAGAACTCAGCAATAGCGAGGGCTGCACAGATCAAGAAGTATTTAGGATATGTTGAACTGTTCCACTCCTCCAGGACTCCTATACCATGTTCTGAGGAGCAGGTTGCCCTCTATGCCGCCTGGTTGGCTAGAGATCTTAAGTATGTCTCCGTTATTAACTACCTCAGTGGTCTGAATTTCTTTCCTAAGCAGAATGGCGAAAGGCCGATAGATTACAAGAACTTTGTTCTTGCTTCAACACTTAAAGGTATACGAAGAGTTAAAGGTGATGCACCACGGCATGCCATGCCTCTCCTTCCCCATATGCTGCGCAAGATCTTCGCGCTACTAACTGATAACCCTGGTCATGTCGCCTGGCATGCAGCAGTTCTCTGCTCATTCCGTGGGCTGCTGAGGAAGTCCCAGGTCACCTGGTCCGATGCCGCCTTACTCAGATCTAATTTTCATTTTTATGACTGGGGGCTAGTCTTAACAGTTCATCGCTCTAAGACGATTCAGTTCAATGAGAGGGTCCTTGAGATACCGATAGCTAGAAGTTGCGATACTGACATGTGTGCGGTCTATTGGACCGAGAGGCATTTTAGCCAGATTATCGCTAACCCCTCTGATGTAGCCTTCCGTATTCCATGCCTCGGCGGAGCTTCTGCCCCTTTTCCTTGCTCGGCTTATCAGGAGACCTTGAAGATATTCTCTGCCAGGGCGGGTCTCGACGCTGCTTCCCTCTCTTCCCACTCACTCAGGAGGGGGGGTTGCACCTTCCTGGCAATGTGTGGAGCCACCATAGAGGAGCTTAAGGTCAGGGGCGATTGGGCGTCTGAAACTGTGTATGCATACCTTAAGACACCGCTCGGTGCAAGGATTGTTAATGACATGAGGGTGGGGGTGGCGCTATGTTCGAGTCAGGCTGGCGTTGGGTTGGGGGGAGACGCTTAGGCGTCTCCTTGGCCTGTATTATCCTTAGCCATGATGCAAATAAAGTGTCCTACCCATCACCTCCTTGTCTCTCTCCTTTGCCATAGCCCAACTTTATAGAGAGTATAATCTATTATGCGTATATAAAAGGGGCGGAGCTCTTGTCATGATTATCGATATTATTATTATGATTATTCTCTACTGATTATTGTCCAGTCGCTGACTTGCCCGTATTTGCCCCGGTCCTTGCCTACGCCAGCGCCTCCACCGGGCCTTTCCGGCCATTGCGCGTCCCGGGCAGTCAGTCTTTGTCCTGCTTTCAAATTTTTACCAGTAAGCATGTATTATGCTTAGCCATGACGCAAATAAAGTGTCCTACCCATCACCTCCTTGTCTCTCTCCTTTGCCGTAGCCCAACTTTATATGTATATTGTGGCATGGATTCATATACTTACATGCAGTATCAGTTGTTATTTTGCATTTATGTTAATAGTGGTAAATTTCACATTCTTAGCCATAGCCACTTGATATTTTAAATTATGCGACTAGTTAGTGACAACTATGTCCTATTATATATATTCTTTACTGGTAATTGATTTAGTATGCATTGAGATAGCTTATCTTTAGTTTTTCATAGTTTTCTAATTTCTACTGGTATTGAGTTCCAGATATTGGTTCCTTGGTTTTCAGTTGTTATTTTGCCACTTGTGATAATGTACACTCACGGTGACTTTATAGTGCTGCCCCACTGGGATATCAGACCAAAGTGGTCATGTGCCCCGATAGAGGGGGTGTAATGACGTCACGAGACGTCGTTGGCCATATTGGATTACATACAGAAGTCTTGCAACTGTCTACGTTGTGCTTATTTACCAATTTGTCACGGCTTTGAGCAGTTGGCCACATAAGTTGTTGTTAAAGTGTTCTAAGTAAACACATCAGATGTAAACTGCCCAGACCCGCTCAGGACTTTCCAGAGAGTTGATGGTTGTGAAAACAACCGTTTGTGTGGGTTGTGAAAACAACCATTTGTTTTAAGTGCCTGGTCTAGCACACCGTTGGTGTGCCGACATCGTCATCAGCGTTGTTGTTGTGTAGAAGAGTTGGAGTGGCTCGCTGTCGATGTGGGTATTTTGGTTTAAAATAAAGGGTGGTAGTTTAGTGTTGTGTCGAGCTATGGAATGAAATGATCCTCCACATTTCATTTGCGACCCAAACATTGATTGATTGATTGGTGGTTTCTTTATGCCGTGTCGGCAGCATAGGCCATATTCACGGCGAGAATTTTAGTTTTTTATTCAACCATCGCCTTTACATATAATGTAAAAGCATACAATCAATTATGTGTCACAATCATATAATTAAATCAAATAGATGAAAGAATTAATTGATAAAAATTGTTTTAATGAACTATATGAGGTGGTACAAACGAGCTGCCCTCAAAAAGGGTAAAATGTCTTCTTGTTTTACTTTCGTAAAAAGGACTGACATCCAATACATTCAGGGGGAGGAAAACGTGTTAGCCATGACCCAGATAGCACACAGTCGTCGGCCCGACAGCGGCCCGACGGCGGCCCGACGGTGGAAAACGCCGTCGGGCCGACGTTGTTTTGTCCAACCTCCCGCCGTCGGGGCGACGGCGGCTGCCGCCGTCGGGCCGCCGGCTGCAGCCGCCGTCGCCCCAACGCCGTCGGGGTGACGGCGGCTGCCGCCGTCGGGGCGACGGCGACAAACGCCGTCGGGCCGACGTTGTTTTGTCCAACCATCCACCGTCGCCCCGACGGCGGCTGCCACCGTCGGGGCGACGGCGACAAACGCCGTCGGGCCGACGTTGTTTTGTCCAACCATCCACTGTCGACTCGACGGCGGCTGCCGCCATCGACCCGACGAGCCGAGAAGACACTGTCACTGTAGTGTCAGTACGTACAGCCTACAGGTGCAAAAATATTAGTTTTATTCAAAATTAATAGAAATCGAGAACCCATGCCTTATAAATTTAATATAGTCTGTACGTATTGACACTATAGTGACAGTGTCTTCTCGGAAAAAACCAAGATGGCGGTTTTTCGTCAAAATTCCATACAGGGTAATTCAAATCGTATTAACACGAATAATTCCATTAATACTTCGTAATAAATTACAAAACTTTTACAAAATAATCTAAACATATTAATAAACAAACCTGGTAAATGATTCCTTAAAATTCCTGGGATTTCTGGAGTTATTGGTAGAAAAAGAACGCTGCTCAACGATCGCATGTGTTCCGGTGGCGATTCGAAGTAAACAAACGTATCGGATGATTCAAATCGTATTAACACGAATAATTCCACTAATACTTCGTAATAAATTACAAAACTTTTACAAAATAATCTAAACATATTAATAAACATACCTGTTAAATAATTCCTTAAAATTCCTGGTATTTCTGGAGTTACTGGTAGAAAAAGAACACTGATCAACAATCGCATGTGTTCCGCGGGCGACTCGAGCCGGAATGCAAATTTAAGGAACTGCGCATGCGCGGCCCACCACCGTCGGCTCGACGGTGGCTCGACGGTGGACCAGACGTGGAAAATGAATGCAAACCTGCGGCGACCCACAACCGTCGAGCCGACGATGGCCCGACGGTGAATCAAAAGTGGAAAGGGATTGAACCCTAACGTCGGAACACCACCGGCGGCCCGACGGTGGCCCGATGGTGGCTCAAAAGTGGAAAAGGATTGAAACCTAAGGTCGGGACACCACCGTCGGGGCGACGGTGGCCCGACGGTGTACCAGACGTGGAAAATGAATGCAAACCTGCGGTGGCCCACCACCGTCGGCACGACGGTGGCTCGACGGTGGACCAGACGTGGAAAATGAATGCAAACCTGCGGCGGCCCACCACCGTCGAGCCGATGATGGCCCGACGGTGACTCAAAAGTGGAAAGGGATTGAACCCTAACGTCGGAACACCACCGGCGGCCCGACGGTGGCCCGACGGTGGCTCAAAAGTGGAAAGGGATTGATTCCCAACGTCGGAAATCCACCGTCGGGGCGACGGTGGCCCGACGGTGGAAAGTCGATCGCGACGGTGCGACCAATAGCCGACGTCGGCCCGACGGCTGTGTGCTATCTGGGGAGTGGTCAATATGGCAACGGCTATAAGGACCACTTGGTCCCACCGACCCCCCACATGAGACTGTGGTGGTTTTCCCACAGCCTGTTCAGTTTCATGCAATTTGTTAACGTTTTCATCCCACTCATTTTGCCATTTGGATTTTATGTGGGTGGCTGTTAGTGGTTTCAGATCAGACATGGTTCAACATCATAGTTCAGAGCCTCCTTCACAGCCCGATCAGCTCGTTTGTTTCCCTGAATGCCAGCATGGCGAGGCACCCAACATAAGTGGATGTCATATCCATCTGTTGCCAGCTGTTTCATTTTTTAAATGACCTTTGCCATGAAAGGGTGGTCCATTTTTAGCCCAGCAACCGCTTGCAGGCTGTAAAACGAATCACTGTATATGACATATTTAGTGTAGTTGAATAGTTCAATGACTTCCAACGCAAGAAGGAGTGCTCGGGCTTCCGCCGTAAAGAATCAAGCTCTGATCGGGCATGCGAATGCCAAATTTCTTGCCCTGGCAAACTCCCGCAGCAGCTTCGAACCATCGGTATACATGGAGAAGTGGTCTTCAAACTGGCCTTGATTCTCTGCGTACAGTCGTTGATACTCAAGTGGATGTGGCGCAGACTTCCTAAGTTCCATGAGTTGGAGGATGACCGATGGCTTCCTCAGTGACCACGGGGGATGTTCTGGGACCTGGGTTCAATATATCCAGATCCAAGTACAAAGCCCCCAAATAAAGTTTCATACTTGGAGTCGTTGTGTATCTCAAACACACAACTGTACACAGGATTTAATGCATTTGTTTTTAATTTAACAACATATTGCATGGCCAGTTTGGTTCTCCTATTGTCAAGTGATGGTTCGTTGGCTTCGATGTATAGGCTCTGAACTGGAGAGTTGCGAAAGGCACCAAGGGCCAGACGCAGCCCCTTTCCAGCAGCCCAATATACGACTTCCTTACGGAACCCTATATTATGCTGCCGTAATACTTCTAAAAATACCCAAGCCACTAACAAACAAGCTGACTAAAGCACCGTTTTACAGAGGTGGCACATTATGGAATAAACTTCCAGTGAGGACAAGACAGTCTCCTTGAATTTAAAAACTTAATGAAAATACAACAGGCCCCTACACAGTTATAGGTACTCTAAAGGCCATCCACACCCTGACCATTGTACATACATATATATGTATAAATGTTCTCAAACGCACGAAACAGCCCTGCACGCTGATCCCCTACTACACATTCTTTCAAAACCTATTACCTAACATTTACCTTGAAATTGACATAAAACCTGTCTGATGTAAGTGCCCACTGCAATCTCAGACTTCCGATCCCATCATTAGGCCACACAATACAGAACCCCTGTAATGGGATTAATAAATGGGTAGGTTTCTCACATTTGGTATTGGTGATTGGATCTACTGATTTGAATATTTACAATATAATGTATATATGTGTATTGGAGATATGTTATATCTTTTGAAAAAAGAACAGAGAAAGACAAAGAAAGAAAGAAGTGTTTAAAGACAATTCTAGAATCATGCAATACCATGTGATGCATACTCACCAAGTGCATAATACATATGTTGAACTGGAATTGTATGCAGTTATTATTACCATCTATATTATGTTTCTATTATCGAACAGGATTTTCATGTGGTTATTTTTGCAACTGATATTGTCATTTATAGCGATATAGTGATATAGCGATTGGTAGACCGGAAGTGTGAACACTTATTTGTCTCTCATTTTTGCTTGAGTGTAAGTAATTAGCAACACAAGGAATAAATTAGTAGCATGTGGTGAATAACTGGTCAAATTTCCCTGGATCATCAGCCCATGCTTTTTCTAATCTGTTCTTGAATGAATTTATTGAGCCGGCATCTATAACATTTTGTGGGAGACTATTCCATATATTTATGATCCTCTTTGAGAAACTGTGTTGCCTTAATTTTGAAACGGCTCTGGGTTTTACTAGTTTGAGAGTATGGCCCTGGCTGCCTTCTCTTTTATTCAAGGTGAAAAATTAGTTCATATCTATTTTATCAAAACCTTTCAGAATTTTAAATACTTCAATTATGTCACTTCTTTTCCTTCTGTAGGAAAGGGTAGGAAGTTTCAATTTCCTGAGCCTTTGTTCATAGGGTAAGTCCTTTATAACTGCAACTTGTGGACAGTATTCCAAAATTGGCCTAACAAGAGACTGAAATAGAATGAGAAAATTGTTCTTGTTGAGGCAATGGAAGGTTCTTTTAATTATTCCTACTCTCTGGTTAGCATTTGAGATGAGAGTCCTCATGTGTTTCTGAAAGGAGAGTTGGGAGTCGAAGGTTACACCCAAGTCCTTTTCATAGCTGTCTTGTTGCAGGACAGTGTTCTGCATAATATAGACATAATGAGGATTATTTTTCCCGTAATGAATAATTTTGCACTTCTTTTCATTGAAGGGCAATTGCCATTTCTCGGACCATTGTGAGAGTTTCAGAATATCCTCTTGCAAGAGACTTTTATCTCTTACGTCCTTTATTGCTCGAAAGACCTTTGTGTCATCCGCAAATACTTTTAGGTTTGATGAGACACTGCCTGGCAGGTCATTTATAAATATTATAAATAATATTGGTCCCAGCACACTTCCCTGAGGTATTCCGGCGGTGACATTCTTAAAGGAAGATTTTTTATTACCTACAACTACCCTTTGCTTTCTCTCAGACAGGAAGTCCTGTATCCATTCAGAAATTGATCTGGATATTCCCAGAGCTTTGACTTTGTTTAATAGTCTTTTGTGGGGCACACTATCAAAGGCTTTGGAGAAGTCCAGATAGACCGTGTCCCATGCCAGGCCATGATCCAGCCAGTCAGTCCAAATTTCCATCACTTCTAGTAGTTGTGACAGGCAAGATTTTCCTCCAGTGAATCTGTGTTGGTCCGGAGATATCAATCCTAGTTTTTCCAAGTGTTCTACGACACACTCTCGGATTATTCTTTCTAGCATTTTACAGCATAGGGAGGTTAAACTCACAGGTCTGTAATTTGATGCCAGGCATTTTGGTCCCTTTTTATGCAGGGGCTTTACCTCAGCATCTTTCCATTGTTTTGGTATTTTCCGTTCAAATAGGCTTTTACAGAATAGAGATGTCAAAATAGGTCCAATTTGCTCAGAACACTCTTTGATGATTTTTGCATGGATCCCATTTGGCCCAGGTGCCTTGGAGACATTTAGTTTTTCAATTTATTTGTCAACTTTATCGTCTGTTATGTCAATGTCACTGAAGAATTATGTGTCTCCTGAATCTGGAGAGGGTGGGATATTATTCATATTTTCATTGGTAAGCACACTGACGAAGAACTCATTGAGTAGTTCAGCTTTGCCTTCATCGTCTACGATTAGTTCGTCATCACTATTGGCTAGAGCTGGTATGCCATTGCCATTTCTTGATTTATGTGAAGCATAACTCCAGAAATTGTTCGGGTTATTTTTAATGTCTTGGACAATTTTGTCATCAAAAGTCTCTTTGTGTCCACTGACAATGTCATTTGCGGCATTCCTAGCGATAGTGTATTTTTCCCAATTTTCCAATGTCTTATTATTGAAGTAGACATTCCATGCTTTGTTTTTCAATTTTATGGCAGTGGTAATATCCCTGGAGTACCAAGGAGGTTGTTTCCTGGTTGTGAATTTTCTTAGTGGTACGTGCCTTTTGATAGCCCCAGATAACACATTTTGAAACAGGTCCCAGCACTCTTGCACATGTTCTCCTTAAATTTATTTAGCAAGTCTTGGGACATGATATCATTACTCATGGCAATGTAATCCCCTCTATAACATGAGTATTTTAGTGGGATGGTCTCATTTTCTGTTTTAACATCGATTTTGATGGATATGACAGCATGGTCACTCTTTCCGATCGGGGAACCTATCCTGATGTTATCTATGAGATTATCCTTATTGGAAATGACCCAGTCCAAGGGATTTGGGGTCTCATTTCCTCGGAACCTGGTTGGTTCCTGAATAAATTGTTGCAGGAAACAGTCATTTAGGTGGTCGAAAATAATCGGCACATAGTGGTCATCACGGCAATGTAAGATGCCAGTGGCCCAGTCGATTTCTTTTAAGTTAAAATCCCCAACGATAACCAGGTTATCATTTTTCATTTCTCTTAAGGCCCTGTCACATTACGGCGTATGGCGGGAGCGTATTGAAAACCTACGTAGGTCCTGCGCGTGCCGGCCTATGATGACATTTGGTGACCTTTCGGGTGGTTTTGAGCGTATGTGGAACCTACGAGGAGCGTACGAGGAGCGTATGAGGAGCGTATGGGAGCATTGGAGCGTGCTGTGACATTTTTTGACAGTATGGGCCATACGCCCTCATAGGTCGGGTTTTTTTGAGCATGCACAAACAAATTTGGACGGACGGATTTATGAAAGCGTATGGCGGCGTATGCCTCATACGCTTCACATACGCCGGCATCTGGCGGCATCTGGGGGCGTATGAGTAGCATATGAGTAGCGTATGCGTAGCGTATGAGTAGCGTATACGGCGTATGCCGACGTATATGACGTAACGCGCTTACGCCGCCATACGCTCCCGCAAAAAACCCTAATGTGACAGCCCCTTTACCTCATTGACTAATTCTAGAAGAGCATTATTGTTTTGCTCATTGCTAGATGGGCTACGGTAAATACATCCTAAAATGGTTATGACTCCTTCAATAAGAATTTCTCACCAAATTGATTTGTCAAAAACGGTTTTCGGTGTGAAATGAGTTGCTATCAAATGATTTGCAACGTACATTATCGTACCTCTTTTCTCTAACGAGTTGGTAAGTAAATAATATCCATTTATTTCCAAGCTTAATTTACTGATCTCGTATAATCTATTTTTTGGACATACTTTGTTGACGCATATAATGTCAGGTCTCAATGAACTGATTTCAACTTCCAGTAATGACTTTTTAGTGCTAGTTAAGACATCTATGTTGGTGTACTTAACTTCTAAGGTTTTTATTTTGTTTACTATTCTATGATCTATTTTGCCTGACCTGGCTTTCTTATTTTTAATTCTTTCATGTTCCAGGGAGGACCCCGGACCTTGTATATCCAGTTTTTTGACCGATCAGTATTTTCCTTAGCAGCTTGTACATGTTCGCTAAGAGTTTTATGATCTTCTTTGTTGAGATCGTAACATACTCCTAAGTTCTTTACTTTATCGGGAGCATCCTTGAGTTTGTTCAAGTTGCTCATAACAGACTCCTGTGTTTCAACTGAGTTGAATATAACTTTGAGAGGTCTGTTTAATTTCTGACCCTCCTTATATTGGCCGAGTCGGAATGCATTTTTTGGTCGCGCTTCTATGCCGATGGCTTGTAGCAAATCGTCTACCAACCCTAGATCATGGGTTTTCCTGTCTGTTGATTCACTACTGATTTTTTCAGGTGCCCTGTGAATGATTACATTCACGGCCCTCTCTTAGCAATTTTTTTCGGTCGCTTTCTCCGCGACTTTTTGAGCCACAATGGCTTTTTTCACAACTGCCTCTATGGGGCTCGATTTTGTTGTCTCTTTTTGTTCCCCTGGCATGTTGCTTTGAGCTACATCAGACCAGAGTTTTGTTATATTTTTCTCGACAGACATGTTTACGTCCGTCTTCAGTTCACCGAAACACTGCTTTATTAGAGTCGGCAGCACCTCTTCCATCGACTTAGATACTTTGGCTTGGATGGATGATTCCAAGTCCTCTATTTTCTTTGCCATTGTGTTTAGGTCAGGTTGGGGTTGTTTCTGGCCAACTAGACTTTATTTAGCTTTTAGCAGCAGTGTTTTTGCCGATTGCTCACAATAGCTGCATGCCCAGAAAATGCTGGTTTTTTTAAGGAACACTACCTCTTCTTCGCTGAGTTTCGTGCAAGTGTTGCACATCCATTTATAGCAGAAATTGCATTCTACCCACGTTCCCTTTGATTTTGTTGTGCTGCACTCTCCACAGCAGGAAGACTGTGTAGGGTCACATTTGTTTTGCATGTCACTGTTTTGTATGTCACTGTTTGTGACAGCATTTTGTTTGTCACTGTCAGTGATGCCAATTTCAATGGCTTTCCTAGCAGCATTGTCATCTGGCGGTTTTTCAATTTTTGGGCCATCTTTTTTGTCCTCATACTTTCTACTCCCTTGTTCAGTCTACCAATTCAATCACCCTGTACTAGATTAGATTAATATCCCCCAGTTGAGTGATATATATTATATATATATATATATTTTTTTGTAGAGCTCCGAGTAAACCTTTTGGTTAAATTTATGTACCAACAAATTGTAATGAATGGCTGGAAGACATTTGGCGCTGACAAAAGACCTTATTCGCTTAATAAAATACATTTAGTAAAAAAACAAATCTAGCCGTGAACCGAACTAGGGTTCGGTACATGGCGAGCAGAACATTTCAGTCCGCTCCCCACTCCAAACTGGACAGCACCCTCAGAACATCTAGCGCTTTCAGGCATCGTGTTTTGAGGTACTTTATATGAGGCACGAAATACAGCCTCATGTCGAAAGTGAGACTAACGTTTTTCTTCAGGCTTGACTGAAGCTGCATTTACGGTTAATTCGCCGGCGGTTGAAGCAAAATTAGACAGAACATGATGTACATGAGAGTTTTGTCATGCATAAGTTTATGTGTCCCAAACACGCAGCAAGGAAAGAAGTTTACATCACGACATTGTCTCCATCTTACCTTGTTGAATCCACCAACCAATAATTAATAATATCTTAATATCTAACATTTGTAATGGATGAGGTTTCTGACTTCGAATAAAAAATATATTACTTACAAAGAATATAACCCATTTCTGAGAGTCAATATTTTAAAAAGATGTGTGCAAACAATTTGCGACCATTTCTAGTACAATCCAACCATTTTCCAACTATGTGACACTTCAGAGGTCCTTGTGACACTCTAGAAGTCAGTGTTCAGTCCGACATCATCGACCTTACATTGGTACAAATCGGCTTTGCCGTCACTACCATTTAGTTCCTAATCGATATTCTTGGCCCACCCATTTCCTCTTTCCAGCTGTCAAACTCCGAGATACCCAACAACGTCGATACTAGACATGTGGTTGTTTGACAGGTCTCCCTAGATGTAACATTGCGGATCCCAGCTCTATGGGAAAACAAGGCTTATGCGGTTTCATCGATGACCTAGTTTCACAGACTATTTTCTTGTAGAACCCAACCAAATACTCTGATTTCACCGAAAATAAGTTGTATTCAGTGGAAATAAAGGCAGAAATAGATTGAAAATGCCATTTTGTAAGTTATGTACAAGTATCCAACATTAAATCAGTTTGAACAAAATAGCACAAACGACAGAAAGCCGCATACCCACAGCATATACTCGGCGTCAAAAGGTAAACAAAGCAATGACAGCGGTTCGCTTCAAACTTTGAAATTACAATGGCCACATCTATATTACAATGGCCACATCTATATTATTAAATAATATTAGATTTCTCGCTTTTAGTTTTACATGCTGTCGTGGTTTCCATACACTTTCTCCAGCTATTGGCGTTGTTTCTTCATGTTAACTGTCTCCATCAGTGCAATGTCGATTATTTCTTCGATTTAATGATATATGCCATTGTTCTCCTATGCACTACTGCACCTATGTTGCAATATTGATCCAATCTTGCAGGGTCGCTATCGACCTTGGTCATCATATTCGCAGAAAGTTACACCTTTCCTCGCATTAACATATATCAGAGTTTTATTCAGTAAAGTCTATTTGACTAATACATTTCCTCAAGTATTTTCAACTCTCAAATCTATCCGCATAGATTATCATATAACAATATGCATTTTCCAGGTCAAAGACAATTAATCAGATCATAGATTGTTCATGGTAGTTCGCCAAGATGGGTAATTTGCACGCGAACAGGGAGCCCTACGGCGGCACCTGTTCACGCCCACGCAGATGCCGCCGCCACACCATGCACCTGGGGACGGCACTGGGGGGTGACCGTGCCACCCGCCATAGCCGACCCGCCTCCCGCTACCGCCCACATGGACGCCGCCCACCACGACGCGGACGACCGCGACCAAGGCCACGCCTGGCGACCGACCCCACTACACGCGACCGGCAGTCAAACCGCACATGCGACCACAAGTCACGAGGCAGGGCCCAAGGAGGCTGCCCCAGGAGACGGTCCCACTCGACCGGGGACGACAAACACGGACAAGGCGGAGTCTTGCTAATCAGCCTGTCCCGGGCCATTCAGATGGACAATTCGACGGACGGAAGCCCCAGACAGAGGCCGCCAAAACACACGACACCAGTACTAAGGCCACCACCCATAATGAGCGGTACCCCTTGGAGGGTGACGGCGGCAACCCCTCAGATGATGTAGACACTCGGTGAGCAGCTCACAGCGAATCGGCCCGCGCGCCAGGTGAAATAACACTCTCACCAAGCGACACCAAGTCGGCCGCTTTACGAGCCACCGCCGGAACTAGAACCATCACCGGCATCGACCCAGGACCCCCGGCGGGCCCTTGCAGCAACCCCTCAGATGTCCCTGCATCAGGAGACACCGCCACAGATGATGGAAACGCTCGGCAAGCAGCTCACAGTGACCCAGCCCGCCCACCAGGCGGTGCAACCACCTCACCACACGCCGACGGAACGGCCGCCTCAGAAGTCACCGCCGGTAATAGCAACATCACTGGCAATGACCGGAAACCCTTGGCGGGCCCTGGCAGCGGAACCTCAGATGTCGCCACATCAGGAGACGCCACAACACATCAGGAGACGCTGTCATCACCCGGCGAGCAGCTCACAACGGCCCAGCCCACCTGCCAGGCAGCGCAACTATCTCACCACATGACACAAGGATGGCCACCTTACAAGTCACCACGTCAGAAGTCACTGCCACCACCACCGCCGCCGACACCAACACACACCCCGCCACCCACAACCACCGGAAGTGTCCCACTGGGAAACCAGGCCGCCGACACCATGACCTGGTATCCCACTCAGTCACATTATCCTGGCACTGAGCACACCAGTCCTTGCCCTGTCCTAATAATGCCGAGCGCCTGGCTAGGAAGTGACAATTATCAATTTTTAAGTCATTGGTTTTACTCGACCAGGGTTCGAACCCACGACCCCACGATCTACCAGCACGGGAGACGGACGCTCTAACTCATTCGGCCATCCCGTCTGGTCCCCGCTCATGTTAATGCTACCCAAAAGTAATTTTATTTTATATGGACAATCGTGCATCATGTGTGCCTCATTACATAAGAAACAACATTTTGTACGCTTTGGCGCTGTACTATGACTTCTTTGCCTAAAAGCATTACTTTTCCGCGACTGCGGATACGCGTGAGACATTCCTGTCGGTAATGTCTGTGTCTGCGCAACTGGTGAAACATTTCCATTGCTCCGCTGCTGTTGCATTGACAGCACATGCCTTGCCATGTGCTGTGCGACTGGAGTGTGCCTATTAATAGTGGCATTTTCTACCCTGACCGGCTGCCCTAGGTTCACATGCGGCAATCCACCACGTATGCCATGGTTGTAAGAACTGACACGAGAAGGTGTCACAGCGTTCACAGCATGAATTGCTGAATGCTCAGAAACACTACTGCCTAATGACAAGTTATCCATGCACTTTCTAAGAGACTTAATCTCACCTTGAATAGTCTTCAGAACCTGACTACCTGAACCAGAGGATTTAGAACCTCTTTGAGAAGAGAAACACTTGGAAAAATCCAAAGAGTACCATTTAGACTATCTCTTTGCTCACAAATAGCTAAATTACCAAAACATGATTTAGCACGTCTCTGCTGCCTAATAACAGACCTATCATTTCGAAGGCTTCTTCAAGAGTTTTTGGTCAGTTCGTCTCTACATACCACATGGTATTATCATCAAGTATGGAGTCAAGAAATCTTGAAAGGAGTATCTCGAAGCTATCAGTGCCAAAAACTGCAGTAGGAAGATTCCAACCTTTAGCTGCAGCAGTCTTAAACCGCTGACAGTATGCAGCTACAGTTTTCCCTTCATTTTGCTTCATAGCCATCACTATCCCCTTTAAATGACTACGTTCTTCCGCTGTCAATAGAGTCGATGCTATCACTTCCTTAATTTCCTCCCATGACCTAGCATTCTTATGGTTAATAGTGGTGAAAAGAACTTCATGCTGTTGCATTCGATAAAGCAAAGCGAATAATGTCTAAGTCTGAAACATCTGCAAGAGTCCCTATACGCTCAATAAAGTCTCTCCAACTATGTAACGCCCCTCTTTCTGACCCGTCCAACAAGGGAACAGACTTGCCGTATGCTTTCAATGATCTATTTCTTACCTCTCTCTGTCTATGTTCAACTTGCAAAAGCTCACATGCTTCCCTACGTTCTTCTCTATCTGCCCTTATTTCCGTCCTGTCCCTTAAACCAGACAAACGTTCCTCATTTTCCTCTTTAATATAATCTAACCCAAGTCCAATAAATTTAGACCATGCTTCTAACACTCCCGTCTCAGCCGAATACATCATCATCATCATGCTGTCGGTCACGATGCGACAAAGACTGCTTTCATTACTTGACTGCCGCTCTCCATTTAGCCCAGTGTACACTGACCTTGAAACCAAAGTTGAAATTATTCATGCAATAGTTCCTCCTTAGCGCGTGTTTCTGGCATCTTCAAACTGCTGTTGTATGCAGTGGTAGAAAAGATTTAGCAGAATTGAATCGAAGTATAGTTATGTCCAGAATATAGAAGAAATGGTAAAAAAAATGTTGTAGTGTATTCCTATGCTGACCCCTCCGTGACAATGTTAAAGAAAAGCCGAAAGTAGTCGCGTAAAAAAAAGATTTTAGTGGTGATGGCATGTTACAGACGTACCATCAATAAAGTCTACCGTACCTTCTAAAATAGTAGAATTGTCGGAAATAATCATCGACAAAGCCAATTCCGAATAAATTTCAAACTCCCACAGACTCGAATAAAATAGCAGAAAAAACACTACCTACACAACACACCAAACAAGTAGTAGAGTTTCTAATCTTTTAAATCAACACCGCATCAGTAACTAATGTAGTCACCACCCAGATAGCACACAGCCGTCGGGCCGACTTTGGCTATTGGTAGCACTGTCGGCACATATTTGCCACCGTGGGGTCACCGTCGGGCCGACGGCGGTGGCCCGCCGCTGGGTTTCAATCTTTTTGTACATTTGGGCCACCGTCGAGCCACCGTCGGGCCGATGGTGGTGTCCCGCCGCTGGGTTTCAATCTTTTGCAGATTTGGGCCACCGTCGAGCCAACATCGGCCGATGGTGGTGGGCCGCCGCTGGTTTTCACTCAGTTTGCACATTTGGGCCACCGTCGAGCCACCGTCGGGCCGAGGGTGGTGGGCCGCCGCTGGTTTCCATTCATTTTCCACATGTGGGCCACCGTCGAGCCACCGTCGGGCTGACGGTGGTGGGCCGCCGCTGGTTTCCATTCATTTTCCACATGTGGGCCACCGTCGAGCCACTGTCGGGCTGACGGTGGTGGTCCACGCATGCGCAGTTCTTTAAATTTGGTTTCCGGCTCGAGTCGCCAGCAGAACACATGCGATCGTTGAGCAGCGTTCTTTTTCAACAAATAACTCCAAAAATCGCAGGAATTTTAGGGAATTATTTATCAATAATCATAATAAATACAATAACTAAAATAAATACAATAAATACAATAAATACACTTACTCTCATAAATATTTGAAAATTGTTTGTTTATTCGTGTTAATACGATTTGAATTATCCGGTACGGAAGGTTGACAGTTCGACTTCGAGTCGCCAGTGGAGGACATGTGATCGTTGAGCAGCGTTATTTTTCTACAAATAACTCCAGAAATCGCAGGAATTTAAAGGAATTATTTAACAGGTTTGTTTATTAATATGTGTAGATTACTTGTTAAAAGTTATGTAATTTATTACAACGTATTAATGGAATTATTCGTGTTAATACGATTTGAATTGTATTATCCGGTACGGAATGTTGACGAAGCACCGGCATCTTGGTTTTTTCCGACAAACGCCGTCGGGCCGACACAATATATTTATTCAAAATTAATAGAAAACCTTATAAATTTAATATAATCTTTTTGGTAAAGATGTTTTCTATATGTGTAGCAAGCGATTTGTTAATAGGTTGTGTGGTTTTCGAGATATATCACTTTTCACTAACACTAACCCTAACCCTAACCCTAACCTATACAGAAAAAGTGAAATATCTCTAAAACCATGTAGAAACAAATTGCCATCGAGCCGACGGCGGGAGGTTGGAAAAAACAACGTCGGCCCGACGGCAGTTTCCACCGTTGGGCCGACGGCGCGGCTGCCGTCGGGCCGACGTCGGCCAGACGTCGGCCCGACGTCGGCCCGACGGCTGTGTGCTATCTGGGCACCCATCGTGTCTACATAACCGTCGTGGTCAAATAACCAACGTATTACTAACCGCATAGTGTTGATAACCGTTACTCTATGAAACTGTGCGATGCCATTCTCCCATCATTGAGCATTTTCATAAAACAAGTTTAATACAATTGCGGCTATCGGGACCCAAATTACTGATTTTTGGGGGTGGGGAAATAGAAAGATCCTTATTATCTAGGCCCCTATTTGCAAAATTGTGGGTTGACTGCTTATTGAAACCTGTCTTCATAATGATGCTCTATCTGAGAGCTGAGAAAGAAGGAGAGTTTTACTTACAACTTAGAGCAATTGAACTGATGCTGCCTTTTTTCTTTGCCACCGGGCACATCCATTATGCTAGGTATGCCACATATTATATCATATCAATGAAAGCTCTCCCACAACATGTTCTACAGCATTTCACCAAAGGGGACCATGTTGTGAGGCACATTGATAGCATATGGAATGGAATCTGGTCTGACATGTTTATCGAGACCACATTCATGAGATATGGCAAGGGAAAGCATGGCATAATAGGCATCACACTTAACCCCGAAGCTTTGAAATCTTGGGCATTGAGCCTACATGTCTGCGGTCAGATAGCTGCCGATGTAGCTGAAATGCGAGGTGATGAGAGTGTAGCCAGGCAGGCAAGCGTGCACAAAGAAGAAAGCAAATCCAGGATAAAATCTGATGCAAAGGATCGACAGGACATAAGAGTGAAGATGACCCAGTGCATACCACCACTTGACCACGAGCAGCACCCAGAGGGATCAATTGTGAACATTGTTACTGGAAGGGTACACTCATCTTCAACAGTTAATGTTCACAAAGCAATTGAAATCAGGAGCAAACAATCCGGGGAATTTACAGAGGCTTTGCCTCGAGGCTTTCATCACAAGATTGAAAGAAGAATAACTTCAATGGCAGACACAAAGAAGTCTGTAAATATCGGCAGACAGAAGGTTTTTGATACAAACCTAATCTACAGTTGTGTCATATGTCTGCAGGCCAGTAATAGAGATATAGACATTGACCATCTGATGTCCGATGAATTGGCTCCACTGCCAATGGCTCTCTTTGCAGACTCTGGTGATATGCGGATATCCACATCTAAATCCATCTTGAAAAGAGATATGAAAATTGAGGTGTCATCAAGAGTAGCCCATGAAGAAATTGAAGTCACTGTCATTGATGGGTGTGCCCTTCTCTGGATACCTGGTTGGCCTGATGTTGGAAATGTGCAGACTTACATTGATGCCTTCAAGCACAAAATAGCAGAGAAGCTCTCAAAATGTGATGTTTATCTAGTCTTTGATAGATACAACAAATTCAGCACCAAAGATTCAACACGATTAGCCAGGGGTTCTGGCAGGGTCTACCAGTTGACACCCTCAACACCAATCCCCGCCCAGACAGCAGTGTTGACTGTTACAGGCAATAAGAAGCAGCTCATCAAACTGATATGCGAGGACTTGCAAAGTGATGAAGACTGTTCAGAACCATACACAGGAGCATACACTTTTGATAACAGGACAGGAGGAAACTATCGAGATTAGCAAGGGCATTGTCATAGAAAGACGAGATCTGTACACCAGTCATGAGGAAGCTGACAATATTATAGTGCAGCAGGCATTTATGGCAGCTTCAGAGGGAGCATCCGGTGTAGCTGTGGTGAGGCTAGAGCAAAGGTATGGAAGACCAGAATAGGCAAGGGGAGCAGCACAATGCCAAAACTCTGTTCACTGCCACCAACTGATGCTGCTTTCCAGGAAAATCTGAAAAGAGCACACCCTACAAACATTCTTGTGGAAGAATGCCTTGAGGCTTGAGCCTCAGAAGTTAGACCCGTTAGAGTATGGATGGAACAAAGATGGGGGTATGCTCTGCCCAACTACAGTTCCTGCAGGAAGTCAACTGGTCCCCGAGTACATCCAAAAGATCATCAGTTGTGGCTGCTCCAATGACACACCATGTGAAAGTATTCAATGTGGATGCAACAAAGCAGGAATGACTTGCTCAGTCTTCTGTGCCTGTCAGCAACAGGACGCAGCATCAGTATGTCACAACAGGATGAATACTATATCACCTGATAGTGATGATGAAACAAGCGATGAAGGTGAATATGGTGATGATTACAATAACACTGATGATTGATGATGTTTATGATATACGAAAGATTTTAAAACCAAATACAGAATATGTACAATTTTGGTGGTTTAGTAACCTATGAATAGGTACACCATATGCAGATCATTTACGTAGCCAGATTTCATGTAATCTTTGAACATGAAATCATAAAGAACTAAATAAATATTATGTATTCTAGCATTTCCTTAGTCAGTATTGAGCTCATGAGACCTTATAACAAGCCATTATAACAATGGATACAGGTTCAGTATAATGAGAAATATATCGAAGTGTACAAACTATGCTGAATTGTACACATTTGACCCAGATATTTGAACTTTGACCTTGACCTATGACGTTGACCTTTGACCCACCAATAGGTATGGTCAAGATACACCCATATGCAAACATTCAAGACCCTAGCTTGAATGCTTGTGAGGATATAAGGGTATTTCTATTTTCCCCACACCCCTAAAACTAGTGTTTTGCATCCCGATAGCCGCAATTGTATAAAACATGTTATATGAAAATGCTCAATGATGGGAGAATGCCATCACACAGTTTCACAGAGTACAATACCTATATAACATGAAAACACTGAGAAAAAAACTTTAGAACCACTTTCCAGGTTCAGCTCCTAGCCCCCTTGGTTTACAACACAAAATTCCTGACTGGTGCTCGGATCACGTCCCTGCCACACACTAACACAGCGTGTCATCTTACACTAGGTCATCTTTCTCTCGGATTTCCACCATCGCACACACGGACCCGTCCCTGCAGGACAATACCATCTGGTGCAATTACATGAGCAGGCCGAGTAGCTAGCTCGCCTATGGCTCACACTGTGCTCGATGGGTCAGGTGTCCGCTAGGACCAGCCCATGGCTATATTCCACTCCTGTTTCATGCAAGCAGGAATCAGAGAGGCGCATAATATAATCAATTAAATCCTCCTAAGGGCTCACTTGCAAGCAGGAATCAGAGGAAAGACTAATTGCTATAAGTAACTTCCCTTCCCCTATACTTGTACTCCAACAAGCAGGAATCAGAGAGGCGCATAATCCTCCCCCCCCCCCTGACTTGTTCCATTGCGGATTGGGTGGGGAGCCTAAATTCCTGATACTCCTAAATCCTAACGAGCACTACCAGGATCCCGAGTCAGCTAACCATCACCAGTCCGGAAGGCATGGGAAATGCTAGGGGTAAGTAACTAGAAACCCTATACTGGCAAGGTCCAGTGGCTCCGAGCGACTCTCACTCCAATTCAACACAACCACATCGGTCAATTCCGACCGGTTAATTATGCCGAATGAGGAAAAGGATCCCGTTTTGAAATTTATACAGCTTCCATTGTCATCCCCCTAAATTTGGTTCTGATGCAAAAGAAGTGTATATAATATGCGGCATACACACTACCCCTAGTAGGAAGCTCGGAAACCTCTAAATAACTAGGCGAGTTTATACAGCGTCCCTGCTCATCCCCAAAATCTTTGGTTCAGATCCAACCGTTTGTCCATCTACTCTCGGGAGTACAATCGACAATGCACACCTAGCGGCGTTAATCGCACCAAAACCTAAACCCTCATCCTCTAACATTTGCAAAAATCTAACTATTTGTGCTATAGTAGGCCTTAAGGTCTTAACGTTCTTAATTATACAATGCAGTCCCCACTTCTTCAAATAAATAGAGTACAATTTTACTGTCCCTTTCCTCCAAGCATGGGAAAGTAACCTCTGTTGTGTAATTTTATCTTGCCCAAATTGCTCTAAATAATTCTTTAAAAAAAGAATGCCAGAAGGGGTGTTGTTGACACATCACCGTGAGTCGTGATCGGTCCCTGTTGCCATAGATTTCTGCATGCTCTTGGGAATCTGAGAGTGTCTCTCGCTCCCAATGCCACTGCTGCTAGCCATGGCTGTGTGTCCCATTTGGGCATGATCAGAATTGCGTGTGTCCGTTCCATTCTGATCTTCCTGGCCACTCTGCTGATAATACTGAATGGTGGGAAAATATAATAAAATTGATTATCCCAAATCAATGAAAATGCATTCACTTGCCAAGCATTGGGCTCTGTATGCCAGGAAACATACTTAGATAATTTAAAGTTCTTCTGTGAAGCAAACAAGTGTCTACTTGTGACCGGCCCCATTTCTGACAAATTTTGTAAAATATTGTGTCGTTTAACGACCACTCCGAATAATCATGAAAATGTCGGCTTTGTCTGGTGTTCTGACTACCTGGGATATGGGCTACTCTTAGCCATATATCATGCTTTTGGGCCCAATTCCAAATTAATTTTGAAATTCTGTTGCAAGGTTTGGCCTTAGTCACTCCCATGTTACGAATGTATGCCATTGCGGTGGTATTAACCCTCAAAATTATGCCATGAAACTTTGGTATGCGGAATAAACTGCATAAACCGAGATAAACAGCTCTAAGTTCGAGGACATTAATATGGTCTGAAATTTCTTCCTCCAACCATCGGCCCCCAGTCGGTAGACTGTCTTGATGGGCCCCCATCCTTCTAATGACGCATCTGTCGTAACAACAGTGTTGGGTTCACCCATCCTAATTGGATTCGGAGAGGAGTGAATTTGATCATACCACCACTGAATATCCGCTAGCCCTTCTTCAGAGATGGACATTTTTCTATCAAAATTCCCATTAGTACGGGCTAATGCTAAATTCTTATCTATCTCTAGCGATTTAATGTGAGCTTTCCCATTTAGAATAGCAGGGGCATAGGCTATCATGATGCCAATTAGAACGGCGACCTGCCTAATCCTTGGCTTCATTGATTGTAACAACTGGTCGGCCTTATCTATAAACTTGTCTATAAACTTATCTATAAACTTGTCTAGTTTCTGTTTCGTGAGAGACACGGTCACACGGTCATAAATTCGCCCTTCTCATTGGTTTACCTTTTCAATAATACCCTTCTCACAAAATTGGGAAACTTGTTTATCGAGTGCCTCTCTCTCGTCTACGTCAAACTGATAGGGAAAAGGAATTGATTCCTGTACCGGGAATTGCGTAAAGGGAATACAAATTCCCTCCCCAATACTTAAAACTGTCAAATTATCAGTAATTAAGGTCCATTCCTCCAAACAATTTAGAATATTGCCAGCATTAAATTCGCTTACAGGTGTTTCTGTGGCCATGTGAGTTTGCGTTGCAACCTCTACTTGTTCCCTGGTCGAGGGAATGGCTTGCTTGGGGTGTACTACCTCTTGAAGGGGTGCTGGCCTCTCGGCTGGAAGCTGGAGGTCGGGCCGGACTGTCCGCCTCTGCTGGTCCCACGGTTTCGAAAATCCGTATGGGCCTTCCGGAAGCATGTGTTCCCGTCTTTTTCTTGGCCTCCATATGTTTCCCACACTTGGAGCCAGTTTCTACCTCCTTAAAAAGGTACTGGAGTTGTCCCCCAAACATCTTGGTTTTGTCCAGTGGCTTCCCCTTCACTGGTTTAGGCGGGAGGAAAAGAGTGTACTCCTTGCCGTCGTTATCGATGACCTTCTTCGACCTGGCAACTTCCTTGCCAGCATCCGTACAGACTGCTTTGAAAACATTTTCAAAGCGCATGTATGACAGGAAGTTGCTCGCTGCCGTAAGCAAGATAATTCCGCTGTCCATAGTCCTGGCCAACGACAAGAACTTGTTCTCGGTTTGCATTCGATTGGCCACTGGCGCAATCGCAGTCAGGGCTCCGAGGACCGCTTTATGAACGGTGTGGAGGACACCCTGAAACTTCTTGCGGTCCTCACTGAGATGGATAGGGACGTCCATCAGTGTCTGAGTCGGACTCCGTTGACGATGAGTCCGATGAGGAATCAGAAGATGAATCTTTCTTCTTCTCTTTGGTCTCCCGCTTCTTACTTTTCTTCCTCTTCACTACCTTCTTTCTGACCTGCGATGAAAGAATAGAATCCACAGTCACTGACATACTAAGCGAAGCTGACTGTAATTTTGGTTGGACGGTAGTAACAAAAGCCTACCGCCTAGGAAAAAAAACAAGCCAAAAAAAAAGAAAAAACACAAGGAACAGACGAACCGGAAAATAAACAGGAAATAGATGACAACAAAAAGCAGGAGACTGCAGATCCAGTCAAATCAGACGGCAAAAAATCCACTGACAGACCCAGAAGTATAAGAATACAACTAGAAAAGGAAGCACACAAAAAGGAGCTCTTCCAAAAAAAGAAAACACTACAGACAAAAAAAAAGTATGAAAAGGTAACGATCAGGCCTGCCAGGACAGAAAACGAAATGCTGAGTGAAAAAACGGTGCAGCAAATGTACACACTCGCGCAGGAAACAAAAAAACGAAAAAATCCAATCGATCAAAATGAAGGGCTGCAACATAGAGATAAATTGGAAAACCTACAAACCCCAAGAATTCAATAACATAGAATTCAAAGAAATAAGCGCTGAAAAAGCAGCTACCAGAGAGCATGAATGGGGAGTGTCCTTTCAGGGACACAACTCTCCTTTCAGCAACCTCGACAAGTGTAAAATAACAGGAAAAGATGGGAAAATATACTCATCTGCTGAACAGTACTACTGTTCGATCATGGCCAAGTACCATGACAAGTACGACCTAATGAGACTCATTGACAACACAGAAAACCCCTACACAATGAAGGCGATTGCAAAGAAAGTGTGGAGGACACCAGAATGGTGTAAAACAAACGAGGACATTGTCAGGGCCAAGTTCACGCAAAGCGAAGAATTAAAGCAAAACTTGATGAACGCTCCAGGCAAAGCATTCAGAGAATGCACCAGATGCCCATATTGGGGAACAGGCATTTTCTTAAACAATGCAAATGAAGGGGAAATTGTCAAACAAGGATACAAAAATAAAATGGGAGAAATCCTCCAAAAAATCAAGGAAAGCCTAATAAATGATGCAAAAAATTAAGATGGGAGACATCCTCCAAAAAGTAAAGGAAGGTCTGTCGAATACCAATGAATAAATAAATAAATAAAATATAATAATCAAAATAAATAAACAAATAGCAAAACAAACATAAATCGTTTATGTGAATGGATACCAAGATGCAGAAAATGATAGTCAAAGTGGTGATTTAAGGGTAAGAGCACTAGCCCCCCCATATGAGAGAGCTGCACCAAGATGCACTAACTACAAAGAAAAAATAGAATCTGTAGCAGGTGAGACCATTGCCAGGATAACAGATGCAGTGCTCAGGAGATACGCAAACTGTGCCCCACCAGCACAAGTATACATGATGGCAGGAATCTGCGACCTAACACAAAAAATAGGACGCAGAGACCTGAAGGCAGCCTTTGACACCAAGACGGCACTCATGGAATGAACACTATGCCAAATACGTCGCTACAAGGCTGACAAAAAGCATCGCGGAGAACTGACAGAAGCAACACCAGGGCTCCAAACCATGAGTATCACAAACCTTTCATAAAATACCACTAACCAAAATTTAAAGCACTAGAAATACTGTGTATAACTAAAACCCATTCCAGGGCATGTACCTACCCTCCACTCGCACAGGTGCAGTCTACGGTAATGTATGAAACTATATAACAAAACAGGGCATATGTACTGTATGCACCAGCCCATATGCCCATAAAACAATCTAAACAAAGTTAAAAACTCACGAAATCTAGCAAACGCCAAACCTAAAGGTAAAGAAAGATGGTAGATGAAATTGAATGCAGGCTGGGAAGGGGCACGCACTTTGCCCACCTAAACTGCCAGAGTGCATCCAATAAAATGGACACAATAAAAATGCACCTACAAAATGAAAATCTTGATGTTTTAACACTATCAGAAACATGGTTCACTGACAGACATCAAGACAACACCCTCAACATAGAAGGATATAGGCTTGTACGTAATGACAGACAGCAAATTAACATAGCAAACCAAACAAAAAAAGGTGGAGGTGTTGCAATCTACTGCAAAACCTAAAAGAATCTATACACTGAGGCCCTAAAAATAGCAAACAACTCAAATGAACACCTGGAGCTACTATGGTGCTTAATAAAAAACGAGAAGCAGGCTAACATAGCCATAGCAAGCCTCTACAGACCACCGTCCGGGGATATTGAAACATTCCTTGAAATGCTAGACAAAAGCATAAATACAGTGAGAAAACTAACAAATGCAGAAATCTTTGTGCTAGGGGACTTCAACATAAACTACAGTAGCAACAACAAAAATAAACTAATGCTACAAACCACTATCAAAATCCTAGGGCTACAACAACTTATTACAGACAGCACAAGACTAGGAAACAATAGCTCAACAATTGACCTAATACTAACCAACTCAAACCATGCCACAAAATGGGGCACTAGAAGCTGGGGTATAAGTGACCATGAGCTAATATATGTAACGAGGAAAAAACTCAAAAACACAAGCCAATATAAATATAAGATGGGCAGATCCCTAAAAAAACTACTCAAAAGAAACACTAAAAAACACTAAAAAACCACCTATATGAAAATATAGACAACCTCACAACAGACAGAGATGACACTGATATCTACTGGAATAACATTGTCACAGAAATAAAACAATCATTAGATGAGATGTGTCCCATAAAGAAACTAGAAATACAGAGAAACCAAGACCCGTGGGTAGACAGGGAACTGTTAACGCATATCGCAACAAAACGAAAGCTAGGTGTCAAAGTGAAACGTACTAAAGACACAGAGGATAAAAGGGCCTATCATACTGCCAGAAACAACTCCCTCAAAGCAGTGAGGACAGCAAAAAACAAATATATAATAAAACAAGACAAGGACTGGGGAAGCAACGCAAATAAGTTCTGGAAAAATGTAAGCTTACTATTTCCCAAAAATAAGATAGAAGAACGCATAAGCTTCCAGGATAAGGCTGGAAATACGCACACAGAGAGTGATGCAGCAAACAAACTAAATACCCACTTTGCCACGGTAGGACAAAGGTTATCAAAGATATTCACAAGAATCTGGGAAAACAAGTCAGAAAATATCCGTGATGAAATCCCCACCTGCAAAACTGACGTAAAAGAACTAACACAACTAATAAATGACATAGATGAAAACAAACCAAGTGGAATAGATGGAATCCAGACAAAAATACTAAAAGAGGCACTCCAAGCCATCCCAGATATCATGGTCGACCTGTTCAACATATCATTTGAGCAGGGACACTTCATCACAGCATGGAAGATGGCAACCATCACCCCCATCTACAAAAGTGGTGACAAACAAAACATGGGGAACTACAGACCCATATCAATATCAATCTTGCAAACACCAGGCAAGCTAATTCAACAAATATTCCACAGGCACATAAATGAGCACCTGGAAAAAAACAATATACTAAACAAGAGGCAAGGTGGTTTCAGAAAATTACACTCCACATCAAAAACAATAGCAAACCTAACAAGTGATTTGCTGGCATCATTGAACCAAAAGAAATTAGTTGGAGCAGCCTTCATCGACTTCAGCAAAGCCTTTGACACTGTAGACCACAGCATATTAATAAGAAAATTAAACAATATAGGCATTAAATCCAAAGCAATAAACTGGATAAAATGCTACCTAAACAACAGGCAGCAGAAAACTAAAGTAAATGGTACACTCTCAGACCAACAAACTGTCACCTGTGGTGTACCCCAAGGATCAGTCCTGGGACCATTACTATTTATACTATACATAAACGACCTAGACAAATGGCTGGAGACAGAATGTCTCCAGCTATATGCAGATGACACTGTTGTATATGCAGAAGGAACCACAGTAGAGGAGGTAGCAACCAAACTGAACAACCTCCTGCTAAAACTGGATGGCTGGTGTGAGTCCAATAAAATAACCATCAATGCAAATAAATCTAAAACTGTACTCTTATCACATACAGCAATCACAGGGAGAAACCTACAATGCACACTAGGAAACCAAAAACTGGAAAGTGTAAATCACTACAAATACCTAGGCCTAGAACTAGATAGCCAGCTAAACTACAATCTGTGTGTAACAAAAATCATACAAAAAGTAAATCACAAACTATGGCTATTTGCTAAACTATGAAAACTATAGGACAACAATCTATGTCAATGAAAAACGCTTCCGCCTTCCCTGCCCCCGGTACTCCCCTACTTGACTATGGGGATGTATTCTACATGGGTGCTAAAAAAGAAGTACTTAAAAAATTGCAGATACTACAAAATAGGGCCCTCAAACTATGCCTGAAAGTAGACAAACTACACCCACTTATGACCTACACAAAAGAACTAAAGTAAAGCTACTAGAAAACAGATGGATAATCCACCTAAAAACATTAGCATATGGATATAGCCAAGGCATTAAGCGTCTAACCCAACCACTAAGGGACACCAGAGCAAGCAAGGCACCACTACTAAGACAGACCAGAAGCCAGATCAAAGCCATGAAAGGAGCACACTGGAAATGGCCGCCAAGGCATGGAATGCGCAAACGGTGAAAGAAAGACAAATCCCTGACCTAAAAACGTACAAAAAATATCTGTGGAAAATATAAACTGGGAACCCCAACTGAACTGCACCACAAGGAGGCAGGTGATATGTCACGGCCCACCAACTGGACAGCCCAGGGCGGGATAACTGGAAATATAAAAGCCAGATAACATATCCAACAACAATATAAATCAAATCAATTTCAAACAAATATAACTCAACCACCTATTACGTACAAGCCTATGGACATGTAAATATAATAGGCTAGTATAGAATTAAGTAGAAAAAAGTGGAAAACTCTTCCCAAGAAAACCCCAAAACACTAACATAGAACCCTAAGAAAACAACTAACATAGTAATAAGAATAGAACAAAAATTCAATGCCAAGAGGGCCCAAACAAACTAACATAGGCTACTAAACGTCCCAACAGATCTATCTGCTACTGAAATGCAGACAATCAAATAACTTATCAGCAGCTACTGCTTGGTAAGACAACACCAACACTACAGCTGGCCAGCATTGAAAACAAGCCTGGTTACCCGGGCTTACATGCTATGGACACTATAAATACAGCCTCAATAAAAAAAAAGAAAAAAAAAGACAAGCTCACCGCCTTCTTTGCCTTCTTCTTCTTGTGAACCGGCTCCGGAGACAAGTCACTTTCCGGAAACTGATCGTCAGAGACATCCTCCCAATCTGATTCCTCCTCTGGAGGAGGCGGCCTCTTCCTGCCCCAAGATCTGGCCGGGTGAAACTCCTCAAGCTTCGTCTCCAGTAAACGCGTCAAGCGCACCTCCAAGTCGGCCGGGGCTGGAGTTGGCACTTCGGCCCACTATCCACCTCCAGTTCTGACAAGAGATGTATCCCGCCCTCCGGTGAGGGTGGTACCGTGAACACCGACAATGAGTCGTAGTCCTCAGCTGGCCGAGCTGTAGCAGCCGGCTTACTCCGCTTCGTGGCCATAGGAATTCTGTAACAATCGAAAGAAAGTTATTATAAACCGACTCAAATTGACCAAATGTCACAACAGGTTAATAAAAACTCTTCTATGCATCTAGTGGTGTTGGATAACGTATTTAAACCGTTCCAACACAGGCGTGAGCAAGCTAATGTGTCATGTCATAGATGAATGGTTTTGAAACCAAAACCAAATGAGGGCTAGGGACCAGTGTATCAGTAGCCTCCCACACTCTCTATCCCATACACTTCTCCCCCCTGTGGCTACTGCACCAACAAGTTGGAGAAAATGCTATGAAACTCGGAGGTACGCCTACAAAATTTGGGGAATCCATAAAAGAAACCCAGGATTAAATCCCAACGAGAATCCATGAAAGAAACCGAGAATAAATCCCATTGAGATGTGACTCCAACCACATCGCTCTCTGTTCGGCAACGGGCGGCTTGTAGAACAAAGAAAAAACATGGCGCTCTGTTCTATCGATGTTTCACAAATCGTAAAACACCCATAAAAGTAACAAACCTACACATTAAAGTTTCAAAAACTTTCTCAAAATGTGCAGTAAAGTATCATAGCATAACTGTTCCATTCTACAAATAAATACTTACAGTTATTTTGTCGTTGTAGATAAAAAAAACTGTCGGAGCAACTCAACGAACGTCCTCCCGTCATGAGTTGATTATGTTAATTGCTGGACCCGGATGTGCTTCCTTCTCCCTCGGCTCCGAGTAGCCTGAGGCTTAGTACTGAGGTAAAATCTATATATATGCATATACAAGTACATGAGTAAAAATGGATACTTGTCACTTCCTAGCAAGACACTCGGCATTACTAGGATAGGGCAAGGAGCAGTGGCATGAGGAAGACCAGTCGTCTGCGACTGAAATTTCCCCTGCTTAAACAACTAGTGTACCAAAAAAAATGTACAGTACAATGCCTTCTTTGTTTGACCGCTTACATATTTTTAATGAACCACCAAAGTCATTTATGAGTCTGTCACATAACTTATTGGCCAGATAAAATGTGTCTTACATTGAACTATACTTGGATTCTCAATTGTTTTGTGGTAATGTGTAGTAACATCCCTCCAACAAGCATTCGTTGATACTGCATCCAGATTATTTTGCTCTGAGGGCGCAGATGTTCCTCTTGTACTGTGTCCCTTGTACCCGAAATGATATATCTTAACTTCAAAATCAACAACTTCATTAGTATATTAGTATTTGAACCTAAAGGTCAATACCGAGTCGTTAATGAGTCAATACCTAACTCCCTCTTCTACTTCTGAGTCATAAGCCGTGTTCACACGGGCAAAAACTAAAGCGATTCAGCCAAGGCGAATCCTATGAATCGATTTAGACGCCCGTTCACACGCGCAGTACTTGGGCCGGAAATCGATATCTGCGCATGCGCAAGTCCAGTCTGACCAGAGCCAGTTTTCAGTTAGGCGACGTCACCACGAGAGAGTGGGTTTGACCTAGATATGTATAGACTGAATCATATTGTTTTGGAACCGTAAAAACTTCTGCTGGGCAGTGAAAACCTATAAATAAATGATGAAAAAAACATCTGTGCACCTCTATCTGGTTCATAGACCAAATTATGTAATATGCGCTTTTGATCGACCGGAAAGTCAACAAAGTAAGCTCTCGACTGCGCATGCGTGTGACGTCCTTAATCCGCCTTATTGCGTCCACACGGACAAAATAAATCGATTCACAGAAATCGACTCACGTAAACTACCTCGACAGGTGGTTTACAGTATGCGCATCACAGAAATCGATTCAGCCCTAATTCGACTCAGACGCCCGTTCACATGCGAAATGTGCGTCGAACTAGGCAAGTCGCTTTCTACGAATCGATTTACATTGCCCGTGTGAACACGGCTTTATATTGATATATGACCCAGAAAGGGGGAGGATTTCTGAATATCCGAAGAACCTCTTGAATTGATTTCTGAATATCCGAAGCAACACTATTTGCATCGTGTTGGATACAATTGGATCATTAGAATTGGTGTGAATTAATTACATGAGCCAAATTGTTTGATTGTCCATGTATTCTCGCTTGTCCAGCCTTCGCTAACATTTCAACATAAGCCTAATTGTTCTACATTAAATTCTTCATTTGCAGCATCATAGCTCTTATTTCCAGTAGTTCTTTACTTTCTTGTGAAGTTGTGGCAATTTTAATTAGAGTTGCAATTTAGGATTTCCTTACATGTCTTGCGCACCATTGGAGTTTCTTGATTGGAATCACCTACTGTATTTTACGCCAGCCTAGCTGAGTTGGTGGCTAACACGTTCAAGTTGAACACAATTTGAATAGTTGAATACCACTTGTTTCTTCGCCTATATTCTTATTATTCCCAAGCACACCTGTGGAACATTTGGGACTGGTGTGTGTAACATATCCGTAGCTGGTGGGTACCCGAACGGTAGCAGACGGCGAAGGGCTACTTCACGGGTCACGTGACCGCCGGCAGTTGTACCTTGCTCCCTAATAAAGAGTCACTCGCTGTACATATAATAAACTAAACAAACTTTAAAAAACCTGATACCAGGGATACCATGTATTAATTACAGAAGTTCCAATGATATTTGATGTTTGAAATTTATGCACATACGATAGGAATTACCTTGAAAAGTAACTGATAAGTTGAGAACAGAGTGATTCATAGGTTGATTGATTGCTTTACGCCGTGTCGGCAGCATAGGCCATATTCACGGCATAGGAAGTCACTACACGAAAGAGACTTGCAAAGACTGAACGGAGGACACGCCTATGCAGGCCATGTATTAGATTCCACTATGGATGATATCTGTGAACATCCGAAACAAAAGTGACATTGGTTGGTCTGAAAAGTGTTTATTGTATAAGACCTTTGATATTGTCCGACTAAGCTTAGGACTACAACCAATCTTATTCATTTGCATGCAACTTGTTTAAATTATATGTATTGAAGCACTGTATACCTTGTATGTAACTCAGGCTACCCTTTAAATCCAACTTGCCCTGTATGGAAAGGGGGATGTAGTATATCATATCTGTAGCTGGGTACCCGAACGCTAGCAGACGACAAAGAGCTACGTCACAGATCACGTGACCGCCGGCAGTTGTACCTTGATCCCTAATAAAGAGTCACTCTCAACGTGTCAAGGCGCGCACCCGACAGTGAGGGTTCAAGCATCTGCGTAGACAGTGGTAGCTGTCGGACAGGCATAACACCTAAATCCAATCTTTTAAAGGGAAGCCACAGTTACATTCTTTATTTGTTCATATACCAAATTACAAGTTCCTATCTGGCACGACTTAGCTGTGCTGTTCGCCTGGCTGTCGGGATCCGGTTTTCGGAAGATGACGTATGAATTAAGAAAACAAGAGACCGGTTCGTAATTCCAGCCGCGCGGTGCATTGTGGGGTGTGTGGCAGCAAAACAAACCCGCGCGAAGCACATGGCTAATGCTAATCCATTGAGCAGTGTTGAGTGCAGCAATGACATTTCAGCTAATGTTTGAAACAGAATACCAACTAAACAAATATATAATGTTAACCGTTGCATTTACACCAATATAATCAGCACATCTTATACCATCTGCATTTAGATCTCTAGATCTGGTCACTCAGAGTCAGCTTTACTTATTTTATTCATGTTTTTATAAACATTTTGTGGTTAATCACATAGGAAATGTGTAAGGTTAATCAGACATTGGTTATATATTTCTTTGAAACATTAAGTTTATGTTGACACATTTGATATTTCAATATATAGAACAAGAAATATTAATGAGAAGCCGTTGTAGACCAGCATGAGCCTGATTCAGTGGGGAATTGTATGTTTCTTAGCTAGTTGTGTCATTACATTATTATATGGCATGTATGCATCCATGTTTATGCCAAATTGTTCCCTATTTCTATTAATTTGGAATAAAATCGAAGTTTTCGGAAAAGTCAATGGCCGGGCGCATTTGTTTTGCTGTCGACGCCGTTTTCAGCGCAAGTGCAGTCGGAATTACGAACCCGGAACCAACAGCTTCCCGTACGAATCAAGAAACCAGAAATTAAGCTGGCTTAAAACGAGAAGGGTCACAGGTCCCCACTGTGCTTCATTGTTATGTGTGATTTAAACATAGGTATCAGAATAGTCAATTTCAAACATATTTCAAACTTTAATCTGCATGCAAAAATACGAGAAATGCTAAAAACCACGAGTATACACACCACCGCGCATTTTCTCATTTCGAGAGCTACACAACTTAAAGATAACTGCAATAGATATCATACACATGAACGTCATACTGATAAAAATGACTTTCACAATAAGACAAAAAAACCTCTCAATAACACTGCTGGCTAGTCTGGCCATCAGTGTTATTGAGCGGGTTTAATTAGTCCAGAATCAGGGTTGTTTTAAGGTGAGCTAATATGTGCACTCGTACGAGTTCAAAAGCGCTTCTGCGCGTTGAAGAACTCTCGCGCAGGTTCAAACGCGCTCATTACGCTCATCGTTGCTGCGCTCTTTGTGCTTACTGTTACAATGGCATGATATCGTTGACGGCGTGACTGTCTATCTCACGGATGTTGGCGCCATCTGCTGGTTTATTTTGCAACATGGGAGTTACCGCCAATCGGTGGCACTTCCTGTAGGCAACAATGCACTTGGTGACGCCGTTGTAGACCAGCATGTCAACAAGCTCGATTATGGTGAGAACAGACGCACCCAGCATTAGTCCCATCAGTCCGCCCAGCTCACCTGTAGAGCAGCAGGACAGAAACACAGTTAGCTCTTTGTGAGCAGGCGCAGTGTGGGTCACATTAAGGAAGAAACACATGGCGGTGTGCACATTTAACAGCTTTTATTTATTGGTAAGTATGTTGAGGGTTTTCAGTGATAGAAATATTTCACATGTCTGGTGTGAATTTTCACTTGTCCGTCTAAATTTGCACTTGTCCGCCTGAATTTTAAATTGTCAACAGTATTTATCTTATATACATAATTTATATATATTATATATATAAATATAATAATATTGTCTATTACTCAATGTTGGACAGCCAGGCTTATCTATCAGTGATAGAAATAAGCAAAAGTTTTCACTTGTCCAAAGTCGGGTGTCATTTTCACTTGTCCGTCTGAATTTTCAGTTGTCCTCCCTTGAGCCCATTTTGAAGCTTGACTACCACAAAGGAGGGCAAGTCGCCACTAGGTTTTTCAGTTAGCCTCAATCTAGGGACAGACAGGACCCGTGGGTCGCGCGAGGCGGAACGCGGACGGCATGCGGTACTCACGCGGAAATAGCGAACACACTGGATGCATCTTCCAAGGGTCTGATTTGCATGTTTAAACTCTCTTCCTCCCCCCCCCCCCCCCCCCCCTCTCTCCGTTTCTCTCCCCCTATCCCGACTTGACTTTACCCGACTTGACTTTACCCGACATGACTTTAACCGACATGACTTTACCCGACCCGACTTTACCCGACCCGACCCAACTTTACCCAGACACACCTGACCACCTTTACCCGACCTGACTTCTTTACCTGACCCGACTTTACCCAACCCGACTTTACCCTACCAGACTTTACGCGACCCGATGCAACTTTACCCGACCAACTTTACTAACCCGACTTGCCTTTACCCGACTTGACTTTACCTGAGCCGTTACGACTTTACCCGACCCGACCCGACTTACCCGACCCGACTTGATACTCGACTAGATAGAGAGATAGCTAGAGGGATAGAGAGATGTATAGAGATATCCAGAGAGATAGAGAGCTAGCTAGAAAGAGAGATAACTAGAGAGATAGCTAGAGACATAGCTAGAGAGATAGAAATCGGACGTTTGGAAGACGATGCAGTGTGTTCGCTATTTGCGCGTGAGAACTGCATGCCGTCGCTTGTACTTTCCGCCCGCGTGACGCACGCGTCCTGTATGTCGCGAGCTTTACATGTTCTAGCCAGATTTAACTACCAAAAAAGAGGGCAAGTCACGACTATATTTGTCAGTTCGCTTTATGGATTACCGTTATGAACACATGTGATGGACATCTCAATTCCACAGCCAAACCCAATTAGGCAGCTATTAAAAAAAATACCCGACCCGTCTTTAACCGACCCCACTTTACCCGACCCTACTTTAGGCGACCCGACTTTACCGACCTTACGGCCAAATCTATGAGATATGATAAAAATTGGTGCCCATTTTTGAGAATGGCTGTAAAGATCGGTTTAGCTATGGAATTTAGATGTCCATCACATTCTTTCATGGAGTCAACATGTAAGGCTAACTGAAAAACATAGTGGCGACTTGCCCTGCCCTCCTTTTTGGTAGTCAAACCTCAAAGCTCAAGGACATGAACAAATGTGATGGACATCTCAATTCCACAACTAATCCGATTTTATCAGCCATTTCCCAAAATGGCCACCAATTTTGATCATATCTCATGACCATCTTAGGCACATGTTTACTACTGTTCATTTTGTCATTTGACATACTGAACATATCGGGATGGCCAGACGGGATGGCCGAATGAGTTAGAGCGACCGTCTCCCCTGTTGGTAGATCGTGGGGTCGTGGGTTCGAACCCTAGTCGAGTCAAACCAATGACTTTAAAATTGATACTTGTTGCTTCCTAGCCTGGCGTTCAGCATTATTAGGATAGGACAAGGACTGGTTGGCTCAGTGTCAGGATAATGTGACTGAGTGGGATATCAAGTCATGGTGCTGGTGGCCTGGTAATCCAGTGGGGCAGCACTATAAAGTCGCCATGAGTTCGCACTGTCACAAGTCGGTATCCATCCTGATATGACCGTAGATGTTGCTAGGACGTAAAACAACAACAAACAAACATCATTTGACATATTAAAGTGAACTAAAAGAAAATTGGTCCACTAGATGTCGAGATAATTAAGAAAATATGTAAAGAATTGTGTAATTTTAATGAAAAAATAGCCAATTAGCTGTTGTACCGAATTAAAATCTGATATCACCGCAATATATATAAATTTATTGCAACATATTATTCCAATATATTATTGATATATTCCAATATATTATTTATATCATTGCAATATATATGATGTATTATGTATTACTGCATACAACTGTGGAGGGGAAATGAATCGTTTGTAATCCTCTATGAACTAATCTGCATGACCAGACCACACAATGCAACAATTGGAAGTACCCCTCCCAATTTACCTGCTTGGCAATCACTGTCCAACTCTTGCAACAAACAGCAATGCTGAGTGCACGTCAATGGAACTCACTGTGGATAATGGTGCGTGTACGGGTGAAAAAAAAGCTAGTTTGTGGACATCTCTGTTAAGTTATCCATACATCTTGAAAACATTGCAGTATTCTCGGATCATTGATTGTCCACTAGCAGTATTTTAGATTATTTCATGGAGATGATTGAAATCTTTCTGACAGAGAGGATGACTGGTATCTCCACTTATCAGGCATAAGAAACATGATTCCTTGGGGCTTTGCCATGGAGAAAACCAGTTACTCAAGATATCAGCCTGTGTTTTATGTTCAAATGTCCAGGTGACATAAAACAAGTCCACACTTGCATGCACCCTTCCAGAATGGTGGATTCTCTGTTCAGTAGAGACATACGAATCCAGTTACCAAGATGGTTGTGGATCAAAATAACTGAACAAACAGTGAATAAAGATACCCAGACTGCAAGTGACACACATAGATTCAGCTTAAAACCATGTATTGTTGCATGCAACTATCTCATGGAAGAGCATAGAGTATCAGCACTAAGGGAATTCTGGTATCAGATTTCATTGCAAGGTTCTGGAAAAGTCAGTCATGCAAATGTTTGGAAGGCACTAATAAAGAAAGATGAATGAATCTGATGTTGTTAGTTTGGATACAAACTGGATGAGCCTTGGATTGGTCTTAATATATCGAGTGGAGCAGCTGCTACACCTGACGTTTCCAATAAATAACCTACTGGCAGCAGGCACATATGGAGAAGGAGCTTACTCAGTGTTCCAGGAGCAGCAGGTTCAAAAGCGAGAGGGCTTTCATGACACAATCAAGAAGCTGTTAACAAATGTTCAGTGACATGAAAAAGAAAACTGCTGAAAGTCTAACTAAAGAAACCATCCTAAAACTGCAAACTTGAGGTGCATGATGTTTTGTCATTCTCTTGGCCCATTACCATGCATTCATGACTTCATCCATTGACTGCATATGATACTGCCAGCTTACTTGCTTGGAAAGTTGAAAGTGATGAAAGTTCTATGCAATGAGACTTTCAGAGAAACCTTTGGGTCACTTGCTAACAAGTAGGAGATCTCAACTGAGTTAATTAATGTCATTCAAGATTTCACTGCCAACTTCACTGCTGCAACACTGGTTTGTAAGTGAAGTAAACGAGCTGTGATGCCAAATGTTCCTTAACAGAAGCGGTGATAGCTTCCCCCATGTTAGGACACACTTTGATAGCACACACTTCGAGCAAACTACCAAGCTGCTATCTGGAGATGTAATTTGATTAACTCCCCAGACATTCCCAATCCTATTGCAGGTCATGGGTGGACATCAAGTGAAAATGGCATTCCAGTTATCAAATGGATGACAAGTTCCCCAGCTCGAGAAGTCATTACAAGTCTCCTGTCTTACAATTTAATTATATATGTTCCATCAATGGACTCAAATGTACAGAAGCGTGCCAGTTGTTGACATGTTGAATGATGAAAACAAATTTCTATAAATTTCTCAAAACACATTATTTACATGATATATTATTACATGATATATTATGTATATGAAGTGACTAATCAACCATTTATTATTCTGACCAAGTAGGTCTATGTTAAAATTACTGTTTGCAAATATCCCTATTCTCAAATGGTACCATGCTTTCACAAATATGATGTGTATGAATTGTCGATATTTTGCTTTGTATGGCAGTCATACAAGGTGTGTATGTTTGTTCATTGAGAGGGTAGTTAAGGCCCTGTCACATTACGGCGTATGGCGGGAGCGTATTGAAAACCTACGTAAGTCCTGCGAATGCCGGCCTATGATGACCTTTGGTGACCTCTCGGGTGGGTTTGAGCATATGTGGAACCTATGAGGAGCGTACGAGGAACATATGAGGAGCGTATGGGAGCATGCTGTGACATTTTTTGACAGTTTTGATTGGCATGTGGAGCATATGAGGAGCATATGAGGAGCGTATGAGGAACGTATGACTATTTTAGGAGCGTATGAGTAGCGTATGAGGAGCGTCTGCGAAACCTATGCGTGACCTATGTTATCTCTCCGCGGTCCGCCGCCTGGTGGCTCCTGGGTATATATAGCCTGCAGCAACAGTCTCCCCTCACTCTGCCACCATGCCTGCTAAGAGGAACACCACTGCTGCTGCTGCTTCTGCTACTGCTGCTACTACTACTACTACTAATAGTACTACTGCTACTACACCAGCCTCCAGAGCTGCTGTAACTACAGGAGGAGGACTAGGCCGTGGGAGAGGCAGAAAGAGGCAGACTTTACAATGCTCTACATCACCAGCCTCCTCACCTGCCTCGGCACCTCACCACTCTCCACACCACTCTCCAGAACACCACTATCCACTGGAGGAGATGGAAGTGGAGAGGTCGACAACGCAACGCTGGTGTCCCCGCTCCAGCTCGCCATCTCCTGTCTCTTGGGGCAGCTCACGGGCGTCGTCCGCTGCCTCCGCCGCCACCACCGCCTCCAACGCCTCCACCAGCACCGGTGGCCTCTCCGCGTCAAAGAGACGGAGGGCCAAGAAGAGCGACTGTTCTCTGTCGGTCTTCAAGGAGGATCAAATGTTGGACTTCCTCCAGGAGAACCCCATCATGTGGAACATGAAGCTCACGGATTACCGCCGCTCAGACAGAAAGGCCAAGATGTGGGAGGACAAGGCAACACTTCTGGGGACCACAACAGTCCATCTCCAGAAGTGGTTCAAGTCGCTCAGGGACACGAACACGCTGCTCCACAAGAAAAAAAGCGGGGACGGAGCCGCTGAGCTGACTGAGCGGGAGCAGTGGATCCTGCGCAAGTTCGGGTTCCTGCGGTCCATCGTCCATCACCGACCGGAGCCCTGCAGGAGTGTAAGTACATAATCTTTTATCGTTCTGACAAGTGCGGCCGTTAGTATTCTCGTAAAACTGCTTGTATGCTAAGTTTGTTATGTTATGCTTTTGTTGTATTTATGTAAATATTCTAGTTATTTGTTGAATGTTATTTGTTTCTTTAATGTTGAGTTGTTGTGTAGTTGTTCTTAAATCGAGATATTGACAATAGATGTATCGAGATATAATCATTATAAATCCATGTTTGCATTTAACGTTAATTATTTTTGCTTTATATATTTTTGATTTACTGTTGACTTGTCATGTCTTTTGTCGAAATATCGATTTGCATTCATGTTACTTATGTTATTTTATGATTTTGTCTTGCAGTTGGCCACTCCTGTCGTGGCTCTGCAGCTCGATCTCAGCATGGAGGAGAATGACCCGACCGATGTGGAGGTGGCGATGGACGAGGAGCTTCCACCCACTCCCCCTGCTACATCCCAAGAGCGGGGAAAGGGGAGAGGGAAGCGATCTGCCCCAGTCGACAACAACCTCTTCGCTGCCATCCACAAGAGGTTCGACGAGTCTGCCGATATCCTCAAGGTGATGCAGCCGCCTCCTCCTCCACCTCCACCGACGGTGACGAAGTGAGTAGCATTCGCCAACTATGTGCGGGACATGATCCTCACGATGCCAGAGGAGCGGTTTGTGTCCATTTGCGGTGCACTCAACCGCATGGTGTCGCACCATCTGGAGGAGGAGGAGGAAGGAACATTCATGGCCCCGGTGGTTCGTGTGGCTGCTCCTGCACCTGCTCGTGCACCTGCTCCTGGACCTGCTCATGTGTCTGCAAGTGAGGCATACCAGCCTCAACCCCACAAGTGGACTCACCAGCCACCACCAGCATCACCATGGGCTTCACAGACACACAAGTATGTGCAGCGCTATATGGGGCAGCCGCACATTCCTCATCACCCACAGCCACAGCCGCCTCTGCCAAGTCTTCTGCCTCAGCCTCTACCTCCAACCTCAGTGGGTCACGAGGCGGCCGCAGCTCCGCTGGTACGGCCGTCACCACCGCACACTGCTGGACAACTATGGACATTAGGGATGGCGGGGCACACAAGGGGCTCTCCCGGAGTCATGGTGCGCGCGGGTGCTCCGCCCACTGTGGGTGCGGCATGGCCGGGGACTTGCGCTGCCGCAGACATCGCGACTCCGACACGCGGTGACCCCACCCAAGTGAACTTGTCTGAGTCGGCCAGCCCAGAAGGACTATTGAACTTGTCGGGGCTGTCCGGCATATCTGGCATGTTGGGCGCAAATTTGGACTTATTCCCCTCGTCAGCCACACAGTCGCCAGCTGATGCCACTTCTAATGGCAAGGGAGAGAAGTGATTGTAAATATGTGTATATATGTAGTCTTAGTTTTTATTTATCTTTGTACATTTGTATGTATATATGTATATATATTGTATGTTTATATATTGTTTGTACATTTATATGTCAAGATGTTTAAATAAATAAATATACTGTCAATTTTAATTTTTGTGTCCGTGTTCAGTAAAGGCATGCCATCATTTAATTGTTATACATTAAAGTACAATTAAAATTAAAATTAAAACATAAATAAAAACTTTAAATTTAAAATATTTATAATAATCTTTCTCCTTCCCCTTTCTCCCTCCCCTCCCTCCCTCTATCTCTCTTCCTCCCTCTCTCTATCTCTCTTCCTCCCTCTCTCTATCTCTCTTCCTCCCTCTCTCTCTATCTCTCTTCCTCCCTCTCTCTATCTCCTCCCTTCCTCCCTCCCTCTATCCCCTCCCTCCCTCCCCTCCCTCCCTCTATCTCTCTTCCTCCCTCCCTTCCTCTATCTCTTCCCTCCCCTCCCTCCCTCATCTCTCTCTCCCCCTCCCTCCCTCTAACTCGTCTCCCCCTTTCTGTCTCTGTGTCACTCTATTTTTCCCTGTGTTCTTAGTATGTATGTAAAAGATTAATTCATGTAAAAAGAGAGGAGATTCATTACAATTACATTAACTAGATGACTTTAAATTAGGGAGCGAAAGAACGTAACAGACATGTAAAATTGTGTTTTCATATCTATAAAATGATATCGTTTATTTTACTAGACATATAAACATATTAGCATCTCATATAACAGGAGACATGTCACAACATCACAGACATGTGGGTGTGTGGTTTGCAAAAACAGTAGACAGACACAGCGCATACAGACTGATAAAATGTTTTGTCAGATCATCCTGTCTTGCCATGACAGTGCTCCGGCGGGTGAGACGACCCAGTCTTTAATTAGATTGCGCTGTTCCTTTCCTAGCTTGGACGCGGTGTTGGGGTTAACAGGTAGAACGTCAATGTCAGGAAGGTTGTGGCCCTCTCGCCAACCTCCAGGCACAAAGTTGTTGTTGGCTGTCTCGGGACGATCCAGCTGCATGTTCTGTAGCGCTGGGTAGAGTGTCCTCATGAGGTTGTGCAGAACAATGCACGCCTTGACAATGATCTTCACGTTGGAGGGGTGGTGCTGCATAGTCGTCAGCAGCACTTGGAAGCGGTTGGCTAGAATGCCAAAGGCATTCTCCACCACTCTCCTAGCTCGGGAAAGCCGGTAGTTGAAGAGTCGCTCGTCATTGGTCAAGCCCCTCTTGCCGTATGGCTTCATCATGGTCGGCCGCAGGGCAAAGGCATCGTCACCGATCAGAAAATATGGCACATCCTTCTGGCCGTGGACGAGCGGTTCAGGGTTTGGAAAGCCGTTGGTGCCACCTTCTGTGCCCGCCTTCAGCTCGGAGGCGTTGTAAATCTGGGCATCGGATGCGGAGCCCAAACCGCCAATATCTGCCTAGATAAATTTGTAATCCGCATCTACAAGCGCCAACAGGACCACGGAGAAAAAGCCCTTGTAGTTGTAGTAGAGCGACCCACTCTTTGGAGGGCACCGGCAGGCGATGTGCTTCCCATCCAGAGTGCCACAGGTATGGGGGAAGTTCCACCTCTCTGAAAAGAGGTCCGCGACGGCACGCCACCCTTCTGGAGTCGTCGGACACGTCATGACCTCGGCCATGTACTCGTCGACGATGGCCTTACAGACTTCACGCAGTATCAGCGACTGTGTGTTGTGGGGCACCCTCCACCCGAACTTCATGGAGGAGTATTTTGTGCCAGATGCCAGGTGCCACAGAGTAAGTGCTATTTTCAGCGCCGGCTCGAGCGCCACCCTGAATGTGGTCCGTTTCTTGGCGATCCTCGGTCCCACTCGCGCCACAATCTCGTCAAACAACTGGGGAGGCAGCCGCATGAAGTTCACAAACGACGCGGTGTCCTCGCTGCGGAGCTCGACCATCAGCTTGTCGAACAAGCCAAACTGTGGCCGCCTCCCAATCCATGGTCTGACCCACACTGATCGTCGCCGCCGCTCCCTCCTCCTTCGTCTCTCGATACGGGACGCCAGAAGAACCATGAGGCATAGAGCAAGCTCATGGTGATAAAGGGCAACACTGTAGAAAAGCTGGAACTGTACTTGCAGTGCCTGGGCATCCATCCTGTATGAGCAGCAGAGCAGGAATGACCGAAGAAGGCCTGGGTCGCCTTTATAAACCGAGACCATAGGTCGGGCATACGCCGCCATACGCAACTCATACGCTTTTCATGCGCTACAAACGCAACTCGTAGGTTCTGCGTACGCTGCATACGCCCGAGATACACCCGTGACGCAAGTTGAGCATACGAGTAGCGTACCCCGGCGTACCCCTAGCGTACGCCGGCATACCCCCAGCGTACGAGGAGCGTATGCCGGCGTATGAGAAGCGTATGAGTAGCGTAAGAACCATACGCCCCCGTAGGTCGAGATTTTTTGAGCATGCACAACAAAATTTATACGGAGGGACGGGAGAAAGCATATGGCGGCGTACAGCGGCATAGGCCAGCATAAGCTGGCACATGACGGCCTATGCAGAGCATATGCAGAGCGTATGGCAGCGTATGATGGCATATGCCGACGTATATGACGTACAGCGCCTATGCCGCCGTACGCTCCCGCAAAAAACCCTAATGTGACAGCCCCTTTAGTAAGTAATGCTGTTCATGCACATATAAATATGAACTCTTTATATAATATATATTGTTGCAAATATCATTGCTGGGAGCTAATATGGGAAATGTTTGATATAAATGATAGCATATCTAACAAGTTGGGCATCTTTGCAGTAAAAATTGCTCATTTTCCAAATTATTTGACCAGATAATGATCATTTACATTAAAATATGCCAAATGACATATCTTATGTGAGAGTGCATGTGCCTCAGACCAGCCGATTAAAAGTTACGGCCCAATTCATGAGATGCAATAAAAATTGGTAGCCATTTTCTAAAATGGCCTCATAAATGGGCTTAGCTGAGGAATTGAGATGTCCATCACATTTTCTCATAGTGGTGATTCGAGTAAGGAAGCCGGAGACCTGGTGGGAGTAAAGAGATTTATTGACACAGTGAGGGAGAGCTACACAACGGGGGTCTTAGTCCAACTCGTCGATGTCGAGCAGAGCTTCTTGGATGGCTGGCGGCTCTGAGGCCGCCGGAGCCGACCCCTATGCAGTAGTCCTTAAAAAAGAGGGTGGGTGGGCGTGGTGAAATGTTTCCACCGTGGAGGATCGCAACTGAATGCCTGTGCAGGGGGAGGTTTCGGTAGGTGTTCGTCTTTGCCACTTGGGGCGTGGTGGATCCCCGGCTTCCCGCCCGAATCAACCACAATTCGAAATTATGCGCCGATTCGAATAAGGAAGCGGAGACCTGGTGGGAGTAAAGAGATTTATTGACACAGTGAGGGAGGGCTACACAACTGGGGTCTTAGTCCAACTCGGCGATGTCGAGTGGGGCTTCTTGGATGGCCGGAGGCTTTGAGGCCGCCGGAGCGGACCCAAAACAGCGAAGCTTCCGGGACGCCCGCCTCTGTGAGCGCCTCCCTCATCATGGGGGTCAGTAGCTGAGGGGTCAATGGGGTGCCCGTGTGGCATATGAAAGCTGGGGCGTCAGAAGGGGCCGGCATCTGCCGCATGGCCCGGAACCAAGCGCGGACCGGGCACATGGGCGAGCCGGGCAGAGCCGGCATGAACAGGGCGACACCCTGCGAGGGGTCCTTGATGGTCTTCGATGACGAGATGGCCACGCGCAGCCCCCCCCGGGGTGCGGGTGACGTCGCCGCATCGCACTGTATGGGGGCCTCCCCACCCGCCGTGGGAGGGGGAGAGGAGGTTCGACTGGCGCATGAGGGTGAAGAAGCCGATGATGATGGCCGCCCAAGGGACCACCCCCCAGTGTCGCCGGGCACGGAGGTGGTCGTAGATGCACCGGATCATGGGCAGCGTGATGGAGGGGGCACACCGGAAACAGACTCACCACCCCGACGTAGGGGGGTGGTCTCCGCCTTCCTCCCGCACCCATGAGTTTGCCCCTGAGAAGGCGTTGGCCACGGAGGATGGCGAGGGGAGCAGGGTGGTGGAGGCGCGCGATGAACATCCCGACGTCGTAGGGGGACAGGGCCAGGTGGTCGACCCGACAGTCGAACATGAATTCCACGTAGCGGGTGGCGTTCCTCCAGCGTTCCGCCATGTGCCGGGCACCAGCGCCACGCGGTGTATGCTCATCAGGTGGGCGTGGTCCCCCGACTCGATATCTGCAATCATAGGCGATGGTCAAATAGGTCAGGGCTATGATGGACGTGAGTGCGGGCAAGTCGAAGCAATTCACAGTTTTCACGGACATATTCAAGGGCGAGCGGGGAGGAGTGCGTTCGACTGAGGGCATCGGCCAGGAGCAACTCGACACCAGGCTTGTGCTTGATTATAAGGGTGAAGGCCCCGAGGTCCGCCTCGAGCCAGAGGTCGCGGGCCCAGGCCCCGAGGGTCAGGTCGGTGGCTCGGCCGCCTTCAAGCACGGCAGCTGAGGCGGCATTGTCGGTATTGACGACGATCTCCAGGCCGCTCGACACCAGGGGCCATAACGCCTTCACCACCATCACATGATTAACGGCCTCGAGCTCGTGGATGTTAGGGTAGGCCCGCATGTGCCGTTCGTCGTAGGCCTCAGAGAAGCACCTCTCGGGGGAGAAGGTGCCCTCCCCCGGTGAGGCAGGAGTCACATTTAATGACCCAGGTTGGCCGCACCAGTGCCAGCAGGAGGTAAAGTCCATTGCCCCCGACCGCATAGTTGAGGAACCAGCGGACGTCCTTCCGGAGCTCAGAGTCCACCTTGGCGATGCCCAGGGAGGGAAGGTCGCGCAGGCTCCACAGCAGCCGGCACATGAATTTTCGCACTGCGGGGATGCATCCGCTGATGTGCGCGAGTCTACCAATGAGCCGCTGGGGAGCCTTGCTAGTGAGGGAGGGCCTCAACAGCCAGGCTCGGCACTCCTGGATGACCTCGTTGAGCTTTGCCTCTAGGATGCTGATGACAATGCGCTCGGAGCATATGTCGAATCCCAACCAGGAGAGCTTCACCAAGGGGGGGGAGCACTTGTTGGGTGCCAGGTTGACGCCCAGTCCGCGCACAAGGTCCGGAAGGCGTCGAAGGCCCGGCATGCGTCAAGGTATGAGGCCTCACAGCCGATGAAATCATTGACGTACGCGATGGAGAAGAAGCCCTGCTGGGCGAGGATCCAGGAGACGGCCGATGTCATTCGGACGCACGCGGCCCCGGAGGTCCTGCAGCCGAAGGGCAGGGCGATGTCGACGTAGCTCTTGCCGTCGACCGTTATGCAGAACAGGGCGACAGAGAGGGGGTCCGCGCAGAGTTGCCTATATGCTCAGCGGTCCATGCGAAGGCTGTCTGGCCCTCCCGGACGATCCTGTGGCCGAGGTCTGCGACTGAGGGGAGACTATATGCCGCGGTGGGCCGAGCTACTCGCCCCGAGGGATGCCTACGTTCACGCTTCTGCCGGCCGGGTATGACAAGTTGACAATGATGCGGCATTTGCCGGGCGCGGTCTTTGGTCTGGTCATAATGGGGCTGCACTGCACCCAGGGTGAGAAGGAGTGGACCTCGAAGGGGCCGAGGAGGGTGCCCAGCTCGAGCTCGCGGGCGACGTACTTGGTGACGAAGTGGGCATAGCCGAGTCCTTGCAATGGTTGTGGTAGGTGGGCGTGGGGGCGTGCATGCGCTGTAATTGGCCAGAAAGCCAAACTCCAGCTGGTCGGCCAGGGTGGTGTCCGGTTGGTCGGCCAGGACCTGCCTCCAAGTGCTGATGTCGAGGCCCGACTTGATGGGGATGCGGGCGGCCAAAAAGTTCGGGAGAGCCATGGCCTTGGTGGCGTCGTACGCCATCACGTAGTGTAGGTATCGGCTCCATGCTGTACCCGAGATGACCGGCCAAATGGCCTCGAGTGTCTCTCTCTATTGGCCGGGGGAGGGTCCACAGCGCGGCTCGACCAGGAGCGACTTCTGGAGCATGATGTCGATGACTGCGTCGATAGGTTCTGAGAGTCGAGTCGGGCCCGGGGGGCAGCCGTCCGGGGCCGACGCCAGCTGACGGGGCCGGAGGCGGCGGACGAATGTCTCGTAGTGTGGGGACAGGCTGGTCGTGTTTGTTGTTGTTATTGTCAGTGGGGCCGCGATGACGTCACACGGGGGTTCCCCGGGGGGATCCCCGCCGCTGGTGGCCGGCCTGCCGCCAGCGCCCCCGCCTCTGCCCGTAGCGCGGCGTGCCGCCGCCGGGGTACCAGCGGAGCAGTTCATGTGGTTATTATGCAGATGAGGGGGGCCCCCGCAGCTGGGCCCGGGCATGCCGGGGCCGCCGGTCAGCCTGACTCGGGCACCAGCATTCGAATCCAGGTCACCGGGGTAAATCCCAGTGACGTCACGGGGGGGGGGGGTTGCGGGAAGCCCAGTGGCTTCGAGTCAGGGGTGAGCTTGTGGGTGTAAGTTTGAATACCTGGGGTGCCTTGGTTGCCTTGGGGGCCGTGGTTGCCATAGGCCGGGTGAGTGTCCGTGGGGGGTCTGTGTCAGTGCGCCGTAGGCGGTGTGGAGGGGGGCCCCGCTTGTTTTTTAAAAATCCGCCGATGTCTTTTTTGCTGAGCCTTTCTCAATCGAGCGCTTGGAGTAGCACGCGGCCTCGGGGTGGGTAGTGAAGATGCGCCGTATGTTGGCACAGTAGCCGCAGACGTGTGCGACTTTCTGTGCCTCCGTGCAATGCGACTCCCCCTTGAGGGCCTTGTTGCAGGATTCGGGTCCCGGTTCCAGGCCGTGCAAGGGGATCCCATAGCCGCCTTTTCATAGGTATTACGTGCCTCCAGGCCGGCCTTGGTTGTCTCAGTGACCTCGGCCGTAGTGCCGTTCGCCGCGGCCACGGTGTGTCCAGCCATGGCGATAATTTCGATGCGCACCGCTGTGATAGCCGCGGGATCATGCCACCCCTGGGGAAGGTGGCTGTCGGCAATCCTGGTGAAAATTTCCTCAGAGTAACGGCGCACGATACTCCATGGCAGTGCACAGTTATCCTGTGCCACGGCCTCCTGGTGGGCCGAGAGGGCCGCCAGTGCATGGGACGGGAAACCCCGCTGGGTCTCCAGCCGCTTAAGGCCGAGGGTGTATTCCTCCCGGGTGGCCTCGCCCTTCTTTACTGACTTGCCCTCGTCTACCCGCTCCACCAAATCGTAAGGAAAACATTTTCCTTTGATGATATACCTCTTTTCCTGCTGAATGATTTTGCATCCGCGATGGCCGCAATGATCCTGACGGCTTCCTCGGCCGTAGAGCGTGGGCTATGGTAGCGAGAGTCATTGCGGTCTCAGTGTTGTTGGCGGCGTCATGGGGCGTGGGGGCGGGGTGGCGAGTCGGGTTTGTCATTCCTGTCGGGGGCACAGCGGGGGGAGGCGTTTCCCAATACATGGCCGCCTCCGGAATCTCGCTGTCCAGGTCGCCTGGCAAGTAAGCCAGGGACCGGGGTGAGGTTGTATGGGTGCCGCCGCAGCCGGGGGTGTTCGTTCCCTGGAGCGGGGGGGCCGGCCAACGGTGGCTGGAGGGGAGGCTGTCTTGCGCGCCTCCTTGAGCGCCCTTTCCTGGTGCAGGACGTGTTCCTCGACCCGCCTCCACCTCGCCTCCATGGCGTCCATCGTCTGCTGCATCCGATTCATAAGTTCCTCCTGGCGAGTCTCTGCCTTGGGGGCGGCCGGGGCCCGCTTTGGCTTCACAGGCCGCCGGTGGACAAGTGAGGCGGCGTCGCTGCCATTTTGAATGGACCTCTTCCTCTGTGTTTCCCTCTGCATATATGACTGTGTCGTCTGCATATAGTTGGAGATGTTCTGTTTCTAGCCATTTTTCTAGGTCGTTTATGTAGAGTATAAAGAGTAGAGGCTCCAGGACTGATCCTTGGGGTATGCCACATGTTACAGGCTTTGCTCTGATAGAGCATCATTTACTTTTGTTTTTGTTGCCTGTTGTTTAGGTAGCATTTTATCCAGCTTATTGACTTGGACTTTATGCCCATGTTGTATAATTTTTTTAGTAGTATATTGTGGTCGACTGTGTCAAAAGCTTTGCTGAAATCAGTGAAGCCTGCCCCATCTAAACGTTTTTGGTTCATCGATGCCACTATGTTACTTGTTAGGTTTGCTTTTGTTTTTGATATGGAGTGCAGTTTCCTAAAACCCCCATGTCTTTTGTTTAGTATACTGTTCTTTTCCAGGTGCTCATGTATGTGCCTGTGGACTACTTTTTCAATTAGCTTGCCTGGTGCTTGCAAAATTGATATTGGTCTATAGTTCCCCATGTTCCCCTTATCACCACTTTTGTAGATGGGGGTGATGGTTGCCATTTTCCAGGCTGTGATGAAGTGCCCCTTTTCAAAGGAGATGTTGAACAGGTCCACCATGGTATCTGGGATGGCTTGAAGTGCCTCCTTCAGTATTTTTGTGGGGATCCCATCTATTCCACTTGGTTTGTTTGTGTCTATGTCGTTTATTAATGTTGTTATCTCTTTTAAGTCGGTTTTGCAGGTGGGAATTTCATCTTGGATATTGTCTGATTTGTTTTCCCAGTTTCTTGTGAATTTGTGTGATTATCTTTGCCCTACCATGGCAAAGTGTATGTTTAGTTTATTTGCTGCATCAATCACTATTTGTGAGCATATTCCCTTCATTATCCTGGAAATGTATTTGCTCTTCAGTGTTCTTTGGGGGGAATAGCAGGTCTACATTTTCCCAGAACTTATTTGTGTTGCTTCCCCAGTCTTTGTCTTGCTTTATTATGTATTCCTTTTTTGCTGTCTTTACCGCTTTGAGAAAGTGATTTCTGGCAGTATTATAGGCCATTTTATCTTCTGGATCTTTTGTATGCTTAGCTTTATCACCTAATTTTTGCTTGGTTGTGATGAGTGTCAGTAGTTCCCTGTCTACCCATGGGTCTTGATTCTTTTGTATTTTTAGTTTCTTTATGGGACAGATCTGGTCTAGTGATTTTTTTATCTCTGTGATGATATTGTTCCAGTAGGTATCAGCATCATCTCTGTTTTTGGTGATGTTGTTTATGTTTTGGTGTAAGTGGCTATTAAGTATTTCTTCTGAGCAATTTTGTACGGATCTGCCCATTTTGTATTCTTAGTGCTTTGTGCTCTTGAGTTTTTTCCTGGTTACATATATTAGGTCAGGATCACTTATACCCCAGCTTCTAGTGCCCCATGGTGTGGCATGGTTTGAGTTGGTTAGTATTAGATCAATTGTTGAGCTGTTTTTGCTTAGCCTCATGTTTTCAGTAATGAGTTGTTGTAGGCATAAGATTTTGATAGTGGTTTGTAACATTAGTTTATTTTTGTCATTGCTGTTGTAGTTTACATTGAAATCCCCTAGAACAAAGATTTCTGCACTTGTTAATTTCTGCACTGTGTTTATGCTTCTATCTAGGGCTTCAAGGAATACTTCTATGTCTCCTGACGGTGGTCTGTAGAAGCTTGCGATGGCTATGTTTGCCTGATTCTCGTTTTTTATTAGGCACCACAGTAGTTCCATGTGCTCATTTGAAATATTTGCTAGTTTTAGAACTTCAGTGTCTAGGTTTTTGGAGGTTTTGCAGTAAATTGCAACACCTCCGCCTTTTTTTGTTTGGTGTGTTATATTGTTTTGCTGTCTGTCATTACGTACAAGCCTATACCCATGTATGTTCAGGGTGTTGTCTTGGTGCGTGTCAGTGAACCAGGTTTCCGACAGTGTTAGTACATCAAGATTTTCAATCTTTAGTGTATTTTTATTATGTCTATTTTTTGTTATGCACTTTAGGTGGGCAAAGTGTGTGCCCCTCCCCAGTTTGCATTCAATTGCTTCTACCATCTTTTAGGTGAGTGGCTGCTTGATTTCACCAGTTTTAACTTTGTTTAGATTCAATATTTATTAATGACTGTTTTGGGGTGTATGTGCTGGTGCATGCAGCACATACAGCCTGCTTTGGTATATAGTGATATACACCACTGTAGATTATACCTGTGTGATTGATTGATTGGTGGTTGCTTTACGCCGTGTCTGCAGCATAGGCCATATTCACCGTGAGAAATGTTTGTTTTTTGTTCAAACCATCGCTTTTACATGTAAAAGCAGACAATCAATTATGTGCCAATAGACACTCATTAAATTAGAAAGCTCACAATCATATATTTGTGGTCAAGGGAAACAGTGAAAATCGAGCTCTGATCAGGCAAACGTGTGCCAAATTTTTCCCGTCGGCAGACTGCCGCAGCAGCTACCCGGCTTTGGTCTTTCGAACCATCAGTGTATATGGAGAGGTGGTCTGCAAACTGGCCTTGAATCTCTGCATGCAGTCCTTGGTACTCGAGTGGATGTGTCCCAGACTTCCTCAGTTCCATGAGTAGGAGGATAACCGATGCTTTCTCAATGACCACGGGGGATGTTCTGGGACTTTGGCATCCTCCAACACATCCAATTCCACGCCCAATGCCTCCAAATGAGGTTTCATTCGGAGCCGCAGTGGGCGGATGTAATTCGGCCTGGCTTTATACCTGGATTTGTCATGTTGCTCAAATAGACAATTGTGTGCAGGATTCAATGCATTAGTTTTTATCTTGACTACATATTGCATGGCCAGTTTGATTCTCCTGTTGTTAAGTGATGGTTCATTGGCTTCGATGTAGAGGCTCTGAACCGGTGAGGTGCGGAAGGCCCCAAGGGCCAGGTGCAGTCCCTCGTGGTGGATCGTGTCTAGCAGCCCAATATATGATTTCCTTGCGGAACCATATACTATGCTGCCGTAATCCACTTGTGACCGAACCAAGGTTCTGTACACAGAGAGCAGAACATCACTGTCTGCTCCCCACTCCGAGCTGGACAGCACCCTCAGAATATCTAGCCCTTTCAGGCATCTTGTTTTCAGGTACTTTATATGTGGCACAAAAGACAGTTTTGCGTCGAGAATGAGGCCCAGAAATTAGGTTTTCTCAACAACTTTAATGGGATCCCCATCGAGGGTCAGCTCCGGTTCCGCATGCATTCTACGCAGCAGGCAGAAGTGCATGCAGACTTGGAAAATTTGAAACCGTTCAGAACTGACCATCGATGGATCCCATTTATGCTTGGTTGTAGATGTCTCTCTATGACATTCATGTTACCACCGCTGTAATATAAAACAAAATCATCCACAAAAAGACTACAGGAGACCCCCCGCTTTACCTGTGTGTGTGGAGGAAGGTATGTGTCCTGCAGTGCGTGTTAGCTATTACATGGTATTACTTATGCTTTAGAATTTGGTTAATGGGATTCATAGAAAGTTTGTGATACTCATGGTTTGGAGCTCTGGTGGTGTTTTTCCCAGTTCTTGGTGATGCTTTTTTTCTGTCTACTAGCGACGTATTTGGTATATTCCTCATTGTAATGTATGCCATCTGTCATGCCTATGCCGTACAGTGCCGATCTCTTCCCATGCCTTGTTTTGTTTATGTAGTTAGAATACCTCGATATGGCTACTCCACTGTTTCAGCTGTTATTTAGGTGGTGGATGTACGCGTTCAGTTTTGGTATGCATTCATCTACCAGTCTTTGGTAGTCTTGGTAGTCTTGGTTTCTGCTATGACCACAGTACAGGTCTATGTCCATGGCCATGACCTTGCATACCACCAGCAATTTTGTTAGTTGGCTGAGTGTGTCGTGAGTGAGTTTGTACTCCTTTGTCATGTACTCCATGTATGCAACTTTCATCAGAATGCTGGTTTCAGGTCCTTATGGCCTACTTTTACTGTTAGGTCGCAGATTCCTGCCATCATGTATATCTGTGCTGGTGGGGCACAGCTTCTGTATTTCCTGTATACAGTATTTGCTATCTTGGCAATGGATGCTCCTGGTACAGATTCCGCTATTTCAGATTTGTAATTTAGTGCGTTGTGGTGCAGATCCTTCAGATGCATGGTTAGTGCTCTTACTCTTGAGTCTCCACTGATTATGACCATTTTCTGCATTTTGGTATCGCTTAAACAACCCGCTTCTAATTAGCTGTCGTCGTTGTAATTCGCAGTTGATGGTTTGTTGATTTGAATTTGGCTTGGGTGGAAGTGGAGTATGCTTGCCTGTTGCTATGCTCTTCACACCTCCTTTTGGCCTGCCGGGAGAGCTCTAAGGCTTTTCACCTGATCGCTGACTTATTTATATTTTCTTCAATATATATTGGTGCTTATTTTGATATTCATTTTGGTGTTTATTTTCTGCTTATTTTACCTATTTATTTGGCTGTTTATTTATTTATCGGTGTTTGTTAGGCCTTCCTTCACTTTTTGGAGGATATCTCCCATCTTGTTTTTGTATCCTTGCATGACCATTTCACCTTCGCTGGCTGAGTCTAGAAACATACCTGAGCCCCAGTATGGGCACTTTGTGCATTTTCCTATTGAGGCAAGGGAGGACAATTTTGCTAGACATTGTGAAAGTACAACGTCTGAACACTTTGACTTCTGGTTACTGAATGGTTTATTCACGGCGTAGGGCACGCTTGACCCGCCGGCTAAACTTTCCATGACGTCATCTCATTTGCATATCTCTTTGTCCCCTACTCTGCATATCGTTAACATATATTACCCACAGTTCTAGACGTCTATTACGCATATATCACATCCCCCCCTCAAAGTATTTCTGAAACATGAAATGTTACAAAATAACAATGAAGAAACATAAAATATACAGTATCAAATATATGCGCACTTAACTTGCAAATGTCTGAGTGAACAATGCACTTAAGTCTTCAACACTCCGGCCGTAATGCCTGACATCTCATATTGTCCATATGTATCACAGTAAAACACACAAGCTGAAATAAACTTAACTGTACATGCACATGTTAACCGTGCAACCGTCGGAAGCACACTGACCTACTATAGATCTAACCTGCTCGCCGGCCTTATCAGCCGACCTGACCTACTTAGATTAACCGTACTGTTTACATTCGGCGCTGACGCTGACCCAGATTGCGTCTGCACGACTAACTCAGGCCGCCCCTCCATAGGCGCTCCAATCATTTGTACCCGGTTACGATACAACATGTTGCCTGACTCGTTTAAAATCTGATATTCTCTCCCGGACACCCCAGTCCGCCCCAAAATAACACCTTTTTTCCATTCCCCAGCATTATTTTTGTACTTTATCTTATCTCCAACTTTCATGGGCTTGTGCGCCTTACCGCACTTCCGGTCATGAAACGCTTTCTGACTACTCTGTCGCTGAGCTGTTTGCCTTTTCTTCGGATCCTGCGCTTCAGGCACCAAAATACCCTTTGCCATAGGTAATCTGCCTCTCAACCGTCTGCTCATGAGCAACTGCGCTGGAGATACGTTCAGGACAGGCAACGGAGTATTGCGATAATTCAGCAACGCCAACTGAAAATCAGCTCCAGTTTTCTCACACTTCTTTAATATGTCCTTAACTGTCTGTACGAACCGCTCAACCTGACCGTTGCTACGCGGATACTGTGGACTGGAATACACGGCCTTGAACCCGTAATGCAGTGCAAACTCCCTGTACTCATGGCTCTTAAACTGTGGACCATTATCCGACACTACCTGACTAGGAATACCGTGCCTTGCAAAGCTGTCTTTTAACGCTTCAATAACAGTGACAGACGACGTATCGCCCGACAGCGTTACCTCTGGAAACTTGGTGTAGTAATCTACAGTTATCAGGTAATTCTTATGATTTAACTGAAATAAATCGGCCCCTACTTTATCATACGGTTGACAGGCGATCGGGTGATTTATCAATGGCTCGTTATGCAAATTCTTTCGGTTGTTTTGACAAGTCTCACACCGACTGACTTTATCCTCGATTTGCTTGTTAATATTTGGCCAAAACATACAGTCCCGCGCCAACTGCTTGGACTTAGTCACCCCCAAAAGCGTCTCATGCAACGCCTCTATCATTTCACCACGAAGAGCTGGAGGAACCACCACCCGATTGCCGTTCATTACAAGATTATTTTCAATTGTCAACTCATGCTTGTACGGAATGTACTGTCTCAGACACGGTGGTGTCTGTTGTCCGTGTAGTGTCCCACCCATCTTCAATGTGTGAGATCAACATAGCCATAGATACATCTTTTTCATATTCAGCTACAATTTTACTCAATAGACTCAACGACTGCACGTCCACTGCAGCAACGCAGAACGTGTCATCGAACAGGCTATTGTCGTGGGGGTGATGAAAATGGGAAATATTGTGCCTAGAGCGGGACTCGAACCCACATCTCTTTGCATTCCGGGCCAGTGTGCTAACCATTACACCACCTAGGCTCCCTGATATCAATACACTCCCCACGCCTACCTGTCTATGTGGTTACTTGCCTGAGAGGTCAGTGCAGACCACTACACTCGTCCCCCTGGAATTGTAAGTCTTGTAATGCTTACAATTACATACATACAGGCAATGCACTAACACATACATACACAGGGTAGGTTCAACAACCATACAGCGCAAAGCTTGTACAGGATCCTGATCACGGCAACCAGTGTCGTGGGGGTGATGAAAATGGGAAATACTGTGCCTAGAGCGGGACTCGAACCCACATCTCTTTGCATTCCGGGCCAGTGTGCTAACCATTACACCACCTAGGCTCCCTGATATCAATACACTCCCCACGCCTACCTGTCTATGTGGTTACTTGCCTGAGAGGTCAGTGCAGACCACTACACTATCATGACCTACTTTGGCGGTATGTGCCCTGGACAACGTGTCTGCAAAAAACATATGGCGAGCATTTCTTTTTCAATAGTGGCATATCCACACTGCGCTGCATTAAGCGCACGAGATGCGAGTTCGATTGGTTTACCATCTTGCATCAACACGGCTCCCAAACCTGACTGACAAGCATCTACCTGAATTACAATGGGCTTCTTAACATTGTAATATGTCAATACAGGAGCAGTTCTTAACTTCTCTTTCAATTTATCGAACGTACCTTGCTGTTCGGCTTGCCAGTGCCACGCCACGTCCTTGGCCAGGAGCGTGCGTAGTGGTTTGGCTATCTCGGACATGTTGGGTATGAACTTGTGCACATATCCAACCATGCCCAGGAACCTTTGGACGCTTTGTTTGTCACGCGGCTCTGGCATGTCTGCTATTGCTTGTATTCTGTCTGGATCAGGCTTTACACCCTGCTGGGTAAGTTGATGACCTACATACTTTACTGTAGTCTTACATAGCAACGATTTAGCATCATTTAATTTTAGATTAACCGACCTAGCTCGGTCCAAAACAGCTCGGAGCCGCTCGTTATGCTCCTCCACCGTTGACCCATATACCAAAATATCGTCTGTGACTATCCCGATACCGGGTATGTCGCCCATGACACGGTGCATCTCCTGAATAAAAATGTCCCCTGCTGTTTTGATGCCAAAAGGCAAGCGTGTGTACCTGTATCGGCCCCACGGAGTATTGAATGTGCACAAACGTGAACTTTCCTCATCCAATTCTATCTGCCAATACCCTGTTTTTGCATCCAAAACTGAAAAATACTTAGCATCAGCTGTTTTGGCAATAATCTCATCAATAGTTTTGGTTGGGAATGGCCCTCTTTTTATCGCTTTGTTTAACTTAGTCGGATCCAGACAGATTCTAATTTTATTCGTTTTTTTTACGATCGTGATAGAATTAACCCACTCAGTAGGCTCATCCTGTTCCACTATGACACCTAACTCTACCATACGATCAAGCTCACTGCATACATTACTCTGAATTGCAAATGGAATCCGTCTAGGCCGATCTATGACAGGTTGAATAGACTTATCGACATGAATGACAGCCTTTGCTTTGATCAACCCCAAACCCTGAAATACGTCTTTGTATTCGCTTACCAGCTTCTCTGCCCCTGCGCTGGAACTGTTCGTCGGTGTGGAAATGTTCGTCGGTTTGGCCATGTTCGTCGGTTTGCCAATGTTCGTCGGTTTAGCAATGTTCGTCGGTTTGGCCATGTTCATCGGCCCAGACCTGTGCACCTCATCCACACGTGCCAGCAGGTTCAACGTCACACAAGCCTGCTTGCCCAGGATTGGCTGGCAATCCGGCACCACCTGGAACCGAAGCACACTGTCGTTGACGTCGAGCAGTGCGTCTCCATCCGGCATGATCCGGTGACCGGAGAACGTCACCAACGAACATCTGGTGTTCGCCAACCTCCCCGGAGCGACTCTGAAGCACGTTTGCCTCCGATCCAGTGTCAAGCTTGAACTTGACAGGACAACCGTTCACCCGAACGATTGCATGCTACAGCTCGGCATCCCGCCCACAAACAGATCCGTTGCCAGTACATTGACTTCCGCTGGATCCGGGTCTTGCTCAGCATTGTGAGGGTCGGGCGCTTCGACGTGAAGCTCGTTGACTCTCCCGAGCCTGCTCCTACAGACCTTCCCGAAGTGCCCGATCTTCTTACAGGCAATGCATGCCTTTCCTTTCGCTGTGCAGACTCCCCAGCGGTGCTCATATCCACAGTTCTGGCAGCTGATCTTGAAATCTCCTGCACCGGCGCCGCCGGCAATCCAAGATGGCGATTTCCAAGATGGCGTCGCCGCTGAAATCTATGTCTTTACTTTCTACGTCTGATTTGGTGTCCTCCAACAGATCTGAACTGAACTCACTCATTTCGCACATACTTATGCACTTTGTCAACGTTAACTCAGTAGTTTGAAGCAATTTGTTCCGCAAATTCACATTTTTTACACCAACCAGAATTCGATCACGCAAAAGCGACTCCTCCACCACTCCGTATTCACAGTCCTTGACTTTGTCCCTTAATGCTGTGATGTACGTCGCCATATTTTCTGACGCTTGATTATGCGAATTGAATTTGTATCGTGTGATAATTATACTGCTCTTACCAACACAATAAACCTGAAATCCTTCAGTTAACGGCTTGATCTTGTCTTGATCGACGAACGCAAAAGTCATATTGGCAAATACCTTTTGCGCTTCCTCACCAGCAACATGAAGGAAGATGCAGCATTGCACTCGTTCTCCTTTCAATATGACACCTGCCGCAGTGGCGTATATATCATATGCTATGATCCATGTTTTCCAGTTCGATCTTGCGTTGTTGCTGAGGACAAGCTGACCAGGCGGCCGCAAACCCGGCAAAGTATTTGCGGGCGGCATTCTTCCTCATCTGACACCATGTGAAAGTACAACGTCTGAACACTTTGACTTCTGGTTACTGAATGGTTTATTCACGGCGTAGGGCACGCTTGACCCGCCGGCTAAACTTTCCATGACGTCATCTCATTTGCATATCTCTTTGTCCCCAACTCTGCATATCGTTAACATATATTACCCACAGGTCTAGACGTCTATTACGCATATATCACAGACATGTGATTCCGAAACAGGTAGTCTTGGACAACCGTCCACAATCAAAAGTCACGAGTATAACGAGTTCGCACCACACTAGGGTTTTCAGCCATGTATTCAAGTCCCCAATACCCCCGAAGCAATGGACAAATCAAGCGATTTGTACAGACAATCAAAAACATGCTAAAAAAATGTGTGGACACACACACAGATTTTCAACTAGCTTTACACAACTATAGAAACACACCCCTGCCAGTGCTCAATGCATCTCCAGCTCAACTGCTCATGAGCAGGAGACTGAGATAGAGAATTCCGACTGTAAAAAGTAATTTGAAGCCTGACACACAAAACACAAAAAGAACACAAACAGCGAAACGAAAACAGAGCCAACAAGTTTTCATGATAAAAATATAAGGCTGGTAACAGTACAAAAATCATTTGGGGGAATGTAAAAAGTGGGTAGTGTTGGGACGTACAGGTATATCAGGTAGAGAGTATCAAATACATGTACATGTTGTACAGAAACAAAGTTAAAATAATTAGGGTGCCAGAGGCACCACAGCCCAAACTAGTCAGACAGGCACTGGACATGCCCATGAGTCAGGGGAGTGTAAACAACGCCCCAGGCGCAGCCAATCTAACCAGGTCAGGTCGGGTGATTAGTCCAGCTGACAGGCTCAACCTATAAAGCTGATAAGATGCCAGTCGAGATGACCTACTACTGGTCTGCATGTTAGCATTAAGTAGTATATCATGGACTGTTTTGTTTACCTTATACATTTGTTATCACTGTGCCAGCGCAGACACTGTAAAGCTGAACATACACCCACAGGACTTGAGTTTAAGGGTATGTACCAATTCACGGCTGAGGAAGTCAAGGACTGAGACATTTTTATGGTTAAACAATGTGCACGATAAGTTCATTGTTGAATGTCAGTGAAGTACAAAAAACTTGTGAAGGGGGGATGTAATGTATGCGTCAAAGATATCCAGGCATGCGAAGAGAACAAAGGAATATGTTAATGAGATCACATGGTAGGGGTGTGGGTGCCGGCGGCTTTGACCCCTGGATGGTGTATAAAGCATTTGCTAACCAGAAGTCAAAGCGTTCAGACGTTGTACTTTTACACTCATGAATGCGGCATTCCGGCCATGGCACACATGTCGAGGAGGCACGGGTGGGATAACATGTCTTTATTCCAGGCAGCCCCCAGAGGCATTACATGAATGGCTTTCTGGTTTGCGGCCGTCCGCGAGCTGCAAAGAATCAGTGTCATGTGGTGATCAGAGTGGGGGATGAGAATGGCATGAATGAGGTGCGACAGATGAGCAAGGCGAGGTGAGGAGATGTCAACCAGTGGGTAGCAGTGGTTGTCGAGCCGAGGGTTGTCGAGCCGGGGTGTCTCCGCCAGATGTGACGGTGAGGCGAGATGGTGATATGGCACGGTAATGGGCGGCGCATCTGTCGGGTTGTCCAGCCATGGCGTGACTGCCAGATGTGGCGGTGAGACGAGACGGCGATATGGCGGTGAGGCAAGACGGCGATAATGGCTGATGGCCATCCCGCCGCCGGGGCGAGACAGAACGTTGGTGCTGCTGCCGCCGTGGCCCACTCCACCACGCCCCAGGAGTGCTGGGCATGCGGGAGCGGGGGGAGCGGGCGTGGCATCCGCCGGTTCGCGCCTGGGGTCAGCGGGTGCAGGGCCGGTGGGTTCAGCGGGTGCCCGGGTGCCGGCCTGAGGTGTGTAGTCCCCGCCGCCATCCATCAGGGCGGGGCGTTGGGCGTGCCTCGCTTGATGTCGCCCCCCCCCCCCCAGCCTCTAGTTGGCGGCGTGGGTGGGCGGGGTGGGGGGTGGGGGGCCAGGCCATTCAGCCGCCTCCCCTGGATCTATTTTTTTGCACCATCCCAGGCCTTGCGGCGGCACTGCTGCTCGGAATGGTCGTGGAATGCCTGTGTGACCCTAAAGCAGTGCGCACAGGCATGGAAGACCGCGTAGGGGCCGTCCTGGTGGTGCTGGGAGAGGGTGCAGCGGCGGGCCGAGTTAAATGCGGGGCATGTCTGCTCATGAGCCTCTGCTTCGATGCGGGCGCGTCCCGGTTTGTTGTTGCCATTGTTTTCCTCCCGTCCACCAGGTGTGTCTGCCTGGGCCGGTGTGGGCGCGGCCGTGTAATAGGTGAGCCGCTCGTGCAGCATCACGTTCCTATCGGACCAGGTAATCTTATTCTTTTCAATACGATCAAAGATGCGCTGTGACCATTTCCGGACCATGGACCATGGCTTCGTCATGCACTCCTCAGTAATACACCGGTAATGGTCAATCATGTCCCTGTAGTCATATACCGGCTCATCATCCAGTAGGGCCATGAACGCGCAGAGGTACTCCCTCTCCGTCTGGTACTGCGCGCGACCAGTTTCTGGGCAGCGGACTGGCATTCATCCCCCTCCAGGTACATGTTTCGATATGGGGTTTGCTACAAACATGTCATGCATGATGGTGGGCCTACCTTCCAGCCTGCGGTACCGTGCGCGGTCGCGATCCATCTCGTCATCGAGCACCTCTATCTGCTGGGCCCTGGCCTGCCTGTGAGCGAGCCCGTCCCAATGAGCGTCGGCTGCTGGGACGTCCGCTCCCACCAGGGATGCGACTGCGAGGAAGGTATCCGGTGTCAAGCCCTGTACGATGCGGGGCGGGAGGACCGGCCGTGTCGCGCCTCCCGTGACATTGCATGCAGGTCGTGCAGCCACCGCTTTTTCCCGGCAGATCCGTGTCTGGGCATATCTCGTTATGTTTGCGAGATGCCCTGGGTGCCAAAGTAAAATTGGGTAGTGGTCAGTCCGGATGTGTGAGGCGCAGTGACCAGTGGAGGGCGTGAGCAGCCATGTGCATGCTCTGTGGACCCCACACACACCCCACCACCTGGCGGTGGGGGGCGAGGGGGTGGGCGTCGCGCCTCGCCACCCTGCGTGCCCCGCAATGACCCCGAATGAGCACACGCTCATTCCCCACGATGACTGAATGAGTTGAGCGCCCGCTTCCCGTGTGACAGGTCATGGAATTCGAACCCCTGGAATCGAGTGAAACCGAATGTCTTAAACAAGTTATACTTGTCGCTACCTAGCCTGCTACTTGCCGTTACTGGTATGCCTGTAGGGAAAGAAACAATGTAATCAGGAAGACCAATTCTTCGTGATTTAAAATTTGCATGCTTAGTCAATGAAAATAATACAGTATAACCCCGTTAAACCAAACTTGAAGGGACCCTAGAAATTTGTTTGGATTAACCGATCATTGGTTTAACCGAGCTTTGGCATTGACTTTGACTTTGAGTAAGCGTGTATTGCACATGTAATATACAATGTATGTGGACACTTTGATTATTGTTTTTTATGTATGTACAGTATGACCCCATTAAACCAAGCTCGGTTAAACCAAACGATCGGTTAATCCAAACTTTTTTCGGCGGCCAGGCAAAATACTACCATTTATCATATACAAAAGTCAGTGGAAACTCAGATGACATTATAACCACATGAAAGTTTGGTTTAACCATACCGGAGTGGCCAGGGTCTGACAATTTTGCTTGGATTAACCGATAATTTGGATTAACAAACTTTGGGTTAACCAACTTTTTTATATGATAAATGGTAGTATTTTGCTGGGCCCCCGAAAAAAGTTTGGATTAACCGATCGTTTGGTTTAACCGAGCTTGGTTTAACACACCACCCTTTAAATATCAGATAATATATTAGATATATAAAATCAAATCTAGGTAACTATTTTAGCTCCGAAAATGTGATGTTTTCAGCGGACTATGCAGCTTTAATGTAACAGACCTGAGTTGCCAGCAGTATATGTATGCATTCCTGACGGTTTGCTTTCTATAGATGGTGAAATCACCGTAGTAAGGTCATACTTAGCAGTGCAGGGTATTCGTAAGCTTTCTGTTGCGTCACAGATTTTCTTGTCAATTCCTTGAAGAAGAAATCCATTTGAAGGAGGTTCTGCCTGTAATATGCAGACACACTTAATTGTAAGCAATCCGAACAAGTGGGTGGTTTGGTCAGGTAGGTCTACATTAGTTTTGCACAAAGAAGCGTACTGTGACACGACTATAGTCTACATGATTAAATAAATTAAACACCATGATTTGAAGAAAATAGAATGCTTAATACTGAATGGCGAGAGGGTGGAAGACTAAACAAGGAGGTTGGGGGAAGAAAGAGGGGAAGGCGAGAGGGTCAAAGGGGTCCCCAAAAAAACCTCCCGGTATATACACTCCCAGAAATGGCTAGAAATGGTATTTCAGAGCCTGTAGATTAATAAATTTCCTGGGAGGGGGTAGACTCGCCTAGAACCTTTGCCTTTGGCACTCGTCTGTTCCAATAATGTATCTGCCACCCGAAGCAAAACTTCTTAACTACAGCAACGTGAAAATAAAACTAGAACCTCAGCAGCTCTAGTCCATGTGGAACTGGCAACATGTAAGTTGAACATCTAAAAAAGCAATTACAAAGTGAAAGAAGGAATAATTGGTTGCCTTACTTATAGAACGCGGCGTCGATAACATTGCCGGCCACAAAGGAGACGAAGTAGCTCTCGGTGTGCTGGACGGCGTCATACAGAGCCTTCTGTTGTGACGTCAGTTCCGCCTGGAAGCTGTATAGCCGTGAGGCCCAGACGCCCGCCTCCACGGCTGGCTCCAGGTAGCACTCGCCGCCCTCGCACACCGCGCCCGAGAGCAGCACCTGCAATCACCGAGGGAGTCTACGTCACGGCTTTCAACGTGCATCCCAAGGTTACCTCCACATCGAATGCACTGACCAGTAATTGTTCGCTAGTGTAATAGTAGTCCGAACATGAGCCTCACCACCACACGATGGTGGCAGGCACTACGCTGACTACTGTTGTCTGTTTAAGGCGAAAGGTTTCAGCAAGCTAGCCAGAGGGAGGGTGGGGGGGTGGGGGGTCCTGGGTAGACTGCTCCCTACTGTGACTGGCTATGGGCCACTCCACTATCATGATATACCTGTCACCCGGCTGGTCAGGGGCTGGGTCACGTAATTCCTTTACTCTCGGCGTTACCGAACCAAATAACCGAGCTCCAGAGTAGCGGGGCCGGAGGTAGCCTCTCATGGTGGGGAGTTGGCCAAGAACCAGTCGCAGTAGGGGGGGGGGATCCTCCCAGGGTCCCTCCATCTGGCTAGCTTGCTACCACCTGTCACATAGACAGGACACGGTGGTCAGTGCTATCCCTGCCACCACAGTGTCATGTACGAACTACTACACTATCAACAATAGCTTTATTTTTCGCCTACTAACTGTCTTATACCAGCAGCTTCACACACGACCCCTTAACTGTCAGATACCAGCACCTTCACACACCACCCTCTAACTGTTCGATACCACCAGCTTCACACATAATCCACAAACGGTATGATACCAGCAGCTTCACACACCATCCACTGACTGTCTGATAGTGATACCAGCAGCTTCAGAGACCACCCTATAACTGTCAGATACCAGCACCTTCACACACCACCCAGTAACTGTCTTATACCACCAGCTTCACACATAATCCACAAACGGTCTGAAACCAGCAGCTTCACACACCACCCTCTAACTGTTCGATACCACCAGCTTCACACATAACCCACAAACGGTCTGATACCAGCAGCTTCACACACCATCCACTAACTGTCTGATAGTGATACCAGCAGCTTCAGAGACCACCCTCTAACTGTCTGATACCAGCAGCTTTACACACCCCACTCTAACTGTTTGAGACTACCAGCTTCACACATAACCCACTAACTGTCTGATAACAGCAGCCTCACACACCACCCTTTAACTGCCTGATACCAGCAGCTTCACACACTAACCTCTAACTGTTCGAGACCAGCAACTTCACACACCACCCACTAACTGTCTAATACCAGCAGCTTCACACACCAACCTCCAGCTATTCGACACCACCAGCTTCACACATAACCCACAAATGTTCTGATATCAGCAGCTTGACACATGACGCTCTAACCCTCTAATACCAGCAGCTTCATACACCACCCTCTAACGGCTTGATACCACCAGCTTCACACAGCAAACCTGTCTGAAACCAGCAGCTTCACACACCACCCTCTAATTGTTCGATACCATCAGCTTCACATATATCCCACAAACGATCTGATTCCAGCAGCTTCACACAGAACCCACTAACTGTTTGATACCAGCAGCTTCACACACCACCTTCTACCTGTCTGATACCAGCAGCTTCACACACCACCTACTAACTGTCTGATACCAGAAGCTTCACACACCACCCTCTACCTGTCCGATACCAGCAGCTTCACACACCACCTCTAACTGTTCGATACCATCAGCTTCACACATAACCCACAAATGGTCTGATACTAGCAGCTTCACACACCACACACTACCTGTGTGATACCAGCAGCTGTTTGAGACCACCAGCTTCACACATACCATACAAACGGTCGGATAGTATCAGCTTCACACACCACCCTCTAACTGTGTGATACCAGCAGCTTCACATATCACTCTCTAACTGTCTGATACCAGCAGCTCCACACACCACGCTCTAACTGTTCGATACCAGCAGCTTCACACACCACCCATTAACTGAGTGATAGCAGCATCTTCACAGTCCACCCTCTAACTGTTCGATACCATCAGCTTCACACATAACCCACAAAGGGTCTGATACTAGCAGCTTCACACACCACACACTACCCGTGTGATACCAGCATCTTCACAGTCCACCCTCTAACTGTTTGAGACTACCAGCTTCACACATAACATACAAACGGTCTGATACCAGCAGCTTCACACACCACCCTCTAACTGTCTGATACCAGCAGCATCACACCACACTTCAACTGTCTGATACCAGCAGCTTCACACACCACCCTCTAACTGTTCGATAGCATCAGCTTCATACACCACCCACTACATGTCTGATAACAGCAGCTTCACACAGCACCCACTACCTGTCTGATACCAGCAGCTCCATAGACCACTCACTAACTGTCTGATAACAGCAGCAGCTTGACACACCACCCACTACCTGTCTGATAACAGCAGCAGCTTCAGCCCCCCCCCCACTGACGGTCTGATAACAGCAACTTCACACACCACTAACTAACTGTCCAATACCAGCAGCAACTTCAGACACCACCAATTACCTGTCTGGTTAGAGCAGCAGCTTCACACACCAACCACTAACTGTCGGATAACAGCAGCTTCACACACTACCCAATAACTGTCTGATAACAGCAGCTTCACACACCACCCACTAAATGTATAAAAACAGGACCTTCATACACCACCTACTACTTGTCTGATAATACCAGCAGCTTTACACACCACCCACTACCTGTCCGATAACAGCAGCAGCTTCAGCCCCCCCACTAACTGTCTGATAACAGCAGCTTCACGCACCACTAACTAACTGTCCAATACTAGCAGCAACTTCAGACACCACCAATATTATCTGTCTGGTTAGAGCAGCTTCACACACCACTCACTAACTGTCGGATAACAGCAGCTTCACACACTACACAATAACTGTCTGATAACAGCAGCTTCACACACCACCCACTAATGGTATAAAAACAGCAGCTTCACACACCACCTACTACTTGTCTGATAATACCAGCAGCTTCACACACCACCCACTACCTGTCTGATAACAGCAGCAGCTTCACCGCCCCCCACTGACGGTCTGATAACAGCAGCTTCACACAACACTAACTAACTGACCAATACCAGCAGCAACTTCAGACACCACCAACTACCTGTCTGGTTAGAGCAGCAGCTTCACACACCAACCACTAACTGTTGGATAACAGCAGCTTCACACACTACCCAATAACTGTCTGATAACAGCAGCTTCACACACCACCCACTAACGGTATAAAAACAGCAGCTTCACACACCACCTACTACTTGTCTGATAATACCAGCAGCTTCACACACCACCCACTACCTGTCTGATAACAGCAGCAGCTTCACCGCCCCCCACTGACGGTCTGATAGCAGCAGCTTCACACAACACTAACTAACTGACCAATACCAGCAGCAACTTCAGACACCACCAACTACCTGTCTGGTTAGATCAGCAGCTTCACACACCAACCACTAACTGTTGGATAACAGCAGCTTCACACACTACCCAATAACTGTCTGATAACAGCAGCTTCACACACCACTCACTAACTGTCGGATAACAGCAGCTTCACACACTACCCAATAACTGTCTGATAACAGCAGCTTCACACACCACTCACTAACTGTCGGATAACAGCAGCTTCACACACTACACAATAACTGTCTGATAACAGCAGCTTCACACACCACCCACTACCTGTGTGCTAACAGCAGCTTCACACATCACCCACTACCTGTATGATAACATCAGCTTCACACACCACCCACTACATGTCTGATGACATCAGCTTCACAAACCAACCACTACCTGTCTGATAACAGCAGCTGCACACACCACCCACTGACTGTCTAATAACAGCAGATTCACACACGACCCACTACCTGTTTGATAACAGCAGCTTCACACACCACCTACCACATGTCTGATAACAGCAGATTCACACACCACACACTACCTGTCTGATAACAGCAGATTCACACACCACTCACTACATGTCTGATAACAGCAGTTTCACACACCACCCACTACCTGCCCGATACCAGCAGCAGCTTCACACCCCGCCGACTTCCTGTCTGATAACATCAGCTTCACACACCACAAACTAACTGTCCGATACGAGTAGCAGCTTCACACACCACGCACTACCTGTGTGATAACAGCGGCAGCTTCACAGACCACCCACTAATGGTCTGATAACAGCAGCTTAACACACCACACACCAGCTCCACACTAACTGCCTGATAATGACAGCTTCAAACACTACACACTACCTGCCTGATAACAGCAGCTTCACACAACACCCACTACCTGTCTGATAACAGCAGCAGCTTCCCACACCACCCACTACCTATCTGATCACAGCAGCAGCTTCACACAGCACCCACTAACTGTATGATAACAGCAGCTTTACACATCACACATTACCTTTCTGATAACATCAGCTTCACACACCACCCACTACCTGTCTGAGAACAGCATCTTCACACCACCCACTACCTGTCTGATGAACAGCAGCTTCACAGACCAGACACTACCTGTCTGATAACAGCAGCTTCACAGACAACACACTACCTGTCTGATAACAGAAGTAGCTTCACACACCAGCCACTAATGGTTTGATAACAGCACTTTAACACACCACCCACTAGGTGTCTGATAATATCAGCTCCACACACCACCCACTGACTGTCTGATAATGGAAGCTTCAAACACTACACTACCTGATAACAGCAGCTTCACACACCATACATTACCTTTCTGATAACATCAGCTTCACACACCACCCACTACCTGTCTTATAACAGCAGCTCCACCCACTAACTGTCTGGTAACAGCAGCTACACAAACCACCCACCAACTGTGTGATAACAGGAGCTTCACACAACACCCACTAACTGTCTGATAATAGCAGCTCCACCCACCACCCACTAACTATCTGATAACAGCAGCTTCACACCACCCACCCACTAACTGTCTGGTAACAGCAGCTTCACACACCACCCACCAACTGTGTGATAACAGCACTTCACACAACAGCCACTAATTGTTTGATAACAGCAGCTCCACCCACCACCCACTAACTGTCTGATAACAGCAGCTTCACACCACCCACTACCTGTCTGATAAAAGCAGCTTCACACACCACCTACCACCTGTCTGATAACAGCAGCTTCATACACACCCACTACATGTCTGATAACAGCCACTTCACACAACACCCACTACCTGTCTGATACCAGCAGCTCCACCCCCCCCCCCCCAATAACTGTCTGATAACAGCAGTTTCACACTCCACCTACTACATGTCTTATAACAGCAACTTCACACACCACATACTACCTATCTGATAGCATCACCTTTACACAGCACCCCCTAACTGTCAGATACCAGCAGCTCCACCCCCCCCACCCCCCACCCCCTATCTGTCTGATAACAGCAGTTTCACACTCCACCTACTACATGTCTTATAACAGCAACTTCACACACCACATACACCTATCTGATAGCATCACCTTTACACAGCACCCCCCTAACTGTCTGATACCAGCAGCTCCCCCCCCCCCCCCCCCCCCCCCAATAACTGTCTGATAACAGCAGTTTCACACTCCACCTACTACATGTCTTATAACAGCAACTTCACACACCACATACTACCTATCTGATAGCATCACCTTTACACAGCACCCCCTAACTGTCAGATACCAGCAGCTCCACACACCAGCCACTATCTCTCTGATAACAGCAGTTTCACACACCACCTAACTGTTTGATACCAGCGGATCCACCACCCACTAACTGTCTGATAACAGCAGGTTCACATATCACCCACTACCTGTCTGATAACAGCAGGTTCACATGCCATCTACTAACTGTCTGATACCAGTAGCTCCACACACCACCCACTACCTGATACCACCAGCAGCTTCACATACCACTGACTACCTGTCGGATAACAGCAGCAGCATCACACACTACCCACTATCTGTATGATACCAGGAGCTTCACACACACCACCCTACCTGTATGATAACAGTAGCTTCACAGATCACCCGCTACCTGTCTGATAACAGCAGCTTCATACACCACCCACTAACTGTATGATAACAGCAGCTTCACATACACCCACCACCTGTCTGATAACAGCAGCTCCACACACCACCCACTAACTGTCTGATACCAGCAGCTTCACACACCACCCACTAGCTTTGTGATAACAGGAGCGTCTGTTATCACACAGCACCCACTAGCTTCAGTGGGTGCTGTGTGAAGCTGTTTAACACACCACCCACTGAGGCCACCAGCTTCACACACTGAAACCACCACTTACCTGTCTGACTGTATAAAAACAGCACTAGCAGTTTAACACACCACCCACTAGGTGGTGTGTTAAACACCAACTCTGTGATAACAGCACTTCACACAACATCCACTAATTGTCTGATAACAGCAGCTCCACCCACCACCCACTAACTGTCTGATAACAGCAGCTTCACACCACCCACTACTTGTCTGATACCAGCAACTATACACACTACCCACTACCTGTCTGATAATAGCAGCAGCTTCCCACCCCACCCACTACCTGTCTGATACCAGCAGCTCCACACACCACCCACTACCTGTGTGATAAGAGCAGCTTCACACACCACCCACTACCTGTCTGATACCAGTATCTCCACACACCACCCACTACATGTGTGATAACATCAGCTTCACACACCACCCACTAACTGTCCGATACCAGCAGCAGGTTCATACACCACACACTACCTGTCTGATAACAGCAGCAGCTTCACATACCACCCACTAATTGTCTGATAACAGCAGCTTCACACCCCACCAACTAAGTCTCTGATACCAGCAGCCCACACACCACCCACTAACTGTCTGATAACAGCAGTTTCACACACTACACACTACCTGTCTGATAACAGCAGTAGCTTCACCCACCACCCACTAACTGTCTGATCCCAGCAGCTTCACACACGACCCACTAACTGTCTGGCAACAACAGCTTCACACACCACCTATTAACTGTCTGATAACAGCAGCTCCACACACAACCCACTAACTTTCTGATAACAGCAGCTTCACATACCATACACTACCTGTCTGATAACAGCAGCTTCACACGCCATCCACTACCACAAATTTCTCAGATAACCATGTGACCTGTATGGTTATAGTATTTTCATAGCGTTAACACCCTCCCTCTAACCAGAACCTATGACCGGAAGCGTGTGTTACTGCCAATATCGATAAGGGTTCAATGTGAGTGGACCAACTTAATAAATGCACACTATTAGTCCTTTATTGCACATAACCCGTAGTGCATATAATGCATGCTAAGCAGCCAGCCAGTTCATAAGATGATCATGTGACCTGTTGTAGGCTGGCATGAGATGAGGACTGACTAACTAATGAAGTAGTTGCGGTACAGAGCTTGACGTGTCTACTTGCAAATCATAGTACATGCATGTCTGTATGTGTCGCGCCTGCACTGAACAAACACATATTGCTTCAGCTACACTCGATTTATAATTATGGACTACTCCAACACGAGTTCGGAGGTTATTGATCGGACGCCTTTTTGTGTGACCCTGTATTATGTGCCCATAATGGTTAAGTCTAATCACTTGTTTTTGCGACTAGACAGGACTAGTCTCATGGTTTCCTTTGTTTTGTCACTTTCAGTTGTCATGTACCTATTATTTCTCTGTTTGTGAGTATTTTCCTACATCTCCATACCCTCTGTGAGTTTGTTAGTTCTACAATTGGTTAGTTGTTTGGCTACCTATAACTACTTTCCCTGACTGCCTTCACCTTGTTATGTTAGTGGTTATAAGTTTTTGGTTTTAAAGTTTAAAGTTTACCCCCTGGGTCTATCATGCCAGACATTTTTTCAACATTATTTACATTGAATTCTACTGAAATTACAAAAAAAAAAAAGCTGCATTTGTAGCAAAGTCCCAAATAAACAACTCCACATACCTGGCCAGACTCATTAACTCCGAAATTTCTCCACACCCTGGACGTATTGAGAAAAACGCTGACTGGCGTTTGTGCCAACATCCGGTAGTTGATGGTGTTCACGTGCTTCCGGATGCGGCTCATGGCATTGGAGCGCGCTGAGAGGAGGCCATCAAGAAGAGTGCTCAGCGTACTAATGGAGGTCTTCTGCAGGTCGAATCGCGCCACGGTGCTGATGCCCGACAGCGACGCGTTGACCCGGATGTAGAGCCGCTCGTATTGCACGTAGCGCGACATCAAGTCGACATACTGCACCTCGGCATTGGACAGCGACTCACTGAGCTTCATGTGGGCGGTCATGTATTCGTCAGTCAGCTTGGTGAGCTCAGTCTCGCACTTGGGGCCCATGTGGCGCAGCATCTCGTCGACCATGCTACCCGCCTCCCTCACCACAGTCTCCAGCCGGCCCTCCACCAGGCGCACCACGGCCCGGGTGAGCCGCACCAGGCGCTGGCTGGCGTTGATCACCGGCTGCCAGTCAGCGACCACCTGCTCGCGGAAGCAGCCCTCAGACGATGCCGTCCACGTCGCCCCGGCCGTGTGCGTCGTCGTGTCCGGTACGGCCGTGAAGTTCTCGCACTGAATGGTGAAGTTCATCAGCATGGTGTGGTTGTAATGCTGGTGCGCCACTTCCACCAACTCCTCCTGAACCACCTCCAGTGACGTCATCAGGTCACCCTCCATGGCTGCCTGCAGCCGGGCCACCATGAGCGCGACGAGTGAGCGCTCGCCGGCGGGCGCGACGCACCAGGAGCAGCTGACCCAGCTGGTTGCGAGCAACGGGCGGAGCAGCTCGCCGTGCAGCCGGTACTCTCCGTAGGGCGCCACGGCGCCTACCCTCGCCTGCAAGTCCTCATAGAACTCCGTCGATGCCATCTGCGCGTTGGCCACCACCTGCCGCAGTGAGACCCCGATGGTGCGGTTGTAAGGCGCATGCAGTGCAGTGTCAGACACGTTGCCCAGCGCAAGCTCAGCCTCGGCGAAAAGGCGCCTCAGGCGGACTGCTGGCGTGAGGAGTGCGCCCAGCACGTATGCTTTGTACTGACGCACGGCCTCTGCGGCCTCCATCCTCAGTGTCCTCACGATGGCGGTCTGCATCCTCATGAAGTCCACGCAGTCGGCCTGCATCAGCCGCAGCACCTCCTGCAGCCAATGTTTGTCGGCGTCAAAGCCGCCGATTCTGCGCCTCAGGTAACTTATCGTGTTGAAGAGGGCCTGCTTTATGGTGAAGAAGACGCGTATCGACTCACGGTATTTGTCGCCTGCTAAGCGGAAACGGATTTCTCTTGCCTGGTGGGACAATATACACACAAGATTAGTTTTAGAGTTGCATAGTGCAATGGTTTTGGGTTTCTGCAATTTTCTGAGATTAATGCATCAAATTGATCATTATAGTTTACTTTTGTGTGCTTTTATGTAACTCTTGTTTCTGATGGCTAACTTTGGAAATATTGAAAGTGCAATCATGCCAAATTAATGTTGGCACGCACGTAAAAATCCTGACACCATAGGCTTCAGCAGTAAGAGGTTCTATTAAATTGACCTTGTGTTCCCTTCTATTCAGCAGATAATGTTTAATAATGCACCAGTATCTAAGTTTGATCTGTAGGATCAAATCTGGTAAATGTTTTGGTTTTGAAAATGTTATGCTTTTATCAGACCATGCAACTTTAAGGACACACATAGTGCTTAGAGTTGCATAGTCACATTTTCAAAAGCAAAACACTTATTTAGATTTTCAACCTACATATTCAACTTAGATATTACCGTGCTTATTAAGTTATTTCTGCATAAAAGGGTGTAATAAACCAAATAGAAGCTGTTACTGTTGAAGCCGGGTCAGGGTTTTGACAAGTACGCCAAAATTCGCTACACTCGGAAGGAAGAAACAAAGGCAGTTTTATAAGAATTAATTTAATCAAAGTAATCAGGACTGTACAGAGTATCAGGTGTAATAAAGCAGATGACTGGTCCCAGAGATCAGTGCTGTACCTACAGGGGGCGCTTCATTATCGAGTCAGTGACTTAGACCGAGGAGAGTTAAGGAAGTATAGTTCAAAAGTCAGCATGCAGATCAGCGCGATGAGCGAGCCCTGAAGGGGCCTCATGCACTTGAAGGGAGTAGAGATAGGACTCGAAGGACCTCGTCTTCCATGTCCATGCTTGTAGGAGGGTAGGAAGTGGGAGTCCAGAGGCCAGACAGGCCTGGGTGGCACCTAGGCAGAGGCTATCGAGCGTGAAGTGTCGGGTAGTCATAAGTACTACAGCAGTAACAGTCCGGAGAGTCCTGGTGAGGATCTTGGTGGTGAGAGGTTGGCAGGAGGGAAGGAGGAATGCAGGGCCAAGCAGGTCGGGGTGGACTGAGGCAACGTAATTCTTCCAGGCTCGGACGAGATTGAGCCGGGTAGCATAGGTAGGTGGTATTTGAGCGGGCAAGAGGATATTGGGTGTTTTTTTGTAGAGCAGACAGTAACATATAGCGCTGAATCAGAAGCTGGTATGTCTCGGAACCTGAGGGCATGATCAGGTTGGAGAGCTTACCTCGATCGGGCTATGGTGTTGAAATACCTCATTCGACCCCCGGTTCCATTTCCAAGGTCGAATTTTATATAGGATTAGGTAGCAGGTTCAAAAATATGGTTATGGCACACTGAGTTTTGGGAAGTTTACATATTGGAATACATCACTAGAACGCCAAAAATTATATCTAATTTCCTGGATATTCATAGGACATTTAGTTGGGACCGGATTGAGTAAATTAACAGTGAATATTAGGAAATATTTCAGTAGTTACAACACATGGCTACAGGACAGAACTGCCCATGTTATAACTGTGTTGGTATAGCCATAAATCCCAAACAATAGAGGAACCTCCAGCCAACAATAGGGGTATATGCTGGTCTGTGGCCCACTCATATACTTCCACTTGCCACTGGGGAAGGTCCTGTGGGGACTGTTGTGCATTATGTAGATATATTTTTGGCATACCAATATATATATGCATAATAAATAATTCAATGTGATTATGCATCTGATGCATAATCACCACAAGATGCTGGTACAACATTAAGAAAAACCTACCTTATATATTATTGTATTTGATTTATTGTATTGTTGTGACAGCATATATACATATATACACATATACATATACACATATATACATATATTAATATACACTTTATCGATTTAAAATGATATGCATAGCCTCTCAGCTTCCCAGTTCCGAGCCTCCCTCCACCACATCCCACATATTTGAATAGAAGTAAAAAGTAATAAACAAAAGTAAAATAAATCAAATAAAAATGCCAACCACTCAGCAAATATATGTTTATATATGGATACAATACAACCCAGTTAAACCAAGCTCGGTTAAACTAAACGATCAGTTAATCCAAACTTTTTAGGGCAGCCCGCAAAATACTACCATTTATCATATAAAAAAGTTGGTTAAACCAAAGTCATTTAATCCAAATTATCAGTTAATCCAAACAGAATTTCATGCCCCAGGCCACTTCTGGTACAGTTAAACCAAACTTGTATGTGGTTATAAGGTCACCTGAGATCCCACCGACTTTTTTTTATAGGATAAATGGTTATACTGTATATACATAAAAAACAATAATCAAACCGTCCAGATACATTGCATATTACATGTGCAATACACACTTACTCAAAGTCAACTTTCCCAACTCTACTTTAACCGACTCTAATTATTTTTAGATTTACATATACATGTAAGTATACACATAATATATATAGATATAAATATACATATACACATAGGTATGTGTATACATATAAATATACATATACATATGTGTATATACATATATACATATTACATATGCACTTATGTGTATATATGTCTATATATACATGCATTCACATCTACATATGTGTATGCAAATATACATATTGAGACCTATATATGTGACTACATAATTATATATACATATATATATATATATGTGAATACATACAGTATTTAGAGATGACTGCATCACATCTTGTAGAGTGGTCCTCCATTTGTCACTGGTAAGTTAACCCATGTGTAGTCTGTTTCACTCTCAGACTTATTGCATGGGGCCTAAGCTCTGACACTTTAACACTCAGATTTTAACCAAAAACTGCCAAGGAAAGCTTTCACACCTCAGGTTGCAAATGGTTCTATGGGCTGCACCTCCACTGACAGCTGAGCTCACTGAGTGTGTATGTGTCAGAGCTTATGCCCTTTGAATAGGTGTGAGACTGAGAGTGGATTGGATTTGGTTTATAAGGGTGTGTGCCACAGTCCACTGCACACACATATTTCTGAAGGCACACACTACACAACAGTCAACTTGTTACTTGCAAATGGATTACCATTGTGAAGTCATCCTTACATTTAGGAACATTGGTAAGTTATTCTTCACCTGATATTGCAATATTATTTATATATTATATATATAGTACATACAGATCTATGTGCATATATGCATATATACATATAGCTTTAAAAGTATGTGTACATGTACATGCATAATCAAAAATAAATTAAATATAAATGGAATGTTATTCAGGGTAATGGCAGTGTTTGGTTAAAATCTGAGTGTGAAAGTGTCAGAGCCTAGGTCCCTTGCATTGTTGCAATAAGTCTGATAGTGACACAGACTACATATGAATTAACTTAGCAGTGACAAATGGAGGACCACTCTAAGATATGTGATGCAGTCATCTCTAAATACAATATGTATTTATATGCATATGTGTAGAGTCATTTATATATGTCTGCATATGTATATATAGATGTGTATGTATGTATATGTATGTATATATATGTACATATATATGTATATATGTATGTATATGTATGTATTTGTATGTATATGTATGCATATGTATGTATGTGTATGTATGTGTATGTATGTATATGTATGTATATGTATGTATGTATATGTATGCATATGTATGTATGTATATGTATGTATATGTATGTATGTATATGTGTAACATTTATAATAGGCATAGGGGGTTTGGGTTTCTGGGTGTGTGGGAGAGGAGATGGCAGCATATCGGTGCCGGCAATACCGGCTTCCCGGCACCATGGTTCCCGGCCTCCCGGCGCCGAGACTCCCGACACTAGGCCTCAATTCAAATAATATAAATATTAATAAAATGTGATAACCAACAATAAAATAAATGAAATATGAATGCAATAATATACAGGGAAAGATTTTATTAATGTTGCTGTATGTGTATGTATGTATGTATATGTATATATATGTATGTATATATATGTATGTATATATGTATATGTGTGTATATGTATGTATATGTATGTATGTATATGTATGTATATGTATGTATATGTGTAACATTTATAATAGGCATAGGAGGGTTGGGTTTCCGGGTGTGTGGGAGAGGGGATGGCAGCCTACCGGCGCCGGGAATACCGGCTTCCCGGCACCAGGCATAGGGGGTTTGGGTTTCCGGGTGTATATATATGTATGTATATGTATGTATATGTATGTATATGTATGTATGTATATGTATGTATATGTATGCATATGTATATTCATTCATTCAATTCAGACTCATGACTATGGTAGTTACATAATTTGGTCCATAGTAGGTAGATATAAAAATTGTTTATCTATGTTTATGTACGTTTATATGCATATATATATGTATATGAATGCATATGAATGTATAGGAATGTATATGAAATATGTGTATATATATGCATAGGTATGCATAGGTATGTATAGGTATAGGTATCTCATTTATAATAGGCATACAGGGTTCGGGTTCGGCGTGGGAGGAGATGGCAGCCTCTCGGCGCAAGGAATCCCGGCTTCCTGGTGCCAGGGTTCCCAGCCTCCCGGTACCGAGGCTGCTGGCACCAGGCCTCAATTCAAATAATATAAATATAAATAAAATGTGATAACCAACAATGAAATAAATAAAATATAAATGCAATAATATACAGGGTAAGTTGAATGTTAATGTTGCTGTAACAGCAAGAAATGCCATATTTGTGGGGATTATCCATCAGATGCATAATTACAGTGTTATTTATGAGCATAGCTTACTGACCTCCTATGAATAGAAATAAAAAGTGATAACCAACAATAAAATAAATCAAATACAATAATAGTGAAATAGTGAATGGTAGACAGGAAGTGTGAACACTTATTTGTCTAAGGTATTTAAGGTAGGTTTTTCTTAATGTTGTACCAGCAAGACCAGCCATATTTGTGGTGATTATGCATCAGATGCATAATCACAGTAAATTATTTCTTATGCATACATATATATTGGTATGCACAAAATATATCTAAATGATGTACAACAGTCCCCACAGGACCTCCCCCAGTGGCAAGTGGAAGTATATGAGTGGGCCACAGGCCAGCATATACCCCCATGGTTGACTGGATGTTCCTCTTTTGTTTAGGATTAAGGGCTATACCAACACAGTACTATCATGGGCAGTTCTGTCCTGTAGACATGTGTTGCAACTACTGAATTAGTTCCTAATATTCACTGTTAATTTACTCGATCCGGTCCCAACTGAATGTCCTATGAATATTCAGGAAATTAGATATAATTTTGTGCTTTCTAGTGACGTATTCCAATCTGTAAACCTCCCAAAACTCAGTGTTCCACAACCATATTTGTGAACATGCACATTAATCTTATATGAAATTCGACCTTCGAAATTGACCCGGGGCTCGAATTAGGTACGTTAACCACCGTAGCTCAAACGAGGTAAGCTCTCCAACCTGATGATGGGGATGGGGATGAGGCTGTCAGCAAGTTGCTTTGCCTAAGAAGGCATATATATCCTATGATTAATGCAACTACAGCAGCTAGTGGCAGGGAGTCAAAGTTGGCTTGGAAGGTAATAATCGCTTTCAGGTGGACACGGGTGAGGGCTGGAGCTTTGCTAACTCTATGGGTTGAACGTTTGAGAATGCCAGGTTTCATGACCAGGAGCTCAGGAGCTTGGAACATGGAGAGGTCTACAGGGAAGGAGGCCAGACAGATCTTAACCGAGCTGAAGTAGTTGAAGACTGCTCCTGGCGATTTCAAGACCGTGGATAGGTGGAGGAGGAAGGAAAGGAGGTCGTAGACCATGGGAGTCAAGGGAGGCCGGGCATGGAGCTAACAGAAGGCTAGGTAGCGCCTCACGTGGGTGAACTTGTTCTGCCAAGTGTGAACAGCGAGAGCACCCTTGAATGCGTTGAGGAGTCATGTATGATGGGTCAGAGAGTAGCCTGGAAGATAGAGGCAGACGAAGTACTATCTTCCAGTCTGTGGAGGATTACAGGTTAAAGTCAAGGATACTGAGCGAGATGTTGAGGACTAGTTCTTCAAGTTTGAGTTCATTGCAAATGGAAGTTGCCTTACGTTTCATTACAGTGGTATCGAGTGATTGGCTAAGTGGGTCTGCTAGGACTAACTCGTTACCAAGTTTGTGGACAATCTCTAGCTCTCGGTTATGGGTTGCAGCTATTAGCCAGAGCTGGTGTGCACAGGTGCACCTTTGATATTTCAAACAGGACTAGTTGAGATGCAAGATTATCTGTATTGGCTTTTATTAGATAATTGCATGGGTCAGGTGGGATGAGGACAGTTACTGCTTGCACTAGATTAAGGGCCTCGAGCTCGGGCGGTTTAAGGCTAAGACCTCTGGGGAGAAGTGGGCTGCATAGAAGGCCATGGGGAGAAAGCACCTGCTGCCAAGAGAGTGGCATCACACTCAATGAGCCATTCAACCCTTGGATGGGAAGGGATGAGGAGGCGAGTATTAAACAACCGGGTGAACTGCTCAAACCATTCAAGGTCTTTGTGGAGGTCTGGTCTGAATTGATGGGAACGTGAGAAAGGAGTTTCATTCTAGTAGATTTTATGGCCAAACATCACACTACTCGGCCGTCAGAATTTGTTTCCCCCTTTCTCTGGAATTAAGGCTAAGACAGGCACGCATTTCAGTTTTATCCCCTTTGAAACATATCAAAAGTCTAGGATGTAAAAATTGGTAGAAATGGGTGAAAAACGTAATTAGCTGACACCATCATGAAAAATCAGTTTTCCTGCAATAACTCAGCAATGGACTATCCAATTAGCACACAAAAGGTGTATATACCTATGTTTTCATGGGTAAGGAACATGATATAAGCATTTATGAACAAATCTGATGAATAAATTATCATAAATTATGCAAAGTACCCATCACCGACTCAATACAACTAATATTTCAATGGATGGCAGAATTCTTGGTGGCCTCGGGCCACCGGTCCCTGCTGATTTCTAGCCCTGGTGTATTATTGCAGCCTACACACCTGGAAATTTGAGATTTTTTTTAACAGCTGCATCTCGTTGAAACAAAGCTGTGAAAAGAGTCCATTACAACAGAAGACATTGTGAAGATTGGCAGAATCAAAATCAAGACCTTCAAGTCCCATCACACAGGAAGAAGTCCACAGATGCACCAAGACTTGAAAGCTATAGAAGTGGTCGAGCCTACTCTGAATATAGATGTATTTTGGGATGTGTCCTTGATCATGTGAGCATGGTCTTGGTTGATGCATTCAGTCCACACTGGAGCACATCCAGGAAAAAGCTCCATTGTATTTCTGCCTATGATTGACATGGATCCAAACCAATATGACATCAGTATGCATCTACTTGACATTGAACTACATTAGTGAACTAGCTAAGCACAATCATATCACTCCAGTGATCACATTTGACCAACCACTTTGGTGGCAGGCAATGACGATTGTGAGGTCGGAACTAAGTTGTCCTGAAGTTAGGGGTATTCCACATGGAAATCAGTTTCTTGGGATGTACAGGCCACCTCATTGCCGGCTCTGGTCTTCAAGAACTGCTTGAGATCATATATGCTGAAAATGCAGTTTGCCACATTGTAATATCTTGGGTACTCGGCCGTCAGAGCCCCAGATACCACTAGTCTCCCCAGGTGTGTTCTGACAACTGTCTGTCAGTTCCCACCTGGTGTCCCTCTCAAGAAAGTCATAAGGAAGAAAGGGAAGACAAGTTGTGCAAGATTGACAGTGAAGAAGTTGTGCTTTATTGGCATCAACTCCTGTTCACCTACTGGTGACCTATCACCCTCACTCCTTACCAACTTCCCACACATATCCTCATGACTCTTGCTAGAGTGTATAAGAATCCGTGCCTACAGCCCATTGAACCCATGGTTGTTGCACACAGCTCGGTGCCTTTTGAATAGCTGCTGCTAGTTTGTGTGTAGAAAGTGGAGTCTCAGACAGAGTGTCTGGAGTCCTGGACAAGAGTACCAAGAGTGGGGTCTATGTGTCAGATATAAGGAATGCAGGTGACTGGGCTCCCACAGTCAGCCAATCAGACACCCTCCACATCCTGGGTGTGTGATGCCCTAATAGGGGGCAGCTGTCACTCAACCCCCAGCTGCAGGTTGTGTCCATAATGTATGCAGGATGGCTGGGCATGCCTGCCCATCGGCCCCGTGTTAACAGGTTAAAAATGCCTTTTCCCTCCACTTGTATTCTTTCAGGTGCTTGGGGGGGACATTTCACTAATCATTAACCGTCTCTTAAGTATGAACAACACATCACAATCTCGGTCACTATGTGGGATCACATTTTCCACATAGGTGCTTATGTCACACAGTGAGTGGGGCGGGGCACCCATCGCTTCTCTGTTAAATAATCCTGGTCCCCACTCAGTTGCCCAAGAATAGTAATGCTTTTTGCCAATATGTAAACCCGAACCGAAAATCCGTATATTTTTACAACATGTTGTCTGGAAAGGCTGTAAGAAGAGCCATAAGGGGAAACCTTCTCAGTGCCGCAGCACTAAATATGATACTGGCAGCAAATGCATCCAACTTTCCTATTCCAACATCTTTGCTAGGAGACGATGACTCCCCAGATCCTGATAGGCAGACTAAAGAGGATGAAATCCAGGATGATGTTTAAGTCTTGGACGATGACCTCTGTGAGGCACGAAAACTGCTCCAGCAACTTCTGAAAGATGAAATTGCTGCTGAAGAGATATCTGCTTCAGAGTGCCTCAAACGGATACTGACAACAATTTTAAGATGAGAAGGAATTAATGTCTGGAAATCGCACTGCAAAACTTTGGCTTCAATACCTTGAGATGGTGGACATTCTGTGAATTTTCATTAAAGCAGAACAAACTGGAAACTGGGACCTCCATTTTGAGGCTGTGAGAAAGATGCTCCCCTTCTTCGCTGCTGCTGGCCATAATCTTGACACAAAGTCATCACATCTGTACTGGCAAATGATGTTGAGGCTGTCTGAGGAACATCCAGAGGTGTATCCGAGCTTCAAGAATGGTCATCGCATGGTACAAAGAAGTTATTGCTTTTGGGCAGGCCTATCAACTGATCTTCTAATTGAACATGTATTGATGTGAAATATCAAGATCAGCAGTGGATGGACCCATGGACATGGTATCACTGAGATTCAGCATCTTATTTGGTTGCTATCCATGCCAGCAAGTGCAGAGATTAACTTTACAATGCAGGAGCTGACGGATATGAAATTTGAATCCAGTGAGCAGCACAGGGAAACTACCAGAGCACGACAGGAAAAGGATGTGAAGGACACATTTGAGATTGTAGTAGCCTTACAGGAATGGATTCCCTTTGGTTCTGATCAGTCCTTTCGGACCATTGTCAGTGGAATCATGGCTGGTGAGAGCGTCAATGTTGACAATCCAATGGATGTTGGACAGAAAATCCTCAAGGCAATGGTTTGGAAACAGGTTGATGGTTTCTCCTTCAAGAGAGATAAGCAAGCTGTTATCCTTGGATTGAAGACTTCGATCATCATAGAAGAAGAGCAAGTGCAAGTCGACTACCAACTACCCTTTCAGCAGTTGAGTGTTGTTGCTACAGATTAGAGACAAGGGGATCCAGCAGCACTGCTCAGATATGACCTCAGCAGTCCTCCACCTGCATTGTTTGACTCATGTGGTCTGCCAAGAGAAGCCAATAAACCTGTGCTTACTGATGTTTTGTGGGATCTTGTGAAAGATGGCCAAATAGGGACCACTGTCGATGTGCATCACATCCTTGATGGTGGAGCTCTACTTCAACGGATACCATTGGCCAGGGGACAATCATTTAATACTATTTGGCAGATGTATGTTGACATATGTATGTCGACATACAAGACCTACCAATGTCTTTGATGGCTACAAGACAAGTCTAACTCTTAAAGACTCTACCGATCAACGACAAACAGGAACCAGCATCGGAACAGATGTAAGTTTTTCTGGGAGCACATTGTCGAAACTGAAGAAGGGAGAATTCCTGGCAAATAAAGTCCCAAACAACGATTTATTAACCCTCTCAGCTGCCACTTGGAGAAGGCAGGCTGACAGATAATTCATGCAAAAGGAGATGCCGATCTCCTTTTTATCCAAATGACAGTGCAATCAGCCAAGGTAGTGAAAACTGTCATTGTTGGGGAGGACATTGACCTGTTCATCCTGCTCAGCTTTCATGCTGAAACATCAGACTCTGCAAGACATCAGGATCAGGACCAGAATACCACGCAAATCCTCAGCACAGAGGTGTGTGCAATAATCTTCTTTGGTCATGCCATACTGGGTTGTGAGACAACCTCAAGGATTTAAGGCATACGGAAGGACGCATCCATTAAAAAAGTGAAAGGAAGTCTAGAATTTGCCTGTCTGGCTAACACCTTTGACAATAATTATGTGACGAAAGGCGATATTTCAGAGGCTGGAGAAAAGGCCCTCATTTGCTTGTATAACAGCAGCCTTAAGGAAAGTCTAGATCAATTACAGTATAAACGATTCAAGGAGAAAATGGCTGAGAGCACCAATTATGTTGCTGCTCAAGTTCTGTACCCAACATCTGCAGTACCATAGTCTGCAAGTATTTTTACAGGTCCAAGAGTGGAAAGGAGAGGCTACCCATCTTGAACCATAGGAATGTGGTTGGTAGATTTTATTTTTTATTTTTTATAAATCTTTTTATTTTTATTTCTTTATTGAGGCTGTATTTATACTGTCCATAGCATATAAGCCCGGGTACCCAGGCTTGTTTTCAATGCTGGCCAGCTGTAGTGTTGGTGTTGTCTTACCAAACAGTAGCTGCTGATAAGTTATTTGATTGTCTGCATTTCAGTAGCAGATAGATCTGTTGGTATGTTTAGTAGCCTATGTTAGTTTTTTTGGGCCCTCTTGGCATTGAATTTTTGTTCTATTCTTATTACTATGTTAGTTGTTTTCTTAGGGTTCTATGTTAGTGTTTTGGGGTTTTCTTGGGAAGAGTTTTCCACTTTTTTCTACTTAATTCTATACTAGCCTATTTTATTTACATGTCCATAGGCTTGTACGTAATAGGTGGTTGAGTTATGTTTGTTTGAATTTGATTTGATTTATATTGTTGTTGGATATGTTATCTGGCTTTTATATTTCCGGTTATCCCGCCCTGGGCTGTCCAGTTGGTGGGCCGTGACATATCACCTGCCCCCTTGTGGTGCAGTTCAGTTGGGGTTCCCAGTTTTTATTTTGCACAGATATTTTTTGTACGTTTTTAGGTCAGGGATTTGTCTTTCTTTCACCGTTTGCGCATTCCATGCCTTGGCGGCCATTTCCAGTGTGCTCCTTTCATGGGCTTTGATCTGGCTTCTGGTCTGTCTTAGTAGTGGTGCCTTGCTTGCTCTGGTGTCCCTTAGTGGTTGGGTTAGATGCTTAATGTCTTGGCTATATCCATATGCTAATGTTTTTAGGTGGATTATCCTTCTGTTTTCTAGTAGCTTTACTTTAGTTCTTTTGTGTAGGTCATAAGTGGGGTGTAGTTTGTCTACTTTCAGGCATATTTTCAAGGCCCTATTTTGTAGTATCTGCAATTTTTTAAGTAGCTCTTTTTTAGCACCCATGTAGATTACATCCCCATAGTCAAAGTAGGGGAGTACCATGCCTTTGAAGATTTTTATTGACATATCTTGTGTCATATAGTTTCTTAGTTTAGCAAATAGCCATAGTTTGTGATTTACTTTTTGTATGATTTTTGTTAAACACAGATTGTAGTTTAGCTGGCTATCCAGTTCTAGCCCTAGGTATTTGTAGTGATTTACACTTTCCAGTGTTTGGTTTCCTAGTGTGCATTGTATGTTTCTTCCTGTGATTGCTGTATGTGAGAAGAGTTCTGTTTTAGATTTAGATAGGCAGACTGACCTCCCACCTGCCCCAGCAAAACTACTCAAAACTTTCCAATGCAGCTGCAAAACAGGCTACAAGACAGCACATTGTACAGCCAGGAAGAATGGAATCGAATGCTCATACTTTTGTGCAGAGTGCAAGGGAATCAGTTGCTCTAACTTACCAAGTCCCAATGTTGACAAACAGGACGGTGATCCTGAAACATGACTGTGACATGTAACTAACTTGCTGTTCCTTTTTGCATTGATCTTGTATATATGTAGCACCCTTGACAAAGTTAGTTATTCGATGGCATGATACTTCCCTCCATAATTATGGCTATAACCCGATGTCTACTGTAGTATCATTACCAAATCATCACCTGCTTCACTGTAAGAATTGTAAATTTTGTGTTCTGATTGACCAATACTGTTTCTCCCGAAATTGCTGTGGTACATACAAATATGATCATGATGAAATGTCCAAAGTAAATATAATCCTAAGGACCTGCCTGAATAATTTATGATAATTTAGGACAGAAATACAATATTGACTTTCTCTTATATTCTACAAACACATGGACGAAAGTTTTTATGTGCCAAATTGTGCGTAATGCTTTGGCATTGCGGGTAATCAGGATCGCAAATACAGACCAAGGCGTGCCAGTAATAAGGACGTCTATTGTGTCGCCGACTAGCGGAATTCTTTAGAACTATGTAACAAACTCAAACGCCGACTAGCGGGTCTTTTATAAACCTGGTCCTGGTAAACAGGACTTGATGACGTATTATGCAGTACACCCGTACTGCCGATGCGCCCCTTTTTAGGTAGACTTTTGCTATATAAGGCGGCGCAGCGACGGGGTTTGGTCATTACGACCAGAGGAGCCAGGAGACAATAACCAGCCTTAAATTGGGATTCACTGCAGCCGGCCCAACCGGAGGAGCCAGGAGACGTTATCAAGCCTTAAGCATGGGACTCACTGTAGCAGCTGCCGTCGACCAGGAAAACACTAATTTCTCCGACGATTGACAAAGCCGGGAGCCGGGAGCTGGCAATACGCTCGCCAGCATGAGGTTAAATTTCTCCGGTGATCGACGAAGCAAGGAGCCGGCGATACGCGTGCCAGCCCGCCGGGAAAACACTAAATTCTCCGGCGATCGACGTAGCACGGAGCCGGCAACACACGCACCGGTTCGCCGGCACGACGTTAAAATTCTCCGGCGATCGACGAAGCAAGGAGCCGGCGACACGCGCGCCGGGAGACGTTATCAAGCCGTAAGCATGGGAATCACTGTAGCAGATGCCGTTGACCAGGAAAACACTAATTTCTCTGACGATTGACGAAGCCGGGAGCTGGCCATACGCTCGCCGGCACGACGTTAACTTTCTCCGGTGATCGACGAAGCAAGGAGCCGGCGATATGCGTGCCAGCCCGCCGGGACAACACTAAATTCTCTGACGATCGACGTAGCAGGGAGCCGGCAACACATGCGCCGGTTCGCCGGCACAACGTTAAAATTCTCCGGCGATCGACGAAGCAAGGAGCCAGCGACACACGCGCCAGGAGACATTATCAAGCCTTAAGCATGGGAATTACTGTAGCACAAGCAAGGAGCTGATAACACGGGAGCCAGGTCGCCAGTGTAATATTAAAGTCTCCGGCGATCGACAAAGCAAGGAGCCTCAACACGCGCGCCGGTTCGCCGGCATGACGTTAGATTCTCTGACAATTGACGAAGCAAGGACCCGCAACACGCGGGCTGGTTCGCCGGCACGACGTTAGATTCTCTAACTATTCACTGCAGCCGGCCTGACCGGAGGAGACGGGAGACATTATCCAGCGATAAGCTTGGGATTCACTGTAGCCGGCCCGACCGGAGGAGCCAGGAGACGTTATCAAACCTTAAGCATGGGAGTCACTATAGCAGATGCCATCGACCAGGTAAACATTGTAGCAGGAGGCATTATCAAACCTTAAGCGTGGGATTCACTGCAGCCAGCCTGACTGGAGGAGCCAGGAGACGTTATCCAGCATTCGGCGTGGGAGTCAGTGTAGCGGGTCCATTTCTCCGGCGATTGACGAAGCAAGGAGCCGGCAACACACGCGTCGGTTCGCCGGCATGATGTTAAAATTCTCCGGTGATCGACGAAGCAAGGAGCCGGCGATATGCGCGCCAGTCCGCCGGGACAACACTAAATTCTCCGGCGATCGACGAAGCAAGGAGCTGGCAACACGCGCACAGGTTCGCCGGCACGATGTTGGATTCTCCGACGATTGATGAAGCAAGGAGCAGACGATATGCGTGCCAGTCCGCCGGGACAACACTTAATTCTCCGACGATTGACGAAGCAAGGAGCCAGCAACACGCGCGCTGGCTCGATGGAATGACGTTGGATTCTCCGACGATTGACAAAGCAAGGAGCCGGTGACACGCGCACCAGTCCACCGGGACAACGCTACATTCTCCGGTGATCGACGAAGCAATGAGCCGGCAACACGCACGCCGGTTCGCCGGCACGACGTTAAACACCCAGTATATGTCAGCCATGACGACCCTATCGCATCATGCATATAATCTGTGGCAAAAATTAATACTTGCCTTCTTTGCCACAGGTTACACCAAAAGACATCATCGTAGGCTAATCAAAGTTGTCAAGGAAGGGCTGACCTGGAATACATGGACATGGCTGACCTGGAATTCATGTCCCTGCCATACCTTATTCAAGGTACTGTCCCCTGCAAGCCTGGAGTAACTACCGCAACATCGCAACACCGCACCCAGAAGGCCCTGCCTTTCTGGATGCCCATGGGACGCCCATCACACCAAGGAGTGCTACCAGGGTCCTACATATGCTCTCTCCGCCCTGGGCCATAGAGTGCCTGGAGCCATGACACCTCACAGCCTTCGCAGAGGCAGCGCACAGGCCTGTGCCCACCTTGGAGCCTCCCTCCAGGACATCGGAGACCTCGGACATTGGGAGTCATCCGCGGTGCACGCCTATGTCCCCGCAAACCTACGGTCTCGGCTCCGAGATGCTATCAATATTTCTTTTTGGCCATAGCATCTCTAGCCTCGTCTCTTAAGCATTTGTGAGCTGACATTTGTATAACCTGACGTTTAACTTTCCTTAATTAAAAATGCCATAACTATATTTGCTGTGTTCGCGTTTTTCCTGATTATGGATATAGCTGAATAGTATGTTGACATGAAGTTGAAAGTGAATCATTTTTCATGACAGCAATGGGTACTTTGCATAATTCATGATTAGAAATTCATTAGAATTGTTCATAAATGTGTTTATCATGTTCCTTTTTCTTTTTTGCACTAATTGGATGTTCCATTGCTGAGTTATTGCAAGAATACTGATATTTCATGATGGCATCTGCTGAATGAATGCTAGTACAGCCTTGTGCTCTGAGGCCTCTAACCCTAGGAATTCATCAAGGTAACAAGGGGAGAAAAAGTTGTCTTTCCTCAGGAGCCATACTAATGCTTCAGTAGTTTTAGCACATGCAAGTGCAGAGGTGCGACACCCAAAAGGAGGTGCAATAAAAACATAAAACTTGCCATCTAGTTTTAATCCTAGTAAGGGAGCCGAGAGTGATGGTAGGTGTGAAAGTATGACGTCTGAACACTTTGGCTTCTGGATACTGAATGGTTTATTCACGTCCAGGGCCCTAGACCACCGGCACCTTTTCAACTCTGACGTCATCTGATTTACATATTCCTTTGTTCGCCACACGTGCCTGGACATCTTTTATGCATATATTACATCCCCCCTTCAAAAGTATTTCTGAGATATGCAATATCTCAAAAATTGTCACTGTCACACCAAGTTTACATGTTAAAATACAATAATACAGTAATAAAAGGTAATATCACAGGTACTTAACTTTCAACCACAGGTTAGCCAATGTCCAACTGTACACAGTCACTTATGTCCTTTGTAAAATGTCTGGCTGCTTTGCCTCCTATATGATACAGTGTCCAGTTTGACATACAATATAAAATATAACGACTCTGAAAGCAAACAATACTTAAACTAACATGCACATGTGTTCATGTGTGATTACACTTCACAACTGACTAACTTATAGGTCTAGCTTGTCTGCTGGTCTAATCACCCGACCTGACCTAGTTAGATTAGCTGCATTGTTTACATTTGACTGCGCTGTCGGCACACTTTGTGCCTGCCCGACTGGCTCGGGCTGTACCACTTCTGGAGCCCTTATAACTTGAACCCTGTTCCTATACAACATGTTGCCTGACTCATTTAAAATTTGATACTCCCTTCCTGAAATTCCTGTACGACCCAAGATCACCCCTTTCTTCCATTCCCCTGCCTTTTTTTGTACTTGACGCTATCGCCAGTTTCCAGTGGTTTGTGTGCTTTGCCACATTTTTTGTAATGGAAACTTTTCTGACTTTGTTGGCGCTTTGCTGTTTGCACCCTTTTTGGATTCTGTGTTTCGGGTATTATATTATCTTCCGCCATCGGCAACCTCCCCCTTAACCTTCTGCTCATGAGCAGCTGAGCCAGAGATGCATTCAGCATGGGCAAGGGAGTGTTCCTGTAGTTAAGCAATGCTAGCTGAAAATCTGTTTTCGTGTCTAAGCATTTTTTTAACATGTTTTTGATTGTTTGCACAAATCTTTCGATTAGGACGTTGCTTCGGGGTTACTGTTGACTCGAATATGCGACCGTAAACCCATAGTGTTGTGCAAATTCTTTGTACTCTTGGCTCTTAAACTGCGGACCGTTGTCCGAAATCACTTGGCTCTGAATACCATGCCTAGCGAAGTTATCCTTCATGGCCTCGATAACCGTGGCCGACGCTGTATCCTTCAACAAAGTTACCTCAGGATATTTAGTGTAGTAATCTATGGTTATTAAGTAATTCTCATGATTTATTTAAAATAAATCCACCCCTATTTTTCTGTAAGGTTGACATGCTATTGGGTGGTTTATCAATGGCTCGTTATGCAAATTCTTTCGGTTATTTTGGCATGTGTCACACCGACTGACTTTTCCCTCAATTTGTTTATTGATGTTAGGCCGGAACATGCAGTCACGTGCTAACTGCTTGGGCTTAATGATATCCAAGTGCATCTCAGGCAACGCTTCAATCATTTCACTGCATAGCTTTGGCGGTACCACAACCCGATTGCCTTTCATCACTAAGTTGTTCTCTACAGTTAGTTGGTCTTTGTGTGGAATGTATTGCCGTAGACATGGCGGTGTCTGTATGCATGTAGTGTCGCAACCGTTCTTGATATGTGTTATTAACATGGACATGGATACATCATTTTCATACTCTTTGACAATTTTACTTAACAGACTGGATGATTGCATGTCCACTACAGTGACGCTGCACGTTGTCATCAAATAGGTCAGTGTAACCTACATTGGCACTGTGAGCTCTGGACAATGTGTCTGCAAAGAACATTAGAGAACCCTTAACATGACATAACTGTATGTTGTAATTCTGTAATCACATTCGCATTCTTTGCATCCATGCTGACAGTTTATGTATCGGCTTCTGCAGTATCGCCAGAAACGGTTTGTGGTCAGTTTGAATTTGAAGTTCTTTGCCAAAGCTATAGTCATGAAATCTCTGACAGCCGAAACATATTGCAAGCATTTCTTTTTCGATAGTGGCATAGCCACACTGCACTGAGTCGAGTACACAAGATGCGAGTGCGATTCATTTGTTCTCCTGCATTAATACAGCACCTAGACTTGACTGACAAGCATCTACCTGAATGACAATGGGTTTCTCAATATCATCGTATGCCAATACAGGAGCAGTTCTCAACTTTTCTTTGTGTTGGTCATACACAACTTGTTGTTCGCTTTGCCAGTGGGATGCGACATCCTTAGCAAGGAGCGTGCGCAGTGGCTTAGCGATCTCAGACATACTTGGTATGAACTTGTGCACATATCCAACCATGCCCAGGAACCTCTTATTTGTCATGCAGCTCTGGCATGTCTACAATCACCTGTATTCTGTCTGGATCAGGCTTCACGCCTTGTTGGGTAAGTTGATGACCTACATACTTTACTGTAGTTTTGCATATCAAAGATTTTGACTCATTTAACTTAAGATTTACTGACCTAGCTCAGTCCAGCACTGCTTTCAGTCTGTTGTTGTGTTCCTCTACGGTAGAACCAAATACCAAAATGTTGTCTGTTACTATACGGATACCGGGTAGATCGGACATGACACGGTGCATTTCCTGAATAAAAATGTCACCAGCTGTTTTGATGCCAAAAGGCAGATGGGTGTACCTGTACCAGCCTCATGGAGTGTTAAACGTGCACAATAGTGAACTTTCATAGTCTAGTTCTATCTGCCAATACCCTGTCATGGCGTCCAAAACTGAGAGATACTGTGCGTTCGATGTCTTGGCAATAATTTTGTCAATAGTTTTGGTAGGGAATGGCCCTCTCTTGATAGCTTTGTTCAACTTAGTCGGATCCAGACAAATCCCTATCTTATTAGGTTTGTTTACAATTGTTATGGAATTAACCCTCTCAGTAGGTTCATCTTGTTCAACAATTACACCCATTTTTACCATACAATGAAGCTCGTCGTGTACCTTGTTTTGAATCACATATGGGATCCTCCTGGGTGGGTCAACAACAGGTTGTACAGATTTATCAACATGAATGAGAGCACCCAACTTTATCAGACCTAAACCTTGAAAAAACGTCTTTGTATTTGCTTACCAGATCTTCGGCTCACAAGCTGTGGATGTTGTTTGTGGTGGAAATGTTTGTCGGCCCGAAAACGTCAGAAGCGAACAGTGGGTGTTCACCAGCCGCCCCGGCACGACTCTGTCGAAGATGTTCCTAGGAAGAAAGTTGGCCTCTGATATGTGTTAAGCTTGAACTTGACTGGATGACCATTCGCTTTGATGGTCGCATACCAGAGTTTGGCATCCTGTTCGGTGCTGCGGTCGATGGCGCCGACAAACAAATCCGTCATCAACACATTGACTTCTGCTGGATCTGGGTCTTGTTCTGCGTTGTGAGGGTCGGGTTTTTCCACGGTCAACTCATTGACTGCCAAATTTGGTCTGGCAAACTTTCCCGAAGTGCCCGACCTTCTTGCAGGCAATGCACGTCTTGCCCCTGGCCGGACAGACTCCCCGGCGGTGTTCGTATCCACAGTTCTGACATTGAACCTTGAATTCACCTGCACCGGTGCTGCTGCCAGCTTTCCAAGATGGCAACTTCCAAGATGGGGTCCAGACGGACGAACCACCGGTGCACCAGTATGCGCAGTTGTATACCTGTTCAGAAAATCGATTTCCTGAACTTCTACGTCCGATTTCTTGTCCTCCAACTGATCGGAACTGAACTCACTGAGCTCACACATGTTTATGCATTTTTCCAGAGTAAGATTGGCTGTCTGAAGCATTTTGTTTCTCAAATTAATGTTCTTGACACCAGCCACCAACCGATCCTGCAAAAGCGATTCTTCCACTGGACCATACTCACAGTCTTTAACCCTGTCTCTAAGGGCTGTGATATAGGTGGACATGCTTTCTGTGGCTTGATTATGAGAATTGAAACGGCAGCGTGTTACTATCAAATTACATTTACTGGTACAATATGCTTGAAACACCTCCGTGAGCGGTCCGATCTTGTCTTGCTCAGCGAGTGTGATGGACATGTTGGCGAAAACCTTTTGAGCTTCTTCGCCCATGACGTGAAGAAAGATACAGCATTGCACTCATTCTGTCTTTGTTACGACTCCGGCGGCCGTGGCATATATGTTATATGCTCTGATCCATGTTTTCCAGTTCAATTGTGCGTTGTTGCAGAGGATGAGCTGTCCTGGCGACCTGAGGCCCGGCAGTGTGTTAGCAGGCAGCATCGTCCTTATCTGATACCATGTGAAAGTACAACGTCTGAACACTTTGACTTCTGGATCAATCAATCAATAGTTCCGTCCTCTAGTCGAGGGTTGGATGAAATGGTTCTCCACTTGTCCCGATGGTGTGCTGTTCTGATAGACTGTGAATAATTCAAGCCTGTCCACTGTGAAATATTTGTAAACCATGATGTTCTTGGTCTCCCTCTCCCTCTGCTGCCATTCACCTTCCCTTCCAAAAATGAACGGTATTCCAACAATGTACGGTACTTCTGGATACTGAATGGTTTATTCACGTCCAGGGCCCTAGACCGCCGGCACCCTTTCAACTCTGACATCATCTCATTTACATACTCCTTTGTTCTCCACACGTGCCTGGATGTCTTTTATCCATATATTACAGTATGCATGAGCCAAATCGGCCGACCACAGCCAGGAATCTGGGCCTAGAGCGGTTAACCTATCTGTCAGTGTTGAGACTGAGGAGAGTCTAATGTTAAAGGGGCGGCCCTGGTAGAACCCTTTCATTATCCCCAAGTTGACCACTCTCCCATGGGGAAAGCTAAGATCTATGATGACACGCTTACTAGTAGAATTCTTTTTTAGACGTGTCATTAGTGGGCTGAATTGGCACCAAGGTTTGAAAGGCGGGTTGCTCATACTGCGGGAAGAAAGGACATGGCAAGAGTGCTCCAACCCGCATCCGGAAGCAAGAATGCCCTGCATATGGTCACAGGTGCATGCATGCATTGCATCCATGAGCACCACTTTGGGAGCGTGTGCCATAGCAAGGACAAGGCAAGGGTACCTACACGCACAACCTCGGGCACCAAATCACCCTCCCCTACTGATGGTGAAGGTGCCATGTTTGATGCCCTATGTGTCATCATGATGTCTGGAGAAAAAAATGGTGGAAGATCAATCTCTCTTGATCACCACCTTCATGACCAGCTATCTGACACCTGGAGCCAGAAAAACTCAAGACCGCAGCCATTCATCAATCTCACTGTTTCAGTCAACAGTGGCAATTACAGTGCCCTTGGCTTCACCCTCAAGGCTAACTCAAGAACAGCTGTTCTCCCTGCCATGGCCGACACAGGCTGCCAAAGCTGTCTCGCAGGCATAAAGGTCATCCATCGCCTTGGACTACGCCAGACCGATTTGATACCAGTCACACTGAAGATGCATGCCGCCAACAACAAGGGCATTACTATCATCGGTGATACAATCCTCTGCATCTTGGGCAAGGATGAACAAGGCAACCATGTAGAAACCAGACAAATGACATATGTGACAGATACCTCTGATAAACTCTTTATCAGTAGGGAAGCCTGTGTCTCCATGGGCATAATCTCAGACAGCTTCCCCCAAGTAGATGAAGCAACAGATGCACCCATGCCAAGAAAGGCAACAGAGAAGGGACATCACAGCTCCAGAATGAATAGCATCCAGATCAACAGTGGCCTGACAGCCCCATATGACTGCCCAAGACGTCAAAGACGTCAAAGACCGCCTTCAGCCCCAACTAGGATGCCATTCCCTGGTACCGAAGCTAACCGTACAAAGCTGCAAGAATATCTATTGGACCACTACAAGGCCAGCTCCTTCAACACATGTGAGCACCAACCGCTGCCCCTAATGGATGGACCCCCCATGAAGCTGATGGTAGACCCAGATGCAGAACCAGTCGCCCACCACACACCCATACCAGTACCGCTCTACTGGCGGGATGACGTCAAAGCTGGGCTCGACCAAGACGTCCGCCTAGGCATGCTGGAACCATTCCCCATCGGCGAACCCGTCACTTGGTGCCACAGGATGGTGGTATGTGCAAAGAAGAATGGTATGCCTCGCCATACCATCGACTTCCAGCCTCTCAATGTACACACCTCAAGTGAGACCCACCACACACCTTCACCATTCCTGAAAGATTGGGGTGTACACCATAGATTATCCTCCGTGGCCTACCACATCTCATCACGGACAACACCGTTCCAAATGGAGATCTTGATCCTGATTCATTCCAGCTTGCAATGCTCCAGTACAGAAACACACCTGATAGGGACACAAAACTCTCACCAGCCATGTGCGTATTCGGCCACCCAATCAGAGACTTCATCCCAGTCCCCCCAGGCAGATACAAGCCGCACAACACCTGGCGCGAAACCCTGCTCACTCAAGAAGAGGCACTATGCAACCACCACATGAGAGCCACAGAACGCTGGTCAGAGCACACCAAAAGATTAGCACCACTTGCTGTTGGAGATCATGTGCGCATCCAGAATCAGGCAGGCTAACACCCCCTTTGGGACAAAACTGGCACTGTCATCGAGGTTCACCAGTTTGACCAGTATATCATGAAGGTTGACGGATCTGGAAGGGTCACACTACACAACAGAAAATTCCTTCACAAGTACATCCCCATCCAGATACCGCCACCAAAGATGAGCATCGGACCCAGGATACTGACACCAATGAGGACGCCTCCAGATAGCCAGGCACCAGCCACACCACAGCCACTCATGCCACGCGATGACAACCCGAGTACCACAAGTGATCCACCCGTGATGCCCCCTTGCATACCAACTGGACCAGTTACAACTCCTAAATCGGCAACACGTCCTGGATGTAGTACAGATCACGGGCGGCACCATTTGGTCTACGAAGATACCACTTCATTGGGGCACACGACCTCACAGCCTGGCAGTCTGCTAGGCACCCAGGCATCGCCAGATGGTGGCATCGCCTCAAAGCCACCTCTGATGCCATCAGTTGATGCAACACCACCGGCTGACCCAAGACGATCAGGACAGGCTACCCGCGAGCCTGTATGGATGTCGGACTATGACAAGTGAATAACTGAGGATGAACGGTCGCCATGCCGAGATGTTATTCAAGACAGTATTTCAAATATTAGTTCAGTTTTACTCTTGCTCATACATGTTAACTAGCATACATGTCCGTACAGTACAGTATATAATCGTACATTAGATACTCTATTACATTTGTATTAGACTTAGCACATATATACCTAACGTAGATAAGTTTCATCTGTCACATAGTATATTAGATAAGCTTTGCTTGTCATATAGTATGTATTACACATATCTAACTTAGATATTACCAGGCGCGGTGGCCGAATCGGTAGAGCACAGGCCTCGCGTGTGGAAGATTGGAAGTTTGCAAGTTTGGTTCCCGGTCGAGTCAAACCAATGACTTAAAAATTGATACTTGTCGCTTCCTAGCCTGGTGCTTGGCATTATTAGGATAGGGCAAGGGCTGGTTAGCTCGGTGTCAGGATAATGTGACTGAGTGGGATATCGTGTGATGGTGCCGGCGGCCTAATTTCCTAGTGGGGCAGCACTATAAAATTGCCATGCATGCGTACTGTCACAAGTTGGTATCCGTCCTGATATGACCTTAGATGTTGCTAGGATGTAAAACAACAACAAACAAACTTAGATAAGCTTCACTTCATCTAGCATAACATGTGTAATCTATTTGTGTAGTTAAGTCAGTGTTTACCATCTAATCGTTATGATTAACAATACCAAAGACCTGGGTGAGATAGAGGGTTATGACTGTGTTCTCACTAAGTTCATTAGCAATATTACTGATTGATTGATTGATTGATTGGTGGTTGCTTTACGCCGTGTCGGCAGCATAGGCCATATTCACGGCGAGAAATGTTTGTTTTTTGTTCAAACCATCGCTTTTACATGTAAAAGCAGACAATCAATTATGTGCCAATAGACACTAATTAAATTAGAAAGCTCACAATCATATATCTGTGGTCAAGGGAAACAAATTCCCATAGAAAAAGAAAAGTTTCATTAATAATTAATAGAATCCATTTAGTAAACTATATAAGGTGGTACAGTCCAGCTGCCCTCAAAAAGGCTAAAATGTTTTCCTGTTTTACCTTAGTAAAAAGGTCATGCATACTGCCTGCAGTGTAGAACCGTTGGCGCAGGGCCAAAAAATCAACGCAACTTAGTAAAATGTGTTTGAGTGTCAGTGGGGACTGACACCCAATACATTCAGGGGGAGGTTCCCCCTTGAGCAGAAAAGCATGTGTAAGCCACGAGTGGCCAACACGGCAGCGACTAAGGACCACTTGGTCCCGCCGACCTCCCGCATGAGTCTGTGGTGGCTTTCCCACAGATGGTTCAATTTCTTTAAGTTTATTGATGTTTTCATCCCACTCATGTTGCCATTTGGATTTTATGTGGGTGGCTATTAGTGGTTTCAGATCAGAGTGAGGGATCAGACACGGTTCAAGATCACAGTTCAGGGCCTTCTTCGCAGCCCGATCAGCTCGTTCGTTTCCTTGTATGCCAGCATGGCCAGGCACCCAGCACAGGTGGATATCATACCCATCTGTTGTCAGTTGGTTCATTTTATAAATTACCGTTGCTAGAATAGGGTGATTCGTTTTCAGTCCAGCAACAGCCAGGAGGCAAGAGAAGGAATCACTGTATATAACATAGTTAGTGTGGTTGGATACCTCGATACACTCCAAAGCGAGAAGGAGTGCTCGGGCCTCTGCAGTGAAAATCGAGCTCTGATCGGGCAAACGTACACCAAATTTTTCCCGTCAGCAGACTGCCGCAGCAGCTACCCGGCTTTGGTCTTTCGAACCATCAGTGTATATGGAGAGGTGGTCTGCAAACTGGCCTTGAATCTCTGCATGCAGTCCTTTGTACTCGAGTGGATGTGTCCCAGATTTCCTCAGTTCCGTGAGTCGGAATATTACTAGTACTAATACATTGTATTACTGTATGCTTCAGATGACCGTCGTCACTGTTAAACACACTGAATAAATGGTTCCATCTTATCTAATTAGATACTTGAACCAGGAATTCCACTTCCTGTTCCGTAGTAAAGCTATTTATGACCGTCTTTAGCCTAGGTTGTCATTCACCCCTACTCTGTGCAGGGGTGAATCTTTTATCTAGGTTTACCCTTTTCCGCATACCTGCACCAGTTTGGCCGTGAAATGCTTGATCCGCTCCTGTGCTGCCCGCCCGCCGCCATCCACGTCCACTGAGATGGAGGAGAAGGAGAGGCTCGGGACCAGGTACTTCTCCTCACAAGGCGTCATGCAGTTGCAAAAGTTACCTGCCTTCCGCATGTACTCTGAAATGTCACATGATCCAATTGTAGGAATGGGAGTGCATCACTCAGAATAGACAACACCAGAGGCCAGCGGTACAAGAACTTCAAGGAGAGGCCCAGACTTGAGGTCAGGTAACACTCATTATTCTTTCACATTACACATCTATGGAACAGTCTTCAAGACCAAGTGTTTGAAGCGCCAATGGCAGAAGCATTTGAGAGAAGGCTGGATAGACATTGGAGAGACCACTCACAATTATATGACTTCAGGGCTCCACCCACCTCCATATGTGTGCACAAAAATAGAGGCCCAATAGGGCTTATATCAGCCAGAAGAGGATCTGTAGTGTAAGTTAATTTGCATGTTAACTATAGCACCAGTGGTATTGGCCGAATTGGTAGAGTACAGACTTCCATGCAGAAGGTAAGGAATTTGAATCCTGCATGAGTCAAACCACTGAGTTACAAAATTAATACTTGTCGCTAGCTAGCCTGGAACTCAGCATTACTAGGATAAGGTAAACTGGTTAGCTCAGGATCAGGATAATGTGACTGAGTGGGAGTTTTGGTCATAGTACAGGCAGCGCCTGGTCTCCCAGTTGAGGAGCACTATAAAGTTGACATGAGTGTGCACTGTCACATGTTGGTAGCCTACTCATCCTGATATGACATAGCTGTTGCTAGGATGTAAAACTCCAACAAACAAAGATTGAATATCTCCTGCATTAATACGATTCGAAGTTGCACTTCCAAATGAAACATGGCGATCGTAACACCGGTAAGGAACCTATGATAGAAAAGTTAGAATCGCTAGAATCCACAATACAGGGATATTTCCATCAGGTAGGGGCTAGGACTAGGAATTCAAAACGTCTTTGTTTTTCAATACGCCTTGAGAAACCTTTTCATATAGAAACAAATAGAGGTCGCCTTGTAAAGTCTGTAGTTTGGAAAGGGTTAACCTAGTGCAGCAGGCCCAAACATTAATGAAGAGTTATAGAGCCAGAGTCGAAAAGCTGGGAGGTGGCTCCAGGCTACTGAGAGGAAAGCTGCTTACTCTGAGCTGTAGTTAGTGTGCCTGAAATTGAATAAGGATAATGAAGGTTGTGTTACAGGATTGAGTTGGGCCTGCTCATGGGAGGAAGCATGTTGTTACCTGCCAAGAGAATGGGAGAATATAAGAACTGTACTGTGTGATAGTAAAGGGGCATTCATCCACCTGCATACCAAACCTCTGTGTTGTGTTCCTGGGGCCGTATGCACGGGTTGGAACTACGCATAGCCAGTGCTACACGCTATCTCTGGGGTAGCTATCTGCGGCTAGAAGGGCCTTGGTTAATTAGGTCAAGCCATATGCACCAATGTCCAAGCCGGGGCGGATAGCTAACCGTGAAGTTATTTATAGATTTGGGAATTCCCTGGATTCGACAAGATGAATAACGCCGCCAATGCGGCGGCAGCGTTAATATCGGTTCGAATTTAGGGTTAAATTGATAATATTTCACTTATGGCATATGTAATTCTGTTAAATATGACAGCATTGAATAGATTTGGGCCTAATATATTGCCGCCGATTCGGTGGCGGTGGCGGCGATGTGTGTTTTGTTGATATGTGACAGTATGGATATCAATGTCGAAGTGGAGGCGGCGATTTGTTTGGTTTACATTCGTCGATTCGACAATATTAATCTCTCCGCCGATGCGGCGGCAGCGTTAATATCGGTTTGAATTTAGGGTTAATTTGATCAAATTTCACTTATTGAGTATGTAATTCATGATAGCATTGAATAGATTGAGACCCACACACGCACACTAACCGGCATGGCTAGCAGTTGAACCTGACTTGAAAGTAGTTTAGCTTAGCCTAGGCTACGGTTGGCGGCAGCACTGGCACCGATTGATGCATACAGATTTTCCACCGTTAGCCGTGTGGAGCTAGCCAAACTGCGGTTACGGCCCTAACACCGATTCGTGCATACGGGCCCTGTTCTTCCACGACGATACTGCAAAGGCCCAGGACCGAACCTTTGAACATGTCACAGTCTACAAGTTGTTTAATATTGAGTAGGGAATCTAACAAAATATATCATTAGAAAGGGCTTAAACAGCGCTTTGCAGTTTCAATGAAGAAAAAAGTTCTAATGAACACTATCTCCATAATTCAATTGCAATTACATTAAAATAAAGAGATAATCTTATTTTTGTCTATAACAGTGTGGCGCATGTACTCTGGAAAAAGTCATATTTACTGGGGAACCATCATCATCAATCAATAGTTCCGTCCTCTAGTCGAGGGTTGGATGCAATGGTTCTCCACTTGTCCCGATGGTGTGCTGTTCTGATAGACTGTGAATAATTCAAGCCTGTCCACTGTGAAATATTTGTAAACCATGATGTTCTTGGTCTCCCTCTCCCTCTGCTGCCATTCACCTTCCCTTCCAACAATGTACGGTATATTGAACTCTGACGAATGATGTGGCCAAAATAAATAAGTTTCTTTGTCTGTATAGTGGCAAACAAGCTTTTCTTATTTTTAATTTTTCTGAGAACTTCTTTGTTGGTGATCTTCTTTGTCCATGATATTTTCATCATCCTTCGATAAGTCCACATCTCAAATGCTGCTAAACGTTTGTACATTTTCTTAGAGATTGTCCATGTCTCAGCCCCATACATTAGAGTAGACCAGGGGGTGGTATGGGTGTGGGTGTGGGTGTGGGTGTGGGTGTGGGTGTGGTTGTGCGTGTGGTTGTGGACTGGGAACCATCATGCCATGCTCTAATAATTACTTTTCTTGCAATCAAAATCCAGGCATAGTTAATGAAAAATAGCCAGGAACATGAACAAATCATGATGCATGGCATCATATAAACAATTACTCTAATATACACACAGGCAGATGTGTTGTTGTTTTACCAGTCTACACAAGGATAGCCTCTTGAGGTGTGTGTGGGTGTCTGTGTGAGTGTGAATGTGAGTGTGGGTGTGGGTGTGGGTGTGGGTGTGTGTGTGTGGGTGTGGGTGTGGGTGTGGGTGTGTGTGGGTGTGGGTGTGGGTGTGGTTGTGCGTGTGGTTGTGGACTGGGATTTCCACATCAGTGTGTTATATTCATCACGCATTGTATGTGTATGTATTCGTATGCACACACATATACACGCACATATATACGCATATATACGCATATATATATACATGCATCTTCACATGTATGAAGTCAAGTTGGGTGAAATCGAGTCGGGTGAAGTCGAGTCGGGTGAAGTCGGGTCGGGTGAAGTCGAGTCGGGTGACGTCGAGGCAGGTGAAGTCGACTCGGGTGAAGTCGGGTCGGGTGAAGTCGGGTTGGTTGAAGTCGAATCGGATGAAGTCGAGTCGGTTAAAGTCGGATCGGGTAAAGTCGGATTGGGTAAAGTCGAGTCGGGTAAAGTCGGGTTGGGTAAAATCAGATGGGGTAAAGTGGAGTCAGGTAAAGTGGAGTCGGGTAAAGTCGGGTCGGGTAAAGTCGGGTCGGGTGAAGTCAGGTCAGCTAAAGTAAAGTCAAGTCGAGTAAAGTCAAGTCGGGTAAAGTGGGGTCGGGTAAAGTGGGGTCGGGCAAAGTCGGGTCGGGTAAAGTCGGGTCGGGTAAAGTCGGGTCGGGTAAAGTCGGGTCGGGTAAAGTCAGGTCGGGTAAAGTCGAGTCGGGTAAAGTTGGGTCAGGTAAAGTCGGGTCGGTTAAAGTCGGGTTGGGTAAAATCAGGTGGGATAAAGTGGAGTCAGGTAAAGTGGAGTCGGGTAAAGTCGGGTCGGGTAAAGTCGGGTCAGGTAAAGTCAAGTCGGGTAAAGTGGGGTCGGGTAAAGTGGGGTTGGGTAAAGTTGGGTCGGGCAAAGTCGGGTCGGGTAAAGTCGGGTCGGGTAAAGTCAGGTCGGGTAAAGTCAGGTCGGGTAAAGTCAGGTCGGGTAAAGTCGAGTCGGGTAAAGTCGGGTCAGGTAAAGTCGGGTCGGTTAAAGTCGGGTCGGGTAAAGACGGGTCGGGGTGAAGTAGGATTGGGTAAAGTCAGGTCGGGTCCGGTAAAGTCGGGCAAAGGCATATTCATTAATATTCATATATTTATGCATTTTAAACAAATTATTAAGACTTTTTTTTAAAAGTCTTCCGATTCCAAGATTCGACCAGGTACCCTCTGATCTTGACACCACATTCTGCCATCTGAGCTACAGAGGAACTGCAACTCACAATGGTTCAACTGGTGCCAGAATGCTGGGCGGTCCTGAAAGCATGTGAATAACGAGAAAACCATATGGCTAGGAATAATATGAACAAAATTCAATTGTAAGGATAATAAATAAATATATTTAAAAATAAATTCAATACATTTTTAATAAATATCACCACATCATCATTGATTCATGACTGATCAGCATGGTGTGGCTAGAGGTGGGCTGGTGGGGGTATGTGATGCAGACTAGTGTTGCTGTGTGGCTATTGTCTTACTTTGTGTGTGTGTGGGGGGGGGGGGTTGAGGAGGTGGGGCAACCTCTACCCTGGCCTATATGGCTGGCAGGGTTACACCAACACAACTGTCTAACTGACAAACTTAGGGTGTTTTTAAGTTTGAGGATAGGGCTACTACCAGTACCAGCATATACTGGGAGCCCCCCACTCCCACCCCCAACTTGTGGGCAACAGAGTGAAAGGGTGTGTTGTGGAAGTGAGTTTGGTAAGGGGGGTGGTGGTATGGGGCTGGGAGGGGAGTGTGCTATTTCTAGAAATGATGTACACAATTATGTTTTTGTTTCTTTTAATTGTCTATGGTGTAGTGTATACAGCTAGCCCACCGGACCTAGTGAGAGGGGTCACGTGCCACAGGTGACGTGGTGGATCGAGGATTGAATACACGGCACTCAGACTTCTAAGCGTTTGCATCTGTTACTTCTCTACATGGTGTCAGGTGTAGTGGGACAGCTTCAGACATGGCGTTAATAGGACTAAACCGCCGGCTCCCCTCAGTTTGAAAGAGAACCTAGCTATTAATTGGTGAGTATGGCATGGGGCCTAAAAGTTGTACGTCTGTGCCACTGGACTCTCTTCTAAGAGCGAGAAAGTTCAGTGTTGCACTTTTTTTGCATGTGGTGGACCTAGAAGCACAGAAGTTGTTCCATACCATGAACCTAAAGAGCGGCGAGCGGGAGAAAATATGCACTATAACAACCGCGTTCTGGGACTATTGCCATGGAAAATCTAACCGCACTATCTTATGGTACAAGTTCAACAGTTATAACCAGACAACACAAGACATGGAGACGTACATACATGAGTTACAATACCGCGTTGAACTATGTGATTATGGTTATGCTGATGAGTCAATATTGTGTGATAGACTGGTATGTGGCATCAAAAGCAATGTAGTGCGGGACAACCTATTACAGACCCCAAACCTGGAATCGAAGCAGTGCTTAGAAATATGCGGCTAAGCGAGCACATCAATTAGCGGGCGGCGTGGATAGCACTTATGACTCCGAAGTGCATGCAGTAAATCATCAGGCAAAGGTCATGCCCCCAAGCACGCCCACCAGCATGTGCTGGTAGTGGTTGTAATGTATTTTGGTTATCCGAACACCCCCACCATATGACCGCATGACGTCATGATCAAGGATTCTTAATAAAGGCAGTTACGTTACAAGAACTCACGGTGTCCACACATACATTATATGGTGTCAGATGTTACGGGTTGAATGGCTGAAATGGCGCTTCATGGATTAAAACCCCCTGGACCATTAAATTTAGATGAACGGATGGCCATAAACTGGAGATCATGGTTGCATTCCTATGAAATTTACTCGACAGCAGGCGGAATAGGATCAAAAACAGAAAAAGTACAATGCTGTGTACTGCTACATGTTGCTGGCAGTGAGGCACACAAAGTTCACCGTACGTTCGAGTTCGACACTAATGACAAAGACAAAATAGGACCATTGATAACAGCATTTTTGAAGTATTGCGAGGGGAAGACAAACATAACAGTAATAAGCTATGACTTCAACTCTTTTAACCAAACTACCGAAAATATTGACACATACATTCGCGAGTTAAAACATAGGATCCAGTTTTGCTGCTATGAACAATTGGAAGCGTCCCTCTTATGCGATCGGATTGTATGTGGGATAAAGGATAACAAACTCAGAAATAGGTTACTACAGGCACCTAAGTTATCATTGGAGGAGTGTTTTCAATTATGTAGATTGAGTGAAAATAAATCATCACAAGTACAAGTGTCTTCGAACGTGCAAGTAGATGCGGTGTCTCATGGTTACGGACGACGGGCTGAACTGGGAACCAGGATATCTCCATGGAGACAGGCATCAACAAGTCAATATCAACAGGGCCACAAGATGGCGGCTACCAAATGTGGACGATGCGGATATAATCACCGAGATGGAAACTGTCCAGCCCGAGGGAAAGAATGCATGGGATGTCGACGAATTGGTCATTTTGTAACGATGTGCCATTTACAAAAGAGACAGCAACATGAAGCACCAATATATGAAATTAATATTGATTCGGAGACGGACAGTGACCGAGTCATGCAAGGTCATTTAGACAGTCGAGATCAAGAACAACAACAATACGGTGCCGGATGTGATTTGTTTGTCGGTTCTATACAAGATGTTGACATGGACGACAAGGACTTATGGTTTGTAATGTTTGTAGTCGGTGATGTGGAGGTATCATTTAAGTTAGATACAGGCTCCGAGGCCAACATTTTGCCTTTGGCAGTGTACAAACAAATGAATGATGCTGATTTGAAAGCATCTACTTGTCAATTAATCACGTACGGAGGACATAGAATTAAGCCTGCAGGTGAAACAACATTAAAGATTAACGGTCATGACTTAAAGTTTCAATATCAAAACTAGCCTGAGGTCGGCTCTCCCGAGGGTGCCCCCACCTGATTGGATGATCGCCTGAGCAGGGGTCCCCCTAGCTAGGAGAGTACAGGCAGTACAGCGCCCACCCCGCCGACGGTGGAGGAATTAAATAAGGCCCTGCAGCCTAAATAATATGAGCATAACGTGTTATACAATACATATATATATATATATATATATATATATATATATATATATATATAGTTTTGATATATATTGAGTTAGGTGGGAATTGTACACTGGTACGTCAATGTGTTTGATGTGAAATATATCGACAGATAGAAGAAGAGTTGAGCAGGGGGTTTGCCGGCTGGTTCGCAGCTGGGGTAGCAGCAGGACAGATACCTGCAGATGGGGACCAGCTAGTATATTTAACCAAATATGCAGCTGGACTGTTGGAAGCCCAGGCTAAGGTACTTAGGGAGACAAGGGAGCTTGGGACAGGGTCCAACCGAGAGCAGGCGCAACTCATGCGAGATAAAATGATGGGGGATGAGCGCCTGGCTCTAAGGAGAGATCAAATTAAGGAAGAAGAGAGGGCTGTACAGGATCTAAAGGACCAGGGAAGACAGATAGGTACTGTGGATGGTTCAGGTCTGGGAGGTTTGAGGAGCTGGGTAGAGCAGGTTGGCCGGGCAGGTAGAGTGTCTGGGGCCAGAGGGGCAGATGTGGTAAAGTTTGCACTCAGTCATTCTAAGGGCAATCTCCATGAGGTCATCTACTCTGTATATGAGGATGATGCGCAAAGCTCCTGGGAGGCGGTCCGGTAACACCATGTTGGGCTGTTCTTAACAGCCAGGGAAGCCACTGCCCTAATTGATATAGTGTTCTCACTAAAACAGGAGAAAGGGGAGCTGATGTTGGCATACTGTATGCGATACAGTACGGCGGTTCAGAGGGCTTGGCCAGAGAAAGGGCTACTCAAGCTGGGTGCAGTACATGGGCAGGTGCGTCAGGTGCAGATAGTGCTGCATTTAAAATGCTCCAGACGGAGATAAAAAGCGTCTGGAAATTGGTGGCAGAATGCACTGAGCGGCCAGTACAGGCTGCCCAGTTGGCGGTTGCACCGGCACCACCATCAACAGTGGTGGTGCAGACTGCACCAGCACTGCCCGCAAATATTAATGCAAATGAGGATGAGAGAAGGAGGGTGCCACGTCAGGTAATGGGGCGCGCCCCTCAACGGTCTCACCAGGGCCCAGGGAGAGATATGGTCAGGTGTAGTCATTGTGCACATAACTACCCCTGTGATTATGTGGCTACCCATGAGGAGAAGGTGCAAGCAGGTATGGCCGACCATACCAGCGAAATCAGGTCCTGTGCAGTCAGGAAACTAGGCAAGGCAGCAGATCGAAGACCATGTATCCAGATGAAATTTGGCGGAATTTCATATTCAGGTCTAATCGATACTGGTGCCAGTAAAAGTATGATAAAAAGTAAGGTATACAATGCTCTCAAATCAAGAGGATATGCCAGAGGTAAGTTCAGGCCGGGATTGAAGATTCGCTCACTTTCAGGACATTTGATTCCTTCAAGGGGAGTGGGGAAGGTCACCCTGGGGGAGCTGAGTGTGAGTTTTGTGTAGTAGGAGAATTGCAGCATGATATCCTGATAGGGACGGATGTCATGCAGCAGTGTGATGCCATGCTGTCCTACACGGATAGGAGTATTATCCTGAATGGTGAGGAGCACAGGTGGTTGGGTACAGAAGATACATGTGCTAGTATGGCAGGGGTGGTCTACTATATTTCACCAGCTTATTTGCAGTTGGGCAGACATCCAAATAATACAGCCAGAGCAATTAACAGGGCTGAGGCTGTGGTTACTGCGGTGGGCCCAGAAAATAATAAAAGAGTGGTAAACAGAGATCAGGTGAAATTGGCTGATGGGGAAAGAAAATGGGATTTAATCAATTCTAGACTAACCTGCGGGCCCAGAAAGAAACAGCGGTTACATCAGAGGCATGCTGTAAGCCAAACACACAACACAAGTAGTGAAGAAATTGGGGTTGGTGAAAATTGTCAATTGTCCACAGGGCAATTTCAAGGGCAATTGCCAGGTCTACTGAGCTATAGTGGTGGGAGCACAGGTGCTGGGTTACCAAGCATGCACACAATGGTGACTCGTAGCAAGCCGCACCTACAGGTCGAAAGTAGAAGGCTTGAAAGCACAGAACCTGCCACCTACCTACCAAGGGAACCATCAAAGGTCTGGAAACACAGAACATGCAGAGCACAATGGGGACCAGGATAGTGCAGGGGACAATGGAGACCATAAAATGCAGTGTAGGTTTGTTGAACGTGTTGTAATTGGAGAGGGGAGTGAGTCTAAAAGGGGTGACGAGTGTTGTGTGGACTAAAAGTGTGAATGGAGGATGCAATAACAGGGTGACTGACAGCGGTGCACCTGGCGGTACTTGTGTGTCTCGTCCTCGTCCAACAGACCAGGCAGGTGGTGAGGCATGACGGGCCCGAGCCTGCGGTGACCATCAATCCAGGAATGGAAGTTGACCCACCACACGGATGTAAGAGACCCGCCCACCACGCGCCCTCCCCCAGCAAGGTGTACAATGACGTAACCGGCGAAACGCGGGAGGAGGTGAGGGAGTCGTGGCGAGAAATACGGCGGGACGCGGCCGAGGCGGCCAGCTGCCGCCCACCCACCAGCGACCATCCACCCCGCACGATGGTGGGGGGGGACGCCTCCCCTGGTGCACGGGATGTGACTCCACAGCCAGTGACTTCACCGGTCGGGACTTCACAGCCGGCGACTTCACCAGGCAGGACTTCGCCTGCAGTGACTTCATCAGTCGGGACTTCACCTTTTGTGACTTCGCCTGACAACGACCCGGCTGTTGACTTCGCCTGAGACGACGCAAGGGTTGGGCTACCGCCAGACTGCAACCGGGGCGATCAAACGCCCACCACCGCCTTCTGACAGATACAACACCCGAGTGTTGCGTTCTCACACCCGAGAGAAGACTAGACTGCTTGAAGCCATTCCAGATCCACAAGAACAACAATTAGCAAACATGCCTGCATTGCTTGTGTGGAGGTGTTCTGTGGAGGTTTCAGACACACTGAAGAGAGATCACTCTACTCCTGGCTCTGGAGTGAGACACACCTACTCTAGAGCAGGAACCCCAGACACTCTGTCTGATTCTATCAAAATTCATCTATTCCAATTGAGTGTGTACACAGCCATCATAAGACTCCTGTCCCATGGGCTGTATGCACTGCTTTCTATACAGGCTAAAGTAGTAATGAGATTTTGTGTGGCTATAGGTAAGGGGTGTGGATGCTAGGTCACTGGTAGGTGGACAGGAGTTGGTGTTATTAAAGCACAACTTCTCCACTGTTTATCTGTGTGACTTGTCTTCATTCTTCATTAGCATTGGTTAATGAGTTGATAGATAAGTGATATGAAGGGGAAAGGTTTTGTATTATTATCTGGTGTCCCAAACGTGGGTGGGCATTCAGAAATATTATAGATTGACACAAAACAGCACAGAAACGGTTACACTGAAAACACAAGGACATTTGCTTCAAATCAATATGTATTCTATTGGGATTATGAAACACCATATAAAAAACAAATCAGTTTATCATGAGCAAATGCATAAGTAGACAGTGTGTTGATCGTTACTATGGACAAAGATTTGTCCCATATTGCTTAGCACCTTTTGAGACAGTCTCAGATATCCAGATATGTAATGACCAACTGTCCGTTTTAGATTGAGGACACATATGAACGTGAACCAGACAGGATGGCCGAATGAGTAGAGCGTCCCTCTCCTGTTTTGGGAGATCGGGAGATTTGAACCCATGAGTTTGTGGGTTCGAGTCAAACCAATGACTTAAAAATTGATACTTGTCGCTTCCTAGCCTGACGCTCGGCATTAATGGATAGGGCAAGGACTGTTCAGCGCAGTGTCAGGATAATGTGACTGAGTGGGATATCAGGTCATGGTGCTGGCAGCCTGGTTTCCCAGTATGGTGGCACTATAAAGTTGCCATCAGTGCGCACTGTCACAAGTCGGTACCCGTCCTGATATGACCTTAGATGTTGCTAGGACGTAAACGAATAACAAACAAACATATGAACGTGACCGTTGTATGAACATTGTATGCTTAAACATTGTATATGTTAATGATATGCAATTCATTGAGCAAGGTGTTGAATAATAAACTGCATATGTGTACATAGATGTGCATATAAATTATATATATATATATGTATATCATGATTTAGTCATAAGTACTGTGTCACATATGGGCATATATGTGCATATATACTCATATGCAAATATATGTGGATATATGCGGATATATGTGCATATACTCATATGCGCATATACACATATATATATATATACATGTATCTACACATACATATACATACATATGCATATATGCGTATATATATGAGTATATATCTATGTATATATACATATCTGAACATTATATATGTGCGTATATGCATGTGTATATATATAATTATGCATATATATGCTTAGAAACATACCGTTATATATGTGTATATATATGCATATATATACACATATATATCGTATATATGTGTATATACGTATATATACTTATATATACGTATATATACATATATACACATATATATGCGTATATATCCACATATATCCACATATATGTGTGTATATGTATATAATTATGCTAATGCTAAATTCTGATCTATCTCTAGCGATTTAATGTGAGCTTTCTCATATAGAATAGCAGGGGCATAGGCTATCATGATGCCGATTAGAACAGTGACCTGCCTAATTTTTGGCCTCATTAATTGTAACAACTGGTCAGTGGTATCTATAAACTTGTCTAGTTTCTGTTTCGTTAGAGACACGGTCATATCGTCAAACAAGTGAGGGGCACAAGCTAAACCATTGGGCATACATGTAAACTCATAAAGTTGTTCATCCCAAACAAACCGGAGAAATATCCTATCCGGTTTGTACATCGGAATAGTGTAGTAGGCATCTCGAAGATCCACACTAGCTAGCCAGGCACCTTTTGTTACCAAATCTCTTGCTGTTTCGAGAGAAAACATTTTAAAATGTCTATACTCAACCATCTTATTCAGTCTTGTTAGATCTAAAATCATTCTGACATCCCCATTCGGGTTAGGCCCCGAAAATATGTTCAAAATATATTCGCCCTTCTCATGGTTTACCTTTTCAATAATACTCTTCTCACAAAATTGGGAAACTTGTTTATCGAGTGCCTCTCTCTCGTCTTCGTCAAACCGATAGGGAAAAGGAATTGATTCCTGTACCAGGAGTTGCGTAAAGGGAATACAAATTCCCTCCACAATACTTAAAACTGTCAAATTATCAGTAATTAAGTTCCATCCAAACAATTTTGAATATTGCCAGCATTAAATTCGCTTACAGATGTTTCTGTGCCATGTGAGTTTGCGTTGCAACCTCTACTTGTTCCCTGGTCGAGGGAACGGCTTGCTTGGGGTGTACTCCCTCTTGAAGGGATGGTTCCCATCGTTCCAGCCGAATGGCTGGCGCTGTCCTCGGCCTCTCGGCTGGAAGCCGTAGGTAGGGCCGGACCGTCCGCCTCTGCTGGTCCGACGGTTTCGAAAATCTGTATGTCCCTTCTGGAAGTGCGTGTTCCCGTCAGCAGACATTTTCTTGGCCTCCACACTTGGAGCCAGTTTCCACCTCCTTAAAGAGGTGGAAACTGTCCCCCACACATCTTGGTTTTGTCCAGTGGCTTCCCCTTCACTGGCTTAGGTGAGGGGAAAAGAGCGACCTGGCAACTTCCCTGGCGGCATCCATACAGACCGCTTTGAAAACGTTTTCAAAGCATCTCTACGACAGGAAGTTGCTCGCTGCTGTAAGCATGGGAATTCGCTGTGCATAGTCTTGGCCAACGACGAGAACTTGTTCTCGGTTTGCAATCGATTGGCCACTGGTGCAAGCGCAGTCAGGGCTCTGAGGACCGCTTTATGAACGGTGTGGAGGACACCCTCAAACTTCTTGCGGTCCTCATTGAGATGGACGTCCTGGTCCATCTCCTTTACTACGGAATCAGGGATCCCCTTGCTTCCGGTAAGCTTTTCACCCAATTTGGTGATGACCTCTGCGGGCTGGAACGTATTAAAGTGTCCTTTAATTGTCTCCCGCATCATGGTGGTAGTCAGGACCTTTTTAGCCCGTTCCACCTGGCACTTCTTTCGTATTTTGCCCCCGCTTTTTGTGTACACTCCGCTATGCTCAGTGTCTGAGTCGGACTCCGTTGATGATGAGTCCGATGAGGAATCAGAAGGCTAATCTTTCTTCTTCTATTTGGTCTTCCGCTTCTTACTTTTCTTCCTCTTTACTACCTTCTTTCTGGCCAGCATGAACTCATCACCAGACGAGCTCACCGCCTTCTTTGCCTTCTTCTTCTGGGGAACCGTCTCCATAGATGAGTCACTCTCCGAAAACTGATCGTCGGAGACATCCTCCCAATCTGATTCCTCCTCTGGAGGAGGCAGCCTCTTCCTGCCCCGAGATCTGGCCGGGTGAAACTCCTCAAGCTTCGTCTCCAGTAAACACGTCAAGCACGCCTCCAAGTCAGCCGGGGCTGCAGTTGGCACTTCTGGCCCACTATCGACCTCCGGTTCTGACAGGAAATGTACCCTGCCCTCCGGTGACAGTGGTACCGTCAACACCAGTGATGATTCATAGTCCTCAGTTGGCCGAGCTGTAGCAGTCAGGTTACTTCGCTTCGTGGCCATCGGAATTCTGTAACAATCAAAAGAAAGTTACTATAAACTGACTCAAATTGACCAAATGTCACAACAGGTTAATAAAAACCCTTCTGTGCATCTAGTGGTGTTGGATAAAGTATTTAAACCATTCCAACACAGGCGTGAGCAAGCTAATGTGTCATGTCGTAGGTGAATGGTATCGAAACCAAAAACAAACGAGGGGTAGGGACCGGTGTATCGGTAGCCTCCCAAACTCTCTGTCCCGTACACTTCTCCCCCCTGTGGCTACTGTGCTAACAAGTTGGAGAAAATGCTACGAAACTCGGAGGTATGCCTACAAAATTTGGGAATCCATAAAAGGAACCCAGGATTAAATCCCAACGAGATGTGGCTCCAACCACATCACTCTCCGTTTGGCAACAGGCGGCTTGTAGAACAAAGAAAAAACATGGCACTTTGTTCTATCGATGTTTCACAAATCAAAAAACACTCATAAAAGTAACAAACCTACACATTAAAGTTTCAAAAACTTTCTCAAAATGTGCAGTAAAGTATCATAGCATAATTGTACCATTCTACAAATAAATACTTACAGTTATTTCGTCATCATAGATATAAAACTGCCGGAGCAACTCAACAAACGTCCTCCCATCGTGAGTTGATTATGCTAATTGCTGGACCCGGTGGTGCTTCCTTCTCCCTCAGCTACAAGTAGCTTGATGCTTAGTACCGAGGTAAAATATGTACTATATAATTGATTATGTGGATATAAATAATCACAGCCCCTTAAATTACCATGTTTTTCCATGTTATTTGCTGCGGAGCGGGTAATTCTCTACTCCCCCCCCTCCTATACCGTGAGCCAACTGTCACTCTGCTCACTTTTAAAACTCATACAGACATGTTTCACTGCTCCTCACCTTCTCATCTCCCTGTCCCGTTCCCTACCTCCGTCTCCTTCGGAGCATGACTCTGGATTACTGTACTAACTGCGGAGGAAACCACAAAGCTTCTGACGCAGGTACTTCTCAACTCAAGAAGATCACATGGGAGGATTCAGCAGGGAACTTGGTCAGGATTACCAGAACCTACACGGGCGAGATGGCAAAGTGCTCACCACAAAATGAAGGTCAGGAAGAACTGAGTCAGAACCTGGATAAGTTGAATTTATCTGAGGGTGAGAGGATTCTCCAGGAGAGGATTAACTTTCTGGAATGGGAGGAACGCGATGAGTTTCTGGCCGAGAAATCTGAATGGCTGGAGAGGCGCCGAGTGGCTCGGCTCACTGGCGGGATGGGGCCTGTTCAAGATGACGGCTCCAGCCAAGCGGCGGTTGCTCAAATCCAAGATGGCGGCCAGCTCCCCCCACCAAAACCAACGGTCGTCCGCCCGGACGGTCACTCCTCCTATGGTGAGCTTTGTTCACGTGCCAGGGCCAGAGGGCGCGGGAGGAACAGGAGCTCGTCCGGCTCCAGGAGCAGATCTCAGAGCTCTTCACGCCGGAGACAAAGTAAGTGGTCAATTAAACGCTTCATTGTGGGGAAGAAGGACTTGCCAAGCTCAACGTCCATGAGCTGTACGGCGCATCTATCATGTGGTTCCTGGACATAGAGAGAACGACCCAGAAGGATAGCCTGGCCTTCATGGAACATCTGCATTTCTTATCCCTGAAGGCGAAGAACGAGATGTATAAAGACTCGGTTCACAGTGACTATGACTGTGAGATCAGGCGGCTCGCTGAAACCCTGGGTTTTGCTGCCTTCGGGAAGGCCTACAACTGGGAAGGACGACTGGGGGGGTCAGTCTTCAGATCTACGACAGCTGTGATGGCGGCAGCTGCAGCTGCACCCAGTCCATCGCGGGTAGCCCTGCCCAGCTGCTCCCCTGCAGAATGTTATGCGAGGTCTTCCTGAGGGGAGACACTGACCCCGACTGGGAGTACCTCCTCAGCGGTGCCACTTTTGGCTTCCAGGTCATCAACCCTTCATGTGACCTGAACTATGACTCAAGGCACCGTAGGGTCAGGGGCGCGGCTGACCAGGACCTGATTACAGCTAAACTCCATGGGGAGATTGACCGGGGTTGCATCAGAGTTGTTGACAGCAGGCCCAGCTGCATGCACAATATATTCTGTGTCCCCAAGGATGGGGGCGGGGTCCGCAGTATTGTGGACTGTAGCCAGCCAAAGGGTAGGTCGGTGAATGATTGCACCGACCAAGTGGCCAACAAGTTCTCCTATAACAGTGTCGACGATGTCTCCGACTGCATGGAGAGGGGCGACTACATCTCGACCATCGACATCAAGGATGCATACAGAGCTGTCTGTATCCAACCCTCCGACAGGGATGACCAGGGCCTCCACTGGGAGTTCGACCACCAGCAGGGCTCCCACTGCACTTACCTGGAGGACAACAGGCTCTGTATGGGGCTGTCTTCCAGCCCGTATGTATTCAGCAAAGTGTTGGACCTGATTGTGCGCTGCGCCGTCAGGGAGGGAGTGGACCGTGTGGTCAACTATCTCGACGATTTCTGCCTCGTCAGCTCCACCTATGACGAGGGGTGCACACCAACACCTGCTCCTCGCCATCATTCACCGCCTCGGGTTCCATGTCAGTTTCGGGAAGGTCACTTCCCCGAGCACCTCTGCAAGATTCCTAGGCATCCTGATAGGCACTGTCTCCCTCGAGATGAGCCTCCCCCAGGACAAGCTTGAGAAGCTCATTGCCATCCTGAGCGCCACCAGGGGCCGTAAGAAGGTCACAAGGAAAGACCCTGAGACGCTAGGTGGCCTCCTTGCCCACTTCAGCAAGGTTGTGAGGGGAGGCAGGACTTTCTGTCGAAGGATCTATGACATCATAGAGAGCGTCCCTTATCACCTCATCCATCTTTCGAGTGGGTTCAGGGAGGATATTGAATGGTGGTACCACTTTGCCGGCAGGTTCAAAGGTAAGGCCCAGATACTCGGCCGCTTCTCCCCCCACCTCTCAACCTACAGCGATGCCTCCGACTGGGGTTTTGGTGCAACTCACAGCGACCACTGGATCGCAGGTGCGTTCAAAGGCAGTGAGGACGCCCCCCTCGTGGGACTGCTGGGCCACCACCACTGCCCCCCTCCCGCCAGTGCATGGGGTGATCACATCAATGTCAAAGAGATGTGGGCCGCTTTCAGCGCAGCCCGCACCTGGGGCCACCTCTGGAGGGACACGATGGTCGTCATGGTGATGGACAACACAACCGTCCGAGCTGCAATTAACAGCGGCAGGTCCAGAAGCCCCCCCATTATGGCCTACCACCGCCAGCTCTTCTGTCTGGCGGTTGAGTACAACTTTGACGTCTCCTCTGTCTACATAAGGAGCGAGGAGAACATAATATGTGATGCTCTGAGCAGGCTCTGCCAGCCAGGGGGCGTCGAAAGACTCATGGTCGGCGACCCCGATGGGAGGATCTGCTGCTGGCACATCTTCTGCCATGACCTTGATTGTTTCCAATCCCATTGCAGATGTGCTGAAGCTACACCAGGAGAAGCAGGCATTCCAGAAGAAGTTCTACGCGCCGAACTCCGTACCGACTAGATCGGTCCAGATCCGCCGTTATCTTGACTTCATTGGGGAGTTAGACAGCGAGTTCCCGCCCATGCCATGCTCGACGGCCCAGGTGGGGCTGTACGCGGTATGGCTTGCACGGTCAATGAAGTACTCGTCAGTCACCAATTATCTCAGTGGCCTGAACTACTTCCTCAAGCAGGAGGACTCCACACCAATCGACTACACTCAGTTTGACCTTGCCACCACCCTAAAGGGGTTCAGGCGGGAGAAGGGTGTACCTCCGCGCCAGGCCACGTCCCTTCTCCGTGACATGCTGCTGCGGATCTTCGCTCGCCTCTCGACAACACCGGGCCACACAGCCTGGAGGGCGCGGTCCTCTGCAGTTTCCGGACCCTCCTCCGGAAGTGTCAGATAATGCAGTCTGACTCGTCACTCAGGCGGGAGGATTTCCATTTCCTCAAGTGGGGGATGATTGTCAGCATCCGTCGCTCAAAGACCATACAGTTCCGGGAGCGCGTCCTCGAGGTGCCAGTCACCAGGTGCCCCAACAAGGCCCTCTTGGCGGTGTTTTGGACGGAGAAGCACTTTGCCCAACTCCCCCTCCCCGCCCCGCCAGAGGCCATGGCTTTCCGGCTTCCTGCCTCGGGTGGCGCCTCGTCCCCTATGCTGTACACCATCTATCAAGCTTCCCTGAAGCTCTTCTCGTCCGAGGCGGGGTTGGACCCCAAGACCATCTCCTCCCACTCGCTCTGCAGGGGGGGCTGCACCTTCCTTTCACAGTGTGGTGCTACCCTAGAAGATCTTCGGGCCAGGGATGACTGGTCGAGTGACACCGTCTTCCTCTACCTCAAATCACCCATGAGCGTCCGGATCATGAACAACATCCAGGTGGCCACAGCTCTGGCTCTCCCATCTCCGGCTCCAGAGACTACTGTTCCAGATATCTGTTACAACTCTGACAGCTCTTGGTTTGGTTGGCTGCAACTGGCGTTGTTTGGCATATATTCTCTTGCCAGAGAATAAACTCAACCCAAACCAAGTCCTAGTCTTTCTTTCTCATTTTGCGAACAAACTATTTATGTACTATATAATTTATTATGTGGATATAAATAATGGCAGAAATGTTTCCCATTACAATCTTTTTCCATGTTATTTGCTGTGGAGCGGGTCATTCTCTACTCCCCCTGCCTCCTATACCATGAGCCAACTGTCACTCTGCTCACTTTTAAAACTTTTTGTCGGTAGGGCATATATTCTCCTGCCAGAGAATAAACTCAACCCAAACCAAGACCTAGTCTTTCTTTCTCATTTTGCGAACAAACTATAAAATATATATATCTATATGTCTGTGTGTATATGCACATACACATATACTGTGTGGTGGATATACCACACAGAGAGAAATCCCACTCTGCACCCACCCCCCCCCCCCCCCCCCCCACACACACACACACAACTCCAGTGGCCATCCTTGTGTAGACTCCTAAAACAACAACCCATCTGCCTGTGTGTACATTAGAGTAATGACTTATATGATGCCACACATCATGATTTGTTCATATGTTTGGTTATTTCTCATTAAATATGTCCAGGATTTTGATTCTAAGAAAAGTACTTTTTTAAATAGACCATGCTGGTTCACCAGTAAAATTGACTAATTCCAGAATACAAGCAGCACAATAAGATTGGCAAAATATAGGCAAAATAAGATTGTCTCTCTATTGTAATATAGTTTTAATTGAATATTATTAACATACTATGCACAGGAGCATTATCTTCATAGAAACTGTGAAGAGCTACTTATGCCCATTCTAATGATCTAGTTTGTTAGGTTCTATCCTCAATATTAAAGAAGTTGCAGACTGTGACAGCTCACCCCTATTTTGTTCTATATGTAAACTGTCTTGGTTTTTTTTAATACGCATGGAGAAACAGACGTTTTGAATTCCTAGTCGTGGTCCCTACCTGTCCATATAAGGTAGATCATTACATTGTTTGCGGGTCGACGAGAAATTTACTTACCTAATTTAGGATGAGCACATTCGATATAGTTGCTAACCAGACACACACCAACCTTATCTGGAATAAGAGAAGACCGCATAGCGTGGATTTGTTAAAATAAGAACTCCACATCCATGGCTATATAATCGCAAGCAGTTGTGAAGGCTGCATTCGATACATGAACATATATATATATATCAGTATCTGGTGTGGGAAAGTAGAACGTCTGAACACTTTCACTTCTGTGTAGCGAGTGAGTTTATTACGCCATTCAGGGCACTGCAATCCAGGTACTACCCCCAGAGTCATGTGACTCGTTATGTATTTCCTTTGTTCTGCTAGTGCCTGGATATCTACTATGCACATAAATCACTTACCCCCTTCAACAAGTATTTTGATATTCCAACAATAGCAAATAATGTACATTTTAGTTTCTGATAAACATACAAATACAAGTCTCACCTGGACTTTCTTTGGATATCACCTTAACTCAGTGCCTTGCTCCGGCATCACTATTAACTCTTAAATGATGGCACATTTGTCTTGAGTTTTGACGACAACTCTTAACGCTTTTAACATAAACCATATACAATTGTCTCGGGTACATTTATTAATTCAAACAATAGCAATGTGTATCTCAGCTGGTCAGCTCAACCATATCTGTCATTTGATTATAAGTCTGAGCGGGCTGCCAGCCTAATTACTTATAAGTTGGCAGTGCCTGTGTCGTTATCAATAGCTGATTGTTCTGTTACCGCACTGTCAGCGTGCGTCTTTATTTCACGTTGTGCTACCTGTGGTATCCTTATCAATTGTACCTTGTTTTTATGTAACATGTTCCCAGCCTCATTTACAATCTGATGCTCTTGACCTGTGCTACCTGTGGTATCCTTATCAATTGTACCTTGTTTCTATGTAACATGTGCCCAGCCTCATTTACAATCGGATACTCTCGACCTGCGCAACCCATGATCATTCCCCCCAAGTGATTTTTATATTTTGCACTGTCGCCTGCACTCAGTGGCTTGTAAAGCCTCCCACACTTATTGTCATGAAATGATTTCTGATTTCGTTGTCGTTGTGTGGTTTTTACATTTTTCTCCTTCTGTGCTTTTGGTTTGCGATTCTTTTGTGCTCTTGGTATGCGTGACCTAAGTCTTTTGCTCATGAGCAGTTGTAATGGAGATGCATATAATGTTGGTAATGTTGTGTTTCTGTAGTTTAACAAAGCTAGTTGAAAATCGGTTTTTGAGTCGCTACATTTTTTAAAACATGTTTTTTATTGTTGGTTTAAATCGTTCTATTTGGCCGTTGCTTCGAGGATACAGAGGGTTATAGTATACGGGCTTAAAGCCATAGAGTTGCGTGAACTCACTGTACTCATGGCTTTTGAATTGGGACCCGTTATCAGATATGATTTGTTTAGGGATACTGTGTCTAGCAAAATTATCTTTGAGCGCTTCGATCACACTAGCTGAGGACGTATCAAGTAACTGTGTCACCTGTAGTAATATACAGTTATCAGATAATTGGTATGCAGGTATTGCAGGAATAGCAATACCTCAGGGAGTTTGACGCCCCTGCCTTGCAGAGTTGTAAACCACTGCCTTGTGGTACAGGTTCTTGACAGAACCGAAGGCTAAGGGAGCAAACCCTAAACAGAAAACCATATCACTGTGGCAGCATTAATGGCGGTTGATGTATGGAACTCCCAACATCTCCCAACCAGCCACTGCAGGGACAAATAGTTTTGTACCTGTCTTGACATGTTCTTGCCAGTGTGAAACCTCTATTTGCTCCACGAGAGAGTGCCGCTGGTAACTTGCAAAAGCCAGCAGCACTTCAACACTTTTGCAGGCAGCTTTCATGAAATGTAGAACCGCACAACTCAAACGGACGGGGCTGCCCTCTATGGAAGATCTTCTGATCAAAAAGAATCTCGTCTCCAGTTCAAGGATACCATCAAGAGAAACCTGAAGCTGAGAGACATTAAGCCCGACTCATGGACACAACTCTCACAGCAGAGAGCTAAATGGAGAGCGGCAGTCAAGTAATGAAAACAGTCTTTGTTGCATCGCGACCGACAGCATGATGATGAGCTAATTGTTGTAATTCAACTCAAACAGGTCTGTCCTTCCTATCTTCTCATCCGGTTGGCATGTTATTTTGTGACTGACTAGAGCTATGGACAGACAGGATGCATGTGTCGCGCAGGTCGAAAGTACAAGCGGACGGCAGGCGGTTCTGATGCGGAAATAGCGAAAACATTGGACGCGGACGGCGCGCAGCAAAAAAGGTATAGGTATATATATATATATATAAACAGTTGGCCCCAATAAACAGAACAAAGATAAGACTGATGTGGCTGAGAAGAAGATATATATTCTCTGGCGGAGATATATTAAATGCCCACCTAAAGTTAAAATTGAATGCGTTAAGGCCAGGCGCAGCTGGCATACAGTGCACAGGGCCGCTCACAGGGTCTGCCACCGTGGTCTATGTCATAATAACAGGGTCAGCTAGATAGGATAAGTGCTAACTATTACATAGGGAACTGAAGATCGGTAGTGTCCTTGTTTATATTCCCATAATGGATTATAGAGCACATAAACAGTTGGCCCCAATAAACAGAACAAAGATAAGACTGATGTGGTTGAGAAGAAGATATATATTCTCTGGCGGAGATATATTAAATGCCAAGAGACCCATGGTCCCCCCAACCCCACAGTCTCAGTATACCGGCTCAGTCGCACCAGCCAGTGCCGTGGAAACCCTAATGTCGATCATTATGCGGACGCTCAATGGCGTCTGCAGGTAGGCGAAGATGGTGTCGCTCGCCCAATCACCGCGCACCCTGAGCTCTTCCAGGGTGGCGCCACACAATGACAGGAAGGTACAGCCCCCCCTCCTCAAGGAGTGGGATGAGTAGTCCCCAGCGTCCAATCCCGCGACCCCACAGAAGTGCTTCAGCATCCCTTGGTATGTCGAGTATCGCAGTTCCATCGTGGCGCCCGCTGGTGTGGGGATCCGGAACGCCATGGCATCACACCCAGCTGGGACCTCCCTGAAGTGTCTCTCAGTCCAATAAACTGCACACAGGGAGAGGTCTGGGCTCCTAGCCACAGGTATTTCGAGCATACGCTCCGCGAATTGTATCGTCTTGGAGCGACGAACTCGCACCAACATTCCCCATGGGAGAAAGGAAAAGTCTCCCCTGAGTAGCGACGAGTCCGAGGCTGTCACCTGGCACTTCCTCAGTAGTGCCCTAAAGCTGCACAGTATGGCCGCCCGCCAGGCGGTGTGCCCCGCCGAGGTGGTCAGGGCAGCGAATATTCGCCTAAGCATGTCAGGCAGTAAGGGGGCTGCCTGCCTGGGATGGCAACCCCGCTCCCGCTTGATGCCCTTCAACGTGGATGCCAGCTCAAAGTTTTTGTAGTCGATCGGCTCCGCGCCCTCCGTCTTCAAGAAGAAGTTCAGGCCACTGAGGTAGTTGCACACCGATGTGTATTTGAGAGTCCTGGCCAGCCAGACTGCATACAGTGCTGTCTGTTCTGGAGGGCACGGTGTGGTGGGAAAGTGGCCCCCGAACTCCTCAATGAACTCCAGGTATCGTCTCACCTGGACCCCCCATGTTGTGATGGAGTTTGGGGCATAGTACTTGCGTTGCACGGCCAGCTTCTCCCTCCGCAGCTCCACAACTGGAAGTAGAAGGGTCAGGGGAGTTGGTGAATATGTGGTTGAAACAAAGCCTGCATGCTCTGTCTGCGACCCGGATTCGGTCCTTACTGTCCCTGGCACTACAACAGCTCGGGGCGTCGCAGATCATGTTGTCAGCACTCTTCACATAAACAGACTGAACATCAAAATTGTACTGTGCCGCTATCCAGAACAGCCTGCGCACGAAGTGCATGACCCCCTTTGATTTGGACCGACCCGAGGTCAAGGCCGCTCGGACCGTCTCATTGTCCGTGACCATGACCACCGTGCTGTCCTTCCACAGGTGGCCCCAGGTCTGGGCCACACAGAAGGCTGCCCACATCTCCAGCACGTTTATGTGGGCCACCCTACAAGTCCCATCGGGTGTGGCGTGGTGGTGGCCCACCTCATCCCTGATCCTCCTGTCTGGTCCCTCCCCGAAGGCTCCAATCCTCCAATCGCCGCCAAGGATCGTCCCGAACCCCTCCCCGGAGGCGTCACTGTAAGTCGAGACGAATGGGGTATGGCGGCCGATAATTTTTGCCTTCCCATTGAACCATCTGGAGAAGTCCAGCCACCATCGTCTGTCCTCATGGAAGCCCCCCGAGAGGCGGACCTTGAAGTGGTTTTTTTTCACTGCGTTGATCGTGTTGTACATGCGTCTGCAGAACGTGCGGCCTCCCCGGACCACCTTCGCACAGTGCGCCAGCAAGCCAGCCAGCCGCTCCAGCTGGATCCTCCTAGCCTTCTTCCGGCCCTCCAGGGCCAGAAGTGCCATGGTCATCCTGGTCAGCTTGTCCTCCGGCAGCGATATCTCCAGGGCGATGGTGTCGATGTCGATACCCAGGAACCTTGTTTTGGTAGGCGGGGAGGTGACTTTTGGGAACCTTATATAGAAGCCCAATCTCCGGAGGATCCGCATTAGGGTGGCCTGGGCTGCGCAGCCCGCGTCGAAGTCCCGAGCTATGATACAGAAGTCGTCGAGGTAATTTACCACCTCCCCCACGCCCTCACGCACGGCACAGCGGACAACAAAATCAGACAGCTTGCTGAAGACATAAGGACTGGAGGCCAGCCCGATGCATAGCCTGTTATCTCTTAGAAAGACCGGGTCATTCCCGAAGTCCCAGAATATGCCCTGGCGGTCCCGGTCTCGTGGGTGGATGCTCACCGCCCGGTAAGCATCGCGGATGTCCACGGTCGCGAGATAGTCTCCGGCTTGCATCAGGGTGGCCACATCGTCGACACTATTGTAGGAGAATTTGGCCATCACGGTATCCGTGTAGTTGTTGACTGACTCCCCCTCTGGTCTGCTGCAATCAACGATGCCCCTCACCCCCCCTCCATCCTTGGGGATGCAGAAGAGCCTATGCACACATAGCGGACGGTCCGCCGCCCTGGTCAAAGCCCCTGCCTCGTTCTCCTTCCTGAGTTTGGCAGACATGACCTCTATGTCCTCACGGTCTCCCCCGGCGCCCTGATGGCACTCATAGCAAGCGTTGCAGTCCCGGTTTATTACCATGAAGCCGAAGCAGATGCCTTTCATGATATATTCGGCATCGGGGTCAGTATCACCCCTCATGAACAGCTCTGTGAAGACCCTACATGGCTTCATCTGGGACACAACACCATCAATACTGTGCGTGCAGCTGCACAAACCTGTCATGCAGCTCCTCCAGAGTCGGAAGTCGGTCACACAGTCGGTAACCGTCTCCCTGACGGTGATGTCGAACACATGCTCATCCCCTGTGCCGTCCTCGACGCGGAGCCACCCCGGGTCCAAGCCGTCCCCCCTGCTTGTCCATACAGGGGTACCTCTGTGGGGCGTCTCCCCCACTTGTTGGTCACCGGGGATCCCCCCCAGGGTGCCCGCCGCCGCCATCAGGGTATCCACCCTGCCCCACGTGTTGTTATTGTTGTTTATATCTGGGGCCTCCCCACGCGCGGGGGGCGACGCCCGTGGCACGGGTGTCTCCACTGACCCCGGTGCTCCACTGCAACCCTCCATAATGCCACCTTGGCAGCCTCCCTCCACCACTGGGGCTCCCGTGTTGTCAGTACCACCCAGAGGCGGGGCCCCCGCATGTGCAGCGACCACAGTGTTGTAGTTGTTTACATCCAGGACCCCACCACGTGCGGGAAGCCAGACCTGTGGCTTGGGCATCTTCACTGACCCACATGCGCCATTGTAAACATCCATACCATGCCCTCCGGCGCCGTCAAGTAATGCATCACAACCAGTACCTCGGAGACCGCTACAGTCACTGTCCCAGCTGCGTCCACCACCAGGTTGTGTGTCTGCCTGGGTGTCACAAACCCCAGTACCGCTACCGTCCCTGCCCCGGCCGCGTCCACCGCCGGGTTGTGTGACCGCTTGTGTGCTCACTGCGCCCCACCCCACGTCCCCGCTTTCCCGCGGTATGGCCGAATCTGGGTCATGCTCCGCGTCCCCGGTGTGGCGCGTCCCGGTGCACCGTCAGTCCCGGGTGGACTTAATGCGCTTGTGGCTGCGGCTCCCGCACTTGCTGCACCAGTGCCCGAAGCAACAGTCCCCCTCCTTACTGTCACAGCCCACTTCCTTGTTCCAGGGGAAGCAGGCCCGCTTGCCTCCCTTTTCATAGGTCTTGAGCCCCTTTGGATTCCCGGTGGTCGCACTCTTAGTTTTGGCCCGCATGGCCTCATGACCGTAGTGGATCAGGCTCGCCGCCGCATTCCCTGCCGTGAATGCAGCGAAACCCTCCCGTTCCGCTAGCTTACGCACGGCCGTGTCATATCGAACATGGGCAGTGTCTTTGAACAGCTCATGCTTAGCCTTCGATGCAATGTAAGCAAGGTGGCTGAATAGCAAGGTGGCTGAATGGCCATCTTTTAACGTCACACCATCCAGGCTCAGGAACCACAGGCATGATGCCTCCTGTAACTCGGCCACTGATAGTTTGCGCACATCCTTCTTATCCTCAGTATAGTTTTTCAAAGACCACTTACTTTTCTGTCTCCGGGACGTGCTCCTTGTCCTGCTACGTGAACTGGAGTCACTACGAGAGTGCGATCTGCGCCGCCGTGTCCGGCTCTTGCGCGATACCTCCCCGTAACTTGAGTGACCTCTTTCCGTATGGGCTGCTCCGCCCTGGCCGCCTTTTCCTTTACTAACACGGTCCGTCGTTCTTCCAAGTCAAACATGCGCTTGTCCCTTTCCAGCTGCCTTATCTCCTCCCTCACGCGTCGCTCCTCTTCATCAATGCACATACTCCGTACGTCTTTTGTGATATCCTCCATCACTCGCTCATCGGAGGCTTCTCCTGCCATTGCCATCTTGACTGCCGAGAATTTGCGCGTTATGCGTATGTGGTTGCCTGCGGCGTCTTCCCATTTCACATCAGTAATGCACCTCGGTCCAGAATGAATTTTACCACACGGGTTGCAGAAACCCTCAGACATACCGTATCGCACCGATGAGTGTCAAGCTAGCATGATTCCAGATACAAGGCGAGCTGGATCGGGGAGCGTCCTGCGTCCTGCGTTAAGTTGAGTAAGTTAAAACACGGTCCGTCGTTCTTCCAAGTTAAAATTGAATGCGTTAAGGCCAGGTGCAGCTGGCATACAGTGCACAGGGCCGCTCACAGGGGGCGCCACCGTGGCCTATGTCATAATAACAGGGTCAGCTAGATAGGATAAGTGCTAACTATTACATAGGGAACTGAAGATCGGTAGTGTCCTTGTTTATATTCCCATAATGGATTATAGAGCAGATATATATATTACCCGACTTGACTTTACCTGACCTCACTTTATCAGACCTGGCTTTACCCGACCTCACTTTACCCAAATTCACTTTACCCGACCTGACTTTACCCGACCTCACTCTGCCCGACTTGACTCTGCCCGACTTGACTTTACCCGACTTGACTTTACACGACTTGACTTTACCCAACTTGACTTTACACAACTTGACTTTACATGACTTAACTTTACACGACCTGACTTTACACGACTTGCCTTTATACGACTTGCCTTTACACAACCTGACTTTACACCACTTGCCTTTACACAACCTCACTTTACACAACTTGCTTTACATGACCTGACTTTACATGACTTGACTTTACATGACCTGACTTAACACGACCTGACTTTACACGACCTGACTTTACATGACCAGACTTTACCCAACAAGACCATAAAGTGCATAGTAAAATCTTGTAAAGTCAAGTGTTGTAAAGTAAATTTGTGTAAAGTCAAGTCATGTAAAGTCAGGTCGTGTAAAGTCGAGTCATGTAAAGTCGAGTCATGTAAAGTAAGTCATGTAAAGTCAAGCGGTGTAAAGTCAGGTCCGTTAAAGTCAGGTCGTGTAAAGTCAAGTTGTGTAAAGTCAAGTCATGTAAAGTCAAGTCGTGTAAAGTCAAGTCGTGTAAAGACAAGTCATGTAAAGTCAGGTCATGTAAAGTCAAATCATGTAAAGTCAGGTTGTGTAAAGTCAAGTAGTGTAAAGTCAAGTAGTGTAAAGTCAAGTAGTGTAAAGTCAAGTCATGTAAAGTCAAGTCATGTAAAGTCAAGGTTTGTAAAGTCAACTTGTGTAAAGTCAAGTCGTGTAAAGTCAAGTCATGTAAAATCAAGCTTTGTAAAGTCAAGTCGTGTAAAGTCAAGTTGCGCATAAAGTCAAGTCGTGTAAAGTCAAGTTGGGTAAAGTGAGGTCAGGTAGAGTGAGGTCGGGTAAAGTGAGGTATGGTAATGTGAGGTCAGGTAGAGTCTGGTCGGGTAGAGTCGAGTCAGGTAGAGTCGAGTCGCGTAGTCGAGTAGAGTCAAGTCGGTTACAGTCGTGTCAGGTACAGTTGAGTCAATTCGGGTAGAGTAGATTTGGGTAAAGTCAATTCTGGTAGAGTCAATTCAGGTAGTCGATTCAGGTAGAGTCGAGTCGGGTAGAGTAGACTTGAATAGAGTGAAGTCGAGTTGGATAGAGTTGAGTTGGATAAAGTCGAGTCAGGTAGAGTTGTGTCGGGTAGAGTCGAGTCGGGTAGAGTCGAGTCGATTAAAGACGGGTATAGTCGAGTAGAATCGAGTAGAGTAGAGTCGAGTAGGGTCGAGTCGAGGAGAGTCGAGCAAAGTCAGGCAAAGTCAGACAAAGTTGGGCAAAGTCGGGAAAAGTCAGGTAAAGTCAGGAAAAGTCGGGCAAAGTATGGAAACGTCGGGAAAAGTCGGGCAAAGTCAGTCAAAAGCCAAGCGGCCCACGCATCAAGCACCAAAAATCGCTCCAAAAGCGATGCTATCCATCCACGCCATGCCCGCGCGAGAACCGCCCACGTTAGTGTGTTCGGCTTCTCTTTGTTACATACATTTAGATTTTTTCCGCATGACACCCGCACGAGAACCGCGTGAAGTCCACGTCCGATGTGTTCGCAGCTGAACAGTTCATTGTGCAGATTCTTTCTGTTATTCTGACATGTGCCACATCTACTTACGCGATCTTCGATTTGTTTGTTTATATTCACCCAGAATATGCACTCCCTCGCTAACTGTTTCGATTTTTTTTTACCTAAATGTGTTTTATGTAGTGTCTCTAGGTCTCTCTTTTCAGGTACTACTATGCGGTTTCCCTTCATTACTAGGTTGTTTTCTACTGTTAACTCATCTTCTATATGGGATGTATTGTTGCAAATATGGAGGCGTTCGTGTTCATGTTGTGTCCCACCCACTTTCGATCCTCCCCAGACAGCACACAGCCGTCGGGCCGACGTCGGCTATTGGTCGCACCATCGCCACATATTTGCCACCGTCGGGCCACCGTCGGGCCGACGGTGGTAGCCCGCCGCTGGGTTTCAATCATTTTGCACATTTGGGCCACCGTCGAGCCAACGTCGGGCCGATGGTGGTGGTCCGGCACTGGTTTCAAACATTTTGCACATTTTGGCCACCGTCGAGTCACCGTCGGGCCGACGGTGATGGCCCGCCACTGGTTTTCACTCATTTTGTGCATTTGGGAACAAACATTATATACCATGTGTATATCATATGTATTATGTATATACTAGTCATATATAAAATGTATGCATTACTAGTATATGCACTAGTAATGGTATATATGTAATAACCTATGCGTTATCATTTGGATGGGATCCATCGTAAATGCGCCGTTCCACAGCGTATGCATCGCAGGACGACCTGGGGTCATAGCACCATATCAGTTTCTACACTCACCTATGACGAACTGCACGTTCTGCGATCCCAGAACGGTTGCTCACGTCATAGCGTTAAGCCCAGAACCTGGCGCATTTGCGATGGATCCTGTCTAAGCGATAACGCATAACCAGAACAGTCGCTGATATCATAGCATTAAACCTGGAAATCTGCGCATCTGCAGAGGATTCCGTCAAGCCATTAATGCTCTGGTCTGGCTGGATCATAGAATATGGCTGCTGGCATTATAGCATTAAGCGCAGAACCCAGCGGATTTGCGATGGATCCCGTCCAAATGATAATGCATAGGCGCACCCAGAACGGCTCCTGCCATCATAGCATTAAAACCGGAAACCGGTGTATTTGCAGCGGATCTCCTCGAACTATTAATGTTCAGGCCCAGCTGATATGGCCAGCATGGAATGGCTGCTGCATTAGTTAATAGTAATACAAAAGATCTGGAAGTCGACAACTTTCAAATGCACATATCTCACTCCATATGGTTCACTCCTTTTAACATTCAATAACAAAATTTGTTTCCGCATGAATATACATACATGCATGGATGGATGCATACATACATACATACACACCTTGTATATGTGATGTCCTACACACAAATAGCCTGAACTGAGACTACTAATGATGTGTGGTCTCTGTGGTCTAGTGGTTAGAGTGTTGAACTTGTAATATGAAGTTGTTTGCTGGTGTGGGTTCAAACACCATACAGTCCAAAACCTTTTTACATTCAACAACAAAAGAACGTTTTTCATCTATGTGTTTCTCATTCAGTCATTGAATTATGCAATGTAATGTACTAACATATATTTTACATAATGCAAATATATTTCCTGATTGAACTACTCTAAATAAAATTGAAAATACCCCAGTTTTACTCTCCCTTCTCTACACTCACCCAGCCATTTAAAAAACAACATGGGCTGTATGCATGAAGAATTATTTACCGGCTCCGATGTCAAGGACCGTCTTCGGGTTAGCTAACGCCAGTGTTGGGAAATGGGTCACAGGGTATTACGGAGCCAAAGCGTGGAGGTGTTAGCTAACGTACCAGTTATTTATAGATTTGGGAAATCCCTTTGAGCCTGTTGCCGGCGAGCACTGCTATTTGACAATATCGCTGCTGATGCGGCAGCGGCGATTTGTTTTGCTTAGATTCGACAGTATGAATCGGTGGCTTTAATATCAAACACCGTGAGCGGAGTCGATTTTGGGGTTAATTTGACCAAATTTCACTTTTTTACTATGTTATTCTGTTAAATATGATAGCATTGAATAGATTTGGCCCTAATATATCACTGCCGATGCGGCGGCGGTGGCGATTTGCTTTGCTTAGATTCAACAGTATGAATATCGCCGCCGATGTAGCGGCGGCATTAATATCGCTTCGATTCTGGGGTTAATTTGACCAAATTTCACTTTTTGAGTATGTAATTCTGTTAAATATGATATCATTGAATAGATTTGGGGGTAATATATCGCCGCTGATGTGGCGGTGATTTGTTTTGTTTACATTCGACAGTATAAATAACGCCGCCGATGTAGCGGCAGCGTTTATATCGAACACCACGAGTGGAGTCGATTTTGGGGTTAATTTGACCAAATTTGACTTTTTTACTATGTTATTCTGTCAAATATGATAGCATTGAATAGATTTGGGCCTAATCGGTACCTAACACCGCCCGTAAATTTGCTATGGAGTTGTGTTACTGTAGGCGATGTTAAACTCACAGTGTTTGCGTAACACCGCTCCATACATACTGACTTTTCGCCGCTAACCTAGAAATCCTGTCCAAAACCAGTTTTGGCTCGCTAACACCGCTCCATGCATACGGGCCCAGCTGCCAGCTAGTCCCAGCCTCAGAACCCCCCCACCTCACCCTCACCTCAGACTGACCCACTTCTGGTGGTGAAGTGGGTCCACTACTCTCCCCACACATATTTGGTTCTATAAACATAAAAACTAAACAAGGTTGTGCTTGGAGAGCATTTGTCGGAGTACGGTTCCCGTCACCACTAGGTATAACTGGCCACTTTAAAACGTGGTTCAACGATATGTTGTAGTTTTTTAGACGAATTCCCATCCACTGCATTCTGGATGACAGTTTGTTGATGGGTTTTTGCATTATTGCTACTGTTGGCTTTTGTCTCTTTTCAACTTGGAGTTCTTTTCAGAAAATATAGTCATGGAACCTTTGACAACCAAATCATATTGCCAACATCTCTTTTTTGATGGTGGCATATCCAATCTGCGCCTGGTCCAGAGCTTTGGATGTGAGTGTGATGGGTTTACCATCTTGCATTATTACTGCGCCCAGTCCAGGATGGCACGCATCTACCTGTATAACAATGGACATGTCTACATCATAATATGATGACACAGGAATAGTTTTCAGTTTATCTTTTAATGCATCATATGACTCCTGTTGTTCCGCCTGCCAATGCCATTAGGAGCATGCGCAGTGGTTTCGCAATTTCGGACATGTTTTGTATGAATTTGTGTACATATCCAATCATACCCAGGAATCGCTGCACACCCTGTTTGTCACACGGCTCTGGCATATCAACTATTGCTTGAATTCTGTCTGGATCTGGTTTCACACCCCTGTTGTCCAACATATTTCAGTGATGTTTTGCAAATTAGAAACTTTGTTGCATTTTATTTGAGATTAACCATCCTTGCCCTGTCCAAAACTGCCTTGAGTCTGGCATTATGTTGTTCTATGGTCGAAACATATACCAGGATATCATCTGTGACTATCCCTACCCTGGGCAGATCGCCCATGATATGGTGCATTTCTTGAATAGAAATATCACCTGCTGTTTTCACTCCGAAGGGTAATGGGGTATATCATTAACGGCCCCATGGCGTGTTGAACGTGCATAACAGGCAGCTTTGGTGGTCTAACTCAATTTGCGGAAATAGGCCACTTTATATTGCTTTGTTTCGACACATTCTTATTTTGTTAGGTTTCTTTACAATGGTTATTGAATTTACCCACTCGATTGGCTCGTCTTCCTCTGTTATCACCCCTAGCTTAATCATTCGATTTAACTCGTCATGCACTTTGTCTTGTATTGCATAGGGAATTCGTCTTGGCAGATCAACAAAAGGTAATACAGTTTTATCAACATCAAAGACGGCATCGGATTTAATGAGGCCTAAACCAGGGAACACATCTCTATATTGGCTTACCAATTTGTCAGCCATGTTGTTTGCTACACAGCAACAAGTGTTCATCAACACATGTGAGTTCAGTTTGTCAAACCTTGCCAACAAATTTAGTACTACACATACTTGTTTTCCCAGTATGGGTTGACAGTCCTGTACCACTTGGAATGTAACGTTCTTGTCGTTGATCACAATCACTGCTTCTCCATCTGGTATTATCTGGTGACCCAAGAAGGTGATGAGCGAACATTTCATGTTCTTCAACTGTGTAGATGCGATCTTGTCAAACATACTGCGTGGGAGAATGTTCACCTCAGACCCGGTGTCGAGCTTGAACTTCACTGGGTAACCGTTGATCCTGATTGTTGTGAACCAGAGTTAGACATCACTGCTGGAACTGGCTTTCAATTCACCGATGAACAGATCGGCCATCATCTCATTGACTTCCATCGGCTCCGGCTCTGGGTTCACATTTTTGGGGTCGGGGCCTTCCATTTTCAGTTTGTTGACCCGAGTGGGTTTGCTCCGCAAACCTTTCTGAAGTGGCCGATCTTCTTACACATGACACACACTTTTCCTTGAGTGGGGCATGATCCGCATGGATGCTCATAACCACAGTTCCTACAGTTAAACTTAACTACGCCATTGTTGAATGTCGCACTTGATTTCCAAGATGGCGGCCATGATCCAGGTCTGAGGACCTCCAGTGCACCGGTGTCGCAGTTTCAGCGCCCGGTCAGTTTCCACCGCCCGTATAGACTCAAACTCAAGGCATTGTCAATGGTCGTGAGCAATCTTCATACAGAAAATACAGCAAAAGTGAAATATCTCTAAAACTACACCACCTATTAACAAATTGCTTGGTACACATATAGAAAACACCTTTACCAAAAAGACTCTATTAAATTTATAAGGTTAGGGTTCTTGATTTGTATTAATTTTGAATAAAACTAAGGTTTTGCACTGCGCGTACCGTCAAACTCAAGGCATTGTCAATGGTCGCTAACACCGGCTACCTAACGGTCACGCAAAAGCGAATCTTCAATGTGAAAGTAGAACGTCTGAACAATTTGACTTCTGTCTAGCGAGTGCGTTTATTATGCCATCCAGGGCGTTCAGGGTCCATCTCGGAGGCACCTTGGCAATGGGCATGACGTCACGCCAGTCTGAACGACAAAAGCAGTTGGTTGTCTCGAAAATTCAATGGGAAAGCTGCGCTGTGATTGGCTGAAAGCACTGAATGCGGTGGCCATTTTCGAGGTGCTTTTCATCTCCAGTCTGAAAAGAGACGTCGCCGAGACGCACTCTGAATGGAAATAGGCCAAAAAGCATCGCCGAGACGTCTCCGCGGCGCCTCCAAGATGGACCCTGAACGCAGCCCAGGTACCACCCCCAGGGTCACGTGACCCATTATGTATTTTTTCCTTTGTTCTGTTCGTGCCTGGATATCTACTACGCACATATATTACAGGATGCATACATTCATTTCATTGAACTTGTGTGGGTACAAAAGCACCATGTACCAACTGCAGAATGAAGTCTAGGAATACTATATACTAGCAATATACACTAATAGACACATACTAAGACAGAGGTTATCAGGGGCGTAGCTACATTGCTGTACTGTAAAGCCGACTTGACTTTACGTGATTTGACTTTACATGACTTGACTTTATGTGACTTTACTTTACACGACCTGACTTTACACGACCTGACTTTATCCGCCCTGACTTTACCCGACTTGACTTTACACTTTAAATTCCTTGAATTTACCCGACCTGAGTTTCTCTCAGCAAAGGTTATTTTGCATACTAAATCTTTTATGATATATACTTTTTTTATTGTGTACTTACAAGTTTTTGCTTTCCTATAAATATGTGTGAACAATTTTGTGTTTAACATTTCTAGATTTCTGGCCGCATCGCTGGTTGTAATATATAGGGCCTATGAGTACTTTTCTTACCTGTGTCCCTACTAGTGTGTCAACTGTGGACTATCTGCTACATTGTATAAGCTTGGATGCAGTCGAAAGTTGAAAACAATGGTCACCGAGCCTATTCTCTGTGGCGGAGTGGTTAGAGTGTCTGAAGGTCAGTGGTTCGATTCCCCACCTCTGCCAATTTGGATTTCCACCGCTGTGTATAACTTACAGCGACATCAAAGGCCAGTTGCTCTTATACCATGTCTATGTGGTGTGGGAGGTTAAAAATCCCTTGGGTCGGTAAAAGTGTAGGCTCGGGCTTTCTATCGACAAACTGTCTAATGGTGAAAACAAGTCTATTCAGACTTATCCATGATAGGCAGTATAAATCTTCAAGAAAAAAAAAAAAATCCACCCCTGCCGACACAGGCGGTACGGCAGCCTGACTGAGAAGGGTTAACAGGAACGAAAGAATGAGACCCATCCAGCTACCTGGTTGACTTATATTTGCGCAGTAATTCTCCCATTTTTTTACACTGGTGTTATGGAGTGATTGAAACATAGGTGGAAGAATAGTCAATTTCAAACATAATTCAGACACTTTAATCTGTGCTATGCATAAATACAATTTGTGATTATGTCTGAATATAAAACTACTACTACATCTGATTTCAGTGGAGGTCACACCTAGTGGAAACCTCTGTGTAAACAAAGACCAGGGGACCAGGCTAATCAACCCTACAGATCGAGAAGGGTCCACAGCGAGGAGAGGAGGAAAAGTGGGTGACCACTGTCCGATATTGAGGGTATGCCTTTGCAGGATGAGTTTCCCATTCTTTAAGTACTGATATTGTGTGATTTAAACAGAAGTCAATGTAGATAAATTTCAAATATACTTCAAGCACTTTAATCTGTGCAAAAGGTACATAAATGTGTGACTATGTCTGAACAAGAAACTACTAAAAAGATAATGGACGTATTCAAATGGGACCTTTCCATAAGTTGAGTCAATCAGAGCTGTTCTTTTCAATTGCAAATGGCGGCCCCCTATGGCAAGTTCAAACGGGCTCAGACAGGTTCAAACGTGGCTGGTTGTCCCTATCCTTTCAGCCCTGAATATGCTTATGTACAGATCCTCATTGAGCATATACTATGCTTATGGAACAAAGCCCATGGGAACAGGGCTCGCTAGGTTGTTTCCGGAAGTGTCGTGAACTGAACAAGCGTGTACTCATTGGATATTGCTAGTTGCTGTGCTTATTATGCTAAGGTGGCTTCGCCCTACCTGCTCCTGGTGGCATGTGCAGGTCTCGACAACGGCACTGCGATCGTATGAAGTGGTTTTCGCAATCCAGCAAGCAGGCGGACATTGAGTACCTGTCGTAGTAGGTCAGCTCTGTCTCGCCGCAATCCCCCCAGGGCGCCTCCAAGTTTTGCACCTGCAACACCCCAAATGAATGTAGGTACACAGCTTAACCTCCAACATGGCATTTAGGATGCATAGCCTATTGCAATCTTGAGGTGAAGTCATACAAATATAGTCGCATCGTGCAGGTCTCTGTCTGACCTGAGTGAATGTTACATGGCGGGGGAGGAGGAGTAGGGCCTAAGCTAGTTACTCCCTCAGTGCTCTCATGGTGACAAGGCTGCTAGACAACCCTATAGAAACAGTGTCGGAAGGCTAGCTATGGATATAACCTGCATGAATTTGCAATCAAATATGCTAAATATATGGTTCCAATGCTTGTTTATGATGAATCTATGAAATAATGTCGATTAATACACCTTAAAGTGGAATCAAGAGCTTTCGGTGGCTGCCGTCTGTTTTGTGTGTGTGTAGTTTCTCTCAATTTCTCAACATTAAACCATAATGATATCGCATACATGCGGGTTGGTAAATAACGGCATATGTTTGGAAATCAACAACCAATAAATCACTACTACCTACTCTAATAATCTACTCTAATATACACAAACTGTTTCAGTGGGAACTAACTGCGAAAGCGGTTGTTCCAATGTGCAGTGTTTATATCTACATTGACTTAATGATGCAACTTACGTTTGTTTTCTCAATAGCGACCAGTGAGTAAAGCCCAGGTGAGATAGCGAAAGCATGGTCCCCCATCATCGGTACATCCCAGTAGTCGTTTAGCAGCACCTGTACAGAAGCGATGCATAAACACTGGCCTTTATTTAAACGGACCCGGTAGGCCCCTATAGGCCACTGAGACTGCAACTGTACTCCGTCAAATGTTCTCCAAGCACACCATCTCAGTTTGTATAAGGACGAGGCTATTCGCAGAGCTGCTTTGCTCTGTGAATTATCGGAAGAATACACACATATAGATATATAATTAGGCCTAAAACAAACAAATATCTAGACAAACTCACATAGCTATACCACAATGTTAAAATAGTGTAAATATTATAATAACCTGATGACTGTGTGCACATATACAGTACAACCCCGTTAAACCAAGCTTGGTTTAACCAAACGATCGGTTAATCCAAACTTTTTTTGGCGGCCCGGCAAAATACTACCATTTATCATATGAAAAAGTTGGTTAAACCAATGTCGATTAATCCAAAGTATTGGTTAATCCAAAAAAAATTGTTGGGCTCCAGGCCACTTCGGGTACGGTTAAACCAATCTTTCATGTGGTTATAAGGTCATCTGAGACTTTTGTATATGATAAATGGTAGTATTTTGCGGGCCACCGAAAAAAGTTTGGATTAACCGATCATTTGGTTTAACCGAGCTTGGTTTAACGGGGGTATACTGTATAAACATAAAAAAACAATAATCAAAGTGTCCACATACATTGTATATTACATTAATTTTGTGCAAAGCCAAGTCAAAGTCGAAGCCAAAGCTCGGTTAAACCAATTATCGGTTAACCCAAACAAATGTCTAGGGTCCCTTCAAGTTTGTTTTACGTCGTTATGCTGTATATATATATATGATCTAATCTAAGGATTAAGCCTGATGCATCAGTAACTATTATGTATGGTCCTACTAAGAATGCTCAGAAAAATTAACATTTTGACCAACCCGATTCATTGCTAACCTCGGAAATGTACTATTGATACCATGTGTCTATGTCTTTTTGTGGAGTGTTTTGTGGATTTTCAACTCGAAAAGGAGTTGTTGGTGATGGCCACTTATAAGTTTATCATTGTGTAAAATATTTCGATATACGGCAGGGGGGCGGGGGTGGGAGTGCTATTATGTGAGGTGTTATTTGTATACCTAGCCAAGTGAGCTTGTAGGTATATGTATGTATATGTATATATATATGTATTGGTTGGGTTATAACTGAGTTCATGTGGATGACATAGTGAGTGCTGGTATGTTGAGTGCAGTGGCACTCATGAGCTGGCCATTCTGCCTGAGTAAGGGTCAACACAATCCAGTAGGGGTCAACACAATCAGGCTGTGAGGAGCAGCCAGATCAATCTTGGTGGTGGCCAGGCAGGCACTGGTGGTGGGCAGACTACTGGTTGCCATGGGGACTTGAAATGCTGTTCTCCTATTGGATGACGGGGGTGGTGTGACACCCTACCAGGGAACCTATGCACTATAAAAATAAAGATAGAAGGCTTGCCTTGTTTTAGGAATGATAAGGTTTGGATGGTCAGTTGTTAACTTTTCACATAAGGCTATTCCATGCTGATCGGTTGGTTGCAGCTCTGTGAATTAGAGTATTGGTGGCTATAATTCACAGAGCAGCAACTCTGCGAATAGCCAGTGCGTTTGTGGACCTGACTATGTGTAGGGAGACTGTCACAATGTATAGTATGCAAGTGTAACCTAAAGGGGTTCCCCGGTGTCCGTGGGGAACCAGATTAGGTCATGTGGGAAACCATATTCGGTCATGTACTGAGGGAATCGCAGCCTGTTGTCATTTATATACTACATTCTGAGTTCGTATTAGTAAACTAATTTTGTTCAGAAGTGAAGAATGAGCTTCAACAATAGTTACATTGCTTGTGAAAACAAGATGATCGATCTCTTTACCAATAATTAAAGTTTCATAATCTGATAAAAGCATCAAATCTTTGCAAGCGAAACATTTATCTAGATTTGAACCTACATATCCATCTTAGATATATTACACTTATTAATTATTTGTTGCTACATAGAAGGGAATACCAGCTTAACTTAATAGAGCATGTTACTGATGAAGCAAATGGGGTCAGAGTTTTGACAAGCATACCAAAATGTTTACACTTCAAATATCTCCAAAATTAGTCAGTTTAAATCGAAGGTACTTCAAAAGGTAGATTATAACGACCAACCTAAAATAGGCTTATTTATCTCAGAAAATTACAGAAACTCAAAACTATGTGACGTTAACCTAGGATCTGTAGAACTCGTTTGTTGTTCCGATATAAGTATTGTTGCAAACAGTCTTAAAATGGCCTTTTGCCAAAACACTAAGCCGGATCAAGTGCTGTACAGTGGTTTGCAATATCTACAACAATAACACATTGAATTTGATCATTGTTTTCATAAGGTGAGGTGAGTATATTATAGTAAAGTTACACAAGTAGTTGCGCATCTCATTTTATTGTTAGTTTTGGGTAGTGATACCTTGATGCCGACTCCAGTCTCGGGGTTCTTGGTATAATCGTATTGCTCTATGTTAAGCATCAGACCGAGCCCATAACCAGGCCCTGTAAGGAAAGACAAGACATCATAATGCAAAAGAATTAGACTTGTGTGAATATTCAGTGCATAAATCTGAGACACGATAACAGTGCCATGGTACTAGAATATTCAGTGCATAAATCTGAGATACGATAACGGTGCCATGGTACTAGTCGGTATGCTATAACCGATTACATGAATATCCAAAATCTCTTAAAAAATATAACAATTCTAGAGATATTAACTGCATTGAATTTAGAAACATTAGAATGAGCAATAAAACGCTGTGTAATGATCATGCACATAACAATCCCTACCTACTGGATTGTAGCTATAACTAATCCATTCTATGACGTCATGCAAGGAAGGGATAGATGGAAGTACATCAGTTATAAAGGATAGTTAAAGAGCTTCAAATTCACTGAAACTCAAAGTCAGCTTTCTTATGTTTTCCCTGCAGAATTCCACTGCAAAGAAATACATTTTTATAACTTTTTTCTCAAATTACTGACCCATGAGGCAAAGCATGTTGCAGTTATACGGGAAGCTAGTCAAACTGTAAGCATTCCCCGACTTGTCACTAACAATTAACATCTGAGAAGGGCCATTACGGCTGAATGACTAAAGCTAGGGACAGACAGGACGCGTGCGTTGCGCGGGCGGCAAGTACAAGTGGATGGCATGCGGTTCCTCAAGCTGCGAACACACTGGACGCGGACGACACGCGCTTCTCGCCCGGACGTCACGCAGCAAAAATCGAAATGTATGTAACAAAGAGAAGCCGAACACACTGGCGCGGGCCGTTGTCACACGGTTCTCGCCCGGGCATCGACTGATAGCATCGCTTTTAGAGCGATTTTTGCCGCTGTGCTTTTGACTGACTTTACCTGACTTTACCCAACTTTGCCCGACTTTTCCCGACTTTGTCCGACTTTTTCCGACTTTGTCCGACTTTTCCTGACTTGACTTTTCCCGACTTGACTTTACCCGACTTGACTTTACCCGACTTGACTTTACCCAACTTGACTTTAGCTGACTTGACTTTACACGACTTGACTTTACATGACTTGACTTGACGTAGAATGAGGTCAGGTATGGTGAGGTCGGGTAGACTTGACTTTACCCGAATTGACTTTACACGATTTGACTTTATGCGACCTGACTTTAATCGACTTGACTTTACGTGATTTGACTTTACGTGATTTGACTTTACATGATTTGACTTTACGTGACTTGACTTTACATGACTTGACTTTACACGACCTGACTTTACACAACCTGACTTTACCAGACCTGACTTTTCCCGACCTGACTTTACACAACTTGACTTTACATAAGTTGACTTTACCCGACTTGACTTTAACCGACTTGACTTTACGTGACTTGACATGACTTGACATTACACAACCTGACTTTACACAACCTGACTTTACCCATCCTGACTTTACCCGACCTGACTTTACCCGACTTGAGTTTACGTGACTTGCCTTTACATGACTTGACTTTAGGTGACTTTACTTTACCCGACCTCACTTTACAAAACTTGACTTTACAAGACTTGACATATAGTGTGGTCGAGTAGAGTGAGGTCAAGTAGAGTGAGGTCGGACAGAGTGAGGTCGGGTAGAGTGAGGTCGGGTAGTCAGGTCGAGTAAGGTCGGGTAAAGTCAGGCCTTTACACATCCTGACTTTACACGACCTGACTTTACCAGACTTGACTTTACCCGACTTGACTTTAACCGGCTTGACTTTACGTGACTTGACTTTACATGACTTGACTTTACATTACTTGACTTTACGTGACTTGACTTTACCCGACCTGACTTTACCCGACTTCACTTTACACAACTTGACTTTACACGACTTGACTTTACAAGTCTTGACATAGAGTGAGGTTGAGTAGAGTGAGGTCGAGTAGAGTGAGGTCGGGTAGAGTGAGGTTGGGTGTGAGGTCGGGTAGAGTGAGGTCGGGTAGTCAGGTCAGGTAGAGTCAGGTCGGGTAAAGTCAGGTCTTTACACAACCTGACTTTACACAACCTGACTTTACCAGACCTGACTTTACCCGACCTGACTTTACCCGACTTGACTTTACAGGACTTGTGTGGGGCTGTATGCAGTGAGGTGGGGAAGAATGCAAAAGGGTGGGGCTGTGTGCCATAGTGTGGGGCGGTATGTAGTCGGGTGGGGAAATATGCAGTAGGGTGGGGCAGTATGAAGGTGGGGCAGTAGGGGTTGTTGTTGTTGGTTGTTGTTTTACGCCCTAGTAACATCTAAGGTCTATCAGGACGGATGCCTACTTGTGACAGCGCACACTCATGGCGACTTTATAGTGCTGCCCCACTATGGTAGTGTTTTCAACCTATGTTCAAAACACTATGGTAGTGTTTTCGTGTAAACTCAAGTCGTTTAAAGTCAAGTCGGGTAAAGTCAAGTTGTGTAGTAGGTCCTAACTACCCCACAAATACACTAGTGTTTTCAACCTAGTCTTTGCAGACACGTAATCGAGAGCACACAGTACAGAAGTAGGTCAAACTGACCTATTTGATGACACACTGAGCGTCACTGCAGTTGACATGCAGTTGTCAAGTCTGTTGAGTAAAATAACCAAAGAGTATGAAACTGACGAGTCAATGGCCAAGTTAATCACACACACTGAAAATCGGTGTGGCACTACACGAACACGTACAACACCTTGTTTAAGACAGTCCATTCGGTACAAAGATGAGTTGACAGTAGAAAACAACCTGGTAATGAAGGGTAACCATGTCATCATACCCCCAAAGTTAAAGATGACATGATTGACGCGTTTTGGCCAAACATGAACAAACAAATCGAAGACAGAGTCAGTCGATGTGATACATGTCAGAACAACAGGAAAAATTTACTGAATGAACCACTGATTAACCACACAATAGCATGTCAACCATACGAGAAAATAGGTGCTGACCTTTTCGAGTTAAACCAATTTCGAGTTAAACCAATTACTTGATAACAGTAGATTACTATACAAAATATCCTAAGGTCACATTGCTCAGAGACTACATCATCTGCCACTGTAATTGAGGCGATGAAAGACAATTTTGCTACACATGGGATCCATGGATTTAAGATTGGCCACCTGAATGTATGCCGCTTAACCCATAAGATAGAACAACTAAGACTAGACTTACCGAGATCAGGGTTTGATATATTCACAATATCTGAGACATGGCTCAATAAATCTCTGGAGACAAAGTTAATATCAATCCCTGGTTTCTCAGAGCTGATAGGAAGACAAAACTACAAAGTGGTCAGATCAAGAATGGTGAAGGTCTAGGGATCTATTGCAGGACTGACCTGCATGTGGATGCAGACAAGTATGTATAGAACAAAATTGCTCTAATCCAAACATTGAACTCCAATGGGCTGTCATAACTAGAGCCTCCACGAAAAGAATATTAATAGGTAACATCTACAGACCTCCAGATGGAAACCTAAATGAAGCAAATAAGCATGTCAATGAATCAGATCCCAGACATTAACAAGTATGAAGCACTCCTAATTGGTGATTTTAACATTGACTACAGTGCTAAGAGGCACCCACCTGCTGGCTATATGAAGCAATTTGCAGCAGAACATGACCTCCAGCAAGTAATTAAACAACCAACTAGAGTAACAAGGACCACACTAAAAACAATAGACCTTGCTTTCACTAATATCAAGTACTGTACAAAATGGGGTGTATTGAATTACAATATAAGCGACCATAAACCAATATATATAATAAAGAAAAAGCCCAGAAATGACAAAAGAACCACCATCTACTGGGGCCGCACCTACTTCAATGATCTAGCAGCCACTTTGAGGGAAAACAATACAGCAGAACTACTAACAGAGGAAGATCCAAACAAATGCTGGGACATGCTACAAGAAATGATTGTCAATGCTGCAAACAAACACTGTCCCCTGGTTAGACTCGACATAAGAAACAAAACAGCTGGTTATTTGAACAATGAACTGCTAGAATTACAACAGGACAAAGATTATTTCATTCGGAAATCAGATATAACAAGAGACCCTGGGGATCAATTTATAGCTGAGTATGGTCAGGAAGGCCTGAAACGAGGTGCGAAAAGCCAAGTCTAGGCACTGTTTAGACCAGATAAATAAGTATAAGCAAAATCCAAAGAGACTCTGGCATGAACTGCAACAAGTTAACCCAGCAGCAAAATCCATTATCAGCAACCTCAGTAATGAAGACAATGGGGAGAGAATACTAGATAGCCTCCTGGCAGAAGAGATTAACAACTACTTCATTGATGTAGGGGAGAATCTTGCCAGAAAGTTTGACCAGGCTGTAGATAGTCAGAACACCTACACGGTCACCACTAATGATCAGATGTATGATTTGACTGAGATAACACAGGAGCAAATCCTCAGAAAGGTCAACGGTGCATCAGCATATAACTCATCTGGCATTAAAGACATCAGCTCAGTCCTAATGAAGGTTTCAATTACTGCACTTCACTCACCTGTATAACCTAGTGGTCAACACTGGTATTTTTCCAGAAAGCTGGAAACTAGCTACAGTTTCACCCATCCCAAAGACCAATAACCCAAGATACTATAGTGAGCTGCGTCCAATATCTATTCTCCCTCTTCCTGGCAAAATCATAGAACAAATAATACATGATGAGATAAAAACATTTTAGAGTCTTCCAATGACCTAACCACCCAACAAAATTGATTTCGAAAAGACAGATCAATGACTAGGGCATTGGCCTCTCTTATGGATGAGTTATTGACCAACATGGACAAAGGTGAACTTACAACTGCAGTATACCTCAACTTCAAAAAAGCTTTCGATACAATTGACCATAAAATACTATTGCAGAAAATCCAGAAAGCAGGACTGCGGAAGAAAACCTGTACATTCATGACCAAATACTTAACTAATAGGAAACAATGCACCAAACTTAATGACACTGAGTCAACCATCAGGACTATTAAAACTGGAGTTCTGCAGGGTTCAACCCTGGGCCCCCTTCTGTTTTTAATCTTTATAAATGATCTACCCCATGTATCAGAGGATGCAACATTCACATTATTTGCAGACGATGCAGCACTCATCAGGTAGGGGCCACGTCTTGGATTTCAAAACGTCTTGAAAAAGCAAGACGTTTTGAAAAACCAAGACAGTTTACATATAGAAACAAATAGGGGTGACCTGTCACAGTCTGCAAATACTTTAATATTGAAGATGGAACCTAACAAACTATATCATTAGAATGGGTGTAAGTAGCTCTTCAGAGTTTCTATGAAGAAAATGCTCCTGTGTATAATATGTTCATAATATTCAATTAAAACTACATTAAAATAAAGAGATAATCTTATTTTGCCTATGACAGTGTGATGCTTGTATGCTGGAATTAGTAATTTTTACTGGTAAACTGCCATGGTCTATTTAAAAAAGTACTTTTCTTAAAATCAAAATGCTGGACATAGTTAATGAGAAATAACCAAGAATATGAACAAATCATGATGTGTGGCATCATATAAGCTATTACTCTAATGTACACACAGGCAGATGGGTTGTTGCTTTAACAGTCTACACAAGGATGGCCACTGGAGGTGGGTGTGGGTGTGGATGTGGGTGTGGGTGCAGAGTGGGATTTCTCTCTGTGTGGTATATCCACCACACAGTATATGTGTATGTGCATATAGACAAAGACACACACATATATATATATGCACACAGATATATATATATATATATATATGCATATATGTGGATCTATGCGCATATATACACATATACACATATCTACACATATATATATATGCATATATATGCATATATATACACATATATATGTATAGATAATGTATCTGAACATTATATACGCATATAGGCACATATATCCACATATATGCATGTATATGTATATAATTATGCATATATATATGCTTAGAAACATACCGTTTCATATATATACGCATATATATGCATATATATGTATATGCGAATATATGTGCATATATGCGCATATATACACATATATATGCACATCTACACATATATATATGCATATATGTACATAACGGTATGTTTCTAAGCATATATATGCATACTTATATACATATTCACGCATTTATGTGCATATATGTGACTAGATACACATATATGCACATATATAATGTTCAGATACGTTTATATACACATATATATATATATATATACAAGGATGTCCACTGGAGGTGGGTGTGGGTGTGGGTGCAGAGTGGGACTTCTCTCTGTGTGGTATTTCCACCACACAGTATATGTGTATATGCAGATACACACAGACATATATATATATATATATGCACACACATATATAGATAGGATAAGTACTTATCGATATATAAAGGGCGGAGCGGCCTATCTTCCGCTATTGTTATATATATTATCTACTGCGCAGTAGCCAACCGCGTGCGTGCGGGAATTGAGTTGGTTTGGCCACAAGTGCCGGGAGACGCTCTGAATGCGTTTTCCAGCTATGGCCGCTCGCGGGTGCGTACCCGTGAACAGGGAGGACGACGACGAACACGCAGCAGGAGTGACAGTAGCTCTAGCAGGAGATGGCGCAGTAAGTGGGCGCTGAAACGTTACACTGTGGCGGGAAAGGAGGTGCGAAAGTTGAATGGGTATGAGGTGTTGGCTGCTACTGGTGCATGGGCGCTTGACATTGCTGAGTTGAATATAGCTGATTATAGAGCAATATTAGAGCACATTGTGTTTATTGCGGTGCGTGCAAGGGACGATACTATTTTAGGGATTCCGCGCATGTTGACTATGCATTAGCTGTGCGGAAATCTGCAGAGAGGATTGGCATGGCGGCGTTTGCAAAAATAAATTCTGGTGAAAGTGCGGTGCATTATGGGGCGCAGAATGCGAAGGTGCGCAAAGCCGGTGCAGGAAGTTGTTTCAGTAGGAAAGCGACAGGAGGTAGTCAGAGACCATCTCGCTGTTGTTATCAGTGGAACGGGGATGACGGTTGCTCTAGGACAGAGGATGAGTGCATATATGAGCATAAGTGTTCCAATTGTGGCTCGAAAAACCATAAAAAGTATAAATGTAAAGAATGAAAGTGCAAAGTGCCGATTTCGCCTATAGCAGGCGACCGGCAAGTGCGTCGTTTGCCGTCAAGTGGTTCTGGGGGCCTCCCTAGGAATGTGCAGCATGTGACTTCAACAATTAATTGCCATGAGGTGACCACCGGTGTGCCACATTCTCAGAACATTCCGGACAGTTCGAGGAACCGGGTGGTGATAGACTGTGTGCGGGGGGTGGGGGGGGAGTTCACATTACAGTGATTTGACTTGTGACCTGCTGGTGTCTCAGAACGTTCCAGGCATTCCGGAAGGTGAAGGTGACATTCCATTGACTTTTCAGCCAGCAATGTCTGATTGTTTACTTTGGGATTTCCCTTATGGTTTGGGAAGGGAGACTGATTTTCTTGTTGACAATTGTGGTGATACTCTGCTTGTTACAATGGTGTATGATGATTTGAGTATTTTTTTCCTGTAACCATGAATTGTTATAGGGGTAGTTGCACTTGTAAACATTTTATTGCAGGAGTGCCAGCTCAGCTTCGTCCTTGCAGAGTTTTCATTGAATGTTTCTATCGAGGAGAGGTGGACCCGGATTGGCGATTTATGTTAACGGGTGTCACTTTTGGTTTCAAAGTTATTAATAACAACTGTGATTTAAGCTATGATTTAACTAGGAAGAGTAAGTGTTCAGTTGAACATAGGAAAATAATTACTAAAAAATTTCAGGAGGAGTTAGATGCAAATATGATCTCTGAGGTCTCTGAGCTCCCATGTTGTACCCATGGGGTTTTTGTAGTGCCAAAGTCGGATGGTGGGGGAAGAGTTGTTGTTGATTGCAGCAGGCCAGATTATTCAGTAAACAATGTCACGGATGCAGTTGCTAAGAAATTTTCTTATAATTCAGTCGATGATGTTGTCCGCGTCCTTCAGCGGGGTGATTATTTGTGCACAATTGACATCAAGGACGCTTACCGTGCTGTATCTATACATCCATCTGATAGGATTAGGCAAGGCTTGTTAGGTCCGTCATTGGTCGGTGAAGAGGATGTTTATTATTGTGATAATCGGTTGTGCATGGGGCTTTCGTCTAGTCCGTACATTTTTTCGCGTATTTCTGATTTTGTTGTTAGGTGTGCCGCTAGGGAGGGCGTTGGGTCACTCATTAATTATTTGGATGATTTTTGCGTGGTAGCTCATTCGAAGCCCGAGGCTATGCGCGATCAGTGGACAGTGATTTCAATTTTGCGCAGAATAGGCTTCTTTATTAACTATAAGAAGGTGACGGCAGCTGAAATTAAGGTTAGGTTTCTAGGTATATTTGTTGATAGCGTGGAGTTGGAGTTGACTCTGCCGCAGGATAAATTAGACAAAACAGTCGATATTTTGTTTAAATTGCAAGGCAGGAAGAAGGCTAGTAAAAAAGAGTTGCAGCGTGTGGGAGGTCTTTTGGCTCATTGTTCGAAGGTGATCAAAGGAGGGAGGACTTTTTCGCGGGGAATTTATGACTTGCTAGCTCGTCTCAAGAAATCACACTATAAAATTCGCCTAAACAAAAGCATTAGGGAAGACCTTCAGTGGTGGCTCGACTATGCTAGGAGCTTCAATGGCAAGGCTAAGATATTACAGAATTTCGCTCCGATAGAGTCGGTCTACAGTGATGCCTCCAAGTGGGGATACGGAGCGTTGTATGGTGCTGATTGGTTGGTTGGTTCTTTCCATCAGACGGATGCCGCAAGGTTGCGGAATTATGCTGGACATCATATGGTGGCCACTGACAAGGGTATCGGTGAAGACCACATTAATGTTCAAGAGCTATACGCTATTTATGCCGCGATGATGCACTGGCAAGTGGAATGGCGAGATAAGAATTTGTTGTTTATAACTGACAATACTGTAGTAAGTACAGCGCTTAATACCGGGCATTCTAGGAGCAGCCATATTATGTATTATATTAAGCGTTTATTTTGGTCGTCAGTTAGGAATAATTATTCTATTCAGTCAATATATATTAAAAGTAACTTGAATAAATATTGTGATGCATTGAGTAGATTGAAAGAACAGGGCAGCCATAGAAGGTTATCGAATTTGATCATGAATGACTCTTTTTGTTGTGCCAATATTTTTTCCGCTCCTTTTTGATTTTTTTTTTTAGGATGGGCCAAGCTGGAGAATGAGCAGAAGGCGTTTCAATTACGGAACTATGCGGAGAACTCACTGGTGACCCGTTCTTCTCAAATAAACAAGTATTTGGAATTTGTGGAATGTTTCCATCCGTCACGTTCACCCATTCCTTGCTCAAATGAGCAAGTGGCGATTTATGCAACTTGGCTGGCAAGGTCCCTTAAGTACTCTTCGATTCGGAATTATTTAAGCGGTTTGAATTATTTTCTTCGGTTGCATTCTGAACCAGTGATAGACTATACTAATTTTACATTAGCATCAACGCTGAGAGGTATTCGGAGGGTAAAGGGGGATACTCCGGTGAGGGCTATTCCCATGCTTCCTCCTATGTTACGTTCCATTTTCTCTTTTCTGACAGCTGGGCGGGGCCATGTAGCTTGGCGAGCGGCAATATTGTGTTCATTTAGGGGGTTGCTGAGAAAATGTCAGGTAACGGAGTCGGATTCTGATCTCCGAAGGGAGGATTTCCATTTCCACGAGTGGGGGATGGTCTTAACCTTGCGTCATTCCAAGACCATACAATTTAGTGAGCGTAGATTGGAAGTTCCGATTGCTAGGTGCCCGGATCTAGCTTTATGTGCGGTGCACTGGGCGGAGGTACATTTTGAGCAAGTGCCGGCTCCCTTGTCCTCTGCAGCTTTTCAAATACCAGTAGGAAGAGACCGGTGGGCTCCTCTAGATTATGCAACTTATCAGGGGATGTTGAAGCTTTTTGCCTGTAGGGCTGGGTTGGATACCACCCAGCTAAGCTCCCATTCGCTGCGTCGAGGGGGTTGCACCTTTTTGCACATGTCGGGTGCAACAATTGAAGAAATTCGTGCTAGGGGGGACTGGGTTTCTGAAACAGTCTATGATTACATTAAAACTCCCCTTTCCAGCCGAATTGTGGATGATATGCGTGTGGCCGCAATCCTGTCGGTGACACATGACTAGTGGGTTGGGGGGGAACCGTGGGCGTTTCCTTTGGGCAGTTGCCTAGCCATGAGACTATTAAACTGTTCAACCCATACTCATGTTGGTGTTCTTTCCAGAGCATAGCCTACTTTATAGATAGGATAAGTACTTATCGATATATAAAGGGCGGAGCGGCCTATCTTCCGCTATTGTTATATATATTATCTACTGCGCAGTAGCCAACCACGTGCATGCGGGAATTGAGTTGGTTTGGCCTAAACCTTGGGCGCCAACAAAAAGTAAGTTGGCCTGGCCTAATTGTCCCATGACCGCTTGCTACTGCAGCGCCACTTGTTGCTTGTGCCCTGTGCCCTCTGTTTTGGCCAGTGCGCACCTGATTTTCAAACTTTATAACCGGCTGGGCAGTTGCCTAGCCATGAGACTATTAAACTGTTCAACCCATACTCATGTTGGTGTTATTTCCAGAGCATAGCCTACTTTATATGCATATATATGCATAATTATATGCATATACACGCATATATGTGGACATATGTGAATATATATATACATATATATGTGTATATATATTCATATACATATATATGCATAAATACTTATATGCGAATATAAATGCACATCTACACATATATGTGCATATATGTATATATGCATATATGCATATATACACAAGTATATATGTGTTTATATATGTATCTACACATATATATGAGTATGTATGTACATATATCCACATATATGGGTGTATATGTAAATAATTATGCATATATATATATCTGTGTGCATATATATATGTGCATATATATATTTAATTCTGCCTAGATTTTTATTAAGCAGCATATATATACCGCCGGGACCCTCAACGGGAGTAGGCCCAGACTCCCGCCTCCAGCAGGCCGGGACTCCCACCACCAGCAGGCCGGGACTCCCGCCTCCAGCAGGCCGGGACTCCTGGCAGTGGAAACCTATGGTTTTAATTGTACCAAAATTATGTACATATGTTAATATGAAGTGAAAAGAGACTTACCAATGTTCCTGGACTTAGGAATGACTGCGTCACATGTTGCATAATATTCCTCCATTTGTCCCTAATATGAATAAGTTGACGCATGTGTAATCTGTACCTTCAGAATTAAGTGTGTGCATTGTGATATGGCACTGGTCCATTAAATACCAAATCCAATGAATTTTCAGACCTATTCCAAGAGGCAAAGGTTCTGACACTTTTACACTCACTGCAGGGCTCAGAAACTGTGTAAGAAAGCTGTCACCCTTCTGCTTGGCACCTGATATCACACCTCTTTCATATGTGTGAAGTCTGGACCAGATGGAAGTGGTGTGACACCAGGTGCCAACCAGAAGTGTGACAGCTTTCTTGGAAAATTTCTGAGCACTGCACTGAGTGTGAATGTGTCAGAACTTTTGTCCCCTGGAATAACTCTGAGAATGCATTGAATTTGGTATTTAATGGACCAATGCCACAGCATACTGCACATACTTAATTCTGAAGGTACCGACTATACATGTCTCAACTGATTAGGTACCAATGGAGGAATATTATGCAACGTGTAATGCAGTCATTCTGAAGTCCAGGAACATTGGTAAGTCCTTTTTCACATTATATTATTTATTATTAAATTAATATCCTCAATTCTTATTTATTTCTCAAATTGTTTTCTTAGGATATTATTATTAGTACTATCATTATTTTCAGCAGGCCATTGACATTATTACCAGGTGTAATTGAGGGGGTAAGTCAGGAGTCATGGCAAAGGTACCTGGTTCGAATCTTGGAATCGGAACACGTGTTGGGTAAAGTTGTGTCAGGTAGAGTCGTGTCGGGTAAAGTCAGATTGGGAAAAGTCGGGTCGGGTAAAGTAGGGGAAAGGCATATTTATCAATATTATTATATTTATGTATTTTAAACAAATTTAAAGCATTTTTCAAACATTTAAAAAGAGTGACCCATATATATGTATATATACGTATATATATGTATATGCATACATACATCTGCACATATATACATATATGCGAATATATGTGCGAATATATGCCCATATGCACATATATGCATGCATATGTGTATAATTATGAATATATATATGCATATATATATATGTCTGTGTATATGCATATGTATATGTATATATATATGTATGTATATGCACAGGCACATATACTGTGTGCTGGATATATCACACAGAGAGAAATCACACCCACACCCACATCCACACCCACACCCACCTTCACCTCCAGTGGCCATCCTTGTGTAGACTGCTAAAACAACAACCCATCTGCCTGTGTGTATATTAGAGTAATGGCTTATATGATGCCATACATCATGATTTGTTCATATTTATGGTTACTTCTCATTAACTATGTCCAGGATTTTGACTCTCAGAAAAGTACTTTCTTAAATAGACCATGGTAGTTCACCAAAAAAAATTAATAATTAAAAAAATACAAGCAGTAAAATGTTATAGGCAAAATAAGATTATCTCTTTATTTTAATGTAGTTTTAATTGAATATTATGAACATACTATTCACATGAGCATTATCTTCATAGAAACTGTGAAGAGCTACTTGCACCCATTCTAATGATATATGTTGTAAGGTTCCATTCTCAATATTAAAGTAGCTGCAGACTGTGACAACTCACCCCTCTTTGTTTCTATATGAAAACCGTCTTGGTTTTTCAAGACGACTTGAGAAAGCAAGCCGTTTTGATTTCCTAGTCGTAGCCCCTACCTGCTCATAGTACACAATAAAGATTTCCAAATCGCAACGGATCAGGTTCGGACAGTGCTGACCAGGGTTAACCTGTGGTGTTGTGAAAACAAACTATCCCTTAACACTAATAAAACTGAGTTTGTCATTTATGGCACCAAATCAAGGAAGGCAAGAGCACACCCCATTACAGCCACCCTCGTCACGTGTGCCCGGGAGCTGTGGCTCCTGGCGCACTTGGGTCCTACACCATCGTCATCCAGCACAAGCCCGGCGTGGACCTTGAGTTTGCCGACGCCCTCAGCCGTGCTCACTCCTCCCCTGCCGCTCTCACCTTTGCCAAAGCCGAGAGTGCCCAGCGAAATGTAACCAGACTTTGTGTTCGCCACTTGACAGAAATGTTCACCCATGAATTATAATGTGTCTCTCTTCCCAGGCTACAAGCAGGGTGCCCACGACCACGTCATGAGCTTGCACAGGGCAATCCTAGGTCCGGAGACCTGGCGGAACCGGGAGCTACCTCTCATACATGCTTGAGCGGGGCATCGACTACCTCGCCAGGTCGGCCTATGACCTAGGGCATTACATAGCCCACCTCCATCCTGAGCTTCCCTCGCTCACGTCAGTAGCGACCGTGCTCTTGGGGGTGCACGACAGCCCAGTTCATGGAGATGCTCCGGAAGGGGGCCAGGAAGTCCTTTGATATTGTTAATTAAATAAAGAACTTCCCTACCCAAAAATATATAACCGCGTTGGCTCCTTCTGTCTAAACCAGCATTTTGTGATAGTTAATCAGCGATTATGGAAAATGACGAAAATCTGCAGAATAATCCCTGAATTGTTTGGATAGGGATATTATCACTCCCTGCATTCCATTATTTTACAGTTATCCTGAGGATAGACGGTATCCTTGGAATAAGGCCATATCATCGCTTCTTGCATATGGTTCCTGGTCATTTTGCTACCCCTTTAACAAACTGCAACACAGCTACTCCGATGAGCCTGCAAACGTCACATGACATACGCGACATTACCAGATTTCTTGACCTTGGCATCCTTCTGCGCAAAGCGATAGCACACACCCATGTCTGTGTAGGTCTTCTTGAAGGTCTCAGTGACGTTGCATGGCTGCCCTCGCCACGTGCAGCTGGAAACAGAAACTACTACATAAATGTTATTAGCACAGGGACGTAGCTAGGAAGTTTTGTTTGGGGTAGAAAATAACGAAAAACTGAGAAAAATAAATTCCTTGAACGGAAGAATGCCGAAGGCACGACACCATGGGCGTCTGGGGGTATTCCCCCTCTACCCAAGGAAATATTGAAATCTAGATGATCTGAAATGCCATTACCAGCCATTTCAGTGAGGGTGCAAATGGGGGTGTTTGTTGTTTTGGTTGTGTTTTTTGTTTAGGGGGAAGGGAAACCACCACCCTCATCCCCACTGGATACGGCCCTGCAGCATGACCGTAATTGATTGCCTTCCACGCCTTCAACCCTCGACTTCCACCCGCCCAGCTGTGCATCACAATTCAGCCTGCTGTAGAGGGGAGGCGCTAGTTACTCCCACAGCACTGTTTCCATAACATGGCTGCTAAGCGACCCATTAGAGAACGTTTTGGGAAGTTGGGTAATGGACATACATAATCTAAAGTGTTAAATGTATAGTTCAAATGGTTACTGTCTATCATTGCCCGAAATTTGTGTGTGAATAAATAATGAAATCATGTTGATCAATAAACTTTAAAAGTCAAATCGAGAGATTTGTGGCCATCATCTTGGGTTTTTCGTTGTACATTCTCTCTCAATTGTTCAACTTTAAGTCAATACAGATAAACACTGCACACTAGAATCACCACCTACACAGTTAATTCCTACTGAAACAGTTCTTCCTCGGATTTAAGCAGGGTTGTCATTCACCCATACTTTGGATAAGGATAAATCTTTTATCTAGCACGGTGCAAGAATCGGTATAAATCAACATTCTCCCAGAAACAATAATTTTCAGCCATTAATTATTTTCTGCTCTAAATTGGGCTCGAGACTTTACTACTCGGCTCCAGTTTAGAAACGCTTCATCCCGATTCACTGAGCATCCCCACATGGCGTATTGTGGCGTTGATCCTTGACCTTCGGCTGGCGTGACCGGTGTAAACCTGGCGTGGTTTTTCACCAGTACCCACCCTATTATGAAGTCGGTGAGGACATGTCCGCCCATGTCATACATCTTCTGCAGGGTCAGTGTCCGGTCGGTGGCATTCTGGCTGATTAGCAGTCGAGACTCTTCGACAGCGACCACATCTGTCATGTCTGTACATGCATGGAACAAGCCAGCATTCAAAACATTGACAACAAGAATCAAAGAGACAATATTTAAAGTTGGATAATCCGATAAAAGCATCAAATTTTCAAATGAAATACACCCATCTAGATTTGAACACACATGTTCAACCTAGACACTGGCACAGTTATTAGGTATGTGTTGCTACATAGAAGTTTGCACAGAAGAAAATCACTTAATCTGCATCAAATTGCACTAAAATACTGACTTAGTATATTAGTACAAAGTTACCCTAAGCGTGACATTTAAAGTATAATACGCACACCCTATTATCTCTCAATGCTCTCGTAGTCTCCCAGTATATTAGTACAAAGTTACCCTAAGTGTGACATTTAAAGTATAATACGCACACCCTATTATCTCTCAATGCTCTCGTAGTCTCCCAGTATATTAGTACAAAGTTACCCTAAGTGTGACATTTAAAGTATAATACGCACACCCTATTATCTCTCAATGCTCTCCTAGTCTCCCAGTATATTAGTACAAAATGACCCTAAGCATGACAACATTGACATTGGAAGTATAATACACACATCCTATTATCTCTCAATGCTCTCGTAGTCTCCCAGTATAGTACAAAGTGACCCTCACCGCGAAAATGGAAGTATAATATGCACACCCTATTATCTCTCTATGCTCTTCAGTATAAAGCTGCGAACACACTGGACGAGTGCGTCGCGCGTGCGTCACGTACAAGCGTGCGTCATGCGGTTCTCACGCGTAAATAGCGAACACACTGGACGCGTCTGCCACGCGTCATATTTCTCATGAAGACTGCTTCATAACAGGTCCACCGCATAAACCTACATGTTTGCACCGTCCCATTCTTCATATTTCTCATGAAAACTGCTTCCTAACAGGTCCGCCGCATAAACCTACATGTTTGCACCGTCCCATTCTTCATATTTCTCATGAAGACTGCTTCCTAACAGGTCCGCCGCATAAACCTACATGTTTGCACCGTCCCATTCTTCATATTTCTCATTTCTGTGTTTCTGTGTCTGTGTCTGTGTGTGTGTCTCTGTGTATGTGTGTGTGTCTCTGTGTGTGTCTGTGTGTGTGTCTCTGTGTCTGTGTCTCTGTGTCTCTGTGTGTGTCTGTGTCTTTGTGTCTCTGTTGCTGTGTGTGTGTCTGTGTGTGTATCTCTGTGTCTGTGTGTGTGTGTTTCTGTGTGTGTGTCTGTGTATGTGTCTGTGTGTGTCTGTGTGTGTCTCTCTGTGTGTGTCTCTGTGTCTGTGTGTGTGTGTCTCTGTGTCTGTGTGTGTGTCTCTGTGTGTGTCTGAGTGTGTCTCTCTGTGTGTGTCTCTGTGGTGTGTCTCTGTGTGTCTTTGTGTCTCTGTTGCTGTATGTGTGTGTCTGTGTGTGTATCTCTGTGTCTCTGTGTGTGTGTCTCTGTATTCCTGTGTGTGTGTCTCTGTGTCTGTGTGTGTGTCTGTGTGTGTGTCTCTATGTCTCTGTGTGTGTCTGTGTGTGTCTCTGTGTGTGTGTCTCTGTGTGTGTCTCTGTGTGTGTCTCTGTGTGTCTCTGTGTATGTGTGTGTATGTGTGTCTGTGTGTGTGTCTCTGTGTGTGTATCTGTGTGTGTCTGTGTGTGTCTCTCTGTGTGTGTCTCTATGTTGTGTGTCTCTGTGTCTTTGTGTCTCTGTTGCTGTGTGTGTGTCTCTGTGTGTGTCTCTGTGTGTGTCTCTGTGTTTATGTGTTTGTGTCTGTGTGAGTGTCTCTGTGTCTGTGTGTGTGTCTCTGTGTGTGTCTGTGTGTGTCTCTGTGTGTATGTATCTGTGTTGTGTCTCTGTCTCTGTGTGTGTCTCTGTGTGTCTGTGTGTGTGTGTCTCTGTCTGTGTGTGTGTCTCTGTGTGTGTGTCTGTGTGTGTGTCTCTGTGTGTGTCTGTGTGTTGTGTCTCTGTGTCTGTGTGTGTGTCTCTGTGTGTGTCTCTGTGTCTGTGTGTGTCTGTGTGTGTATCTGTGTGTGTCTCTGTATGTGCCTGTGTGTATATGTGTCTGTGTGTGTCTCTTTGTCAGAGACACAGAGACACACATAGAGACACACACAGAGACACAGAGTCACACACACACAGACACAGACAGAGACACACACAGAGACACGGAGACACAGACACATACATAGAGACACACACAGAGACACAGAGTCACACACAGAGACACACACACAGACACACACAGAGACACATAGACACAAACACACACATAGACACACACACAGACACAGAGTCACACACACAGAGACACACACAGAGACACAGAGACACAGACACACACATAGAGACACACACACAGACACAGAGTCACACACACACAGACACACACACAGACACTGTCGTCCCGCTGTCGTCCCGTCTGTCGTCCCGATGTCATTCCCCCCATTCTCCATCTTCCGTTCCCCGTCTTGCATTCCCCATCTTGCATTCCCCCTCTTTCATTCCCCCTCTTCCAGTTGAAAATAATCTTGTAATGAACGGCAATCGGGTGGTGGTTCCTCCAGCTCTTCGTAGTGAAATGATAGAGGCGTTGCATGAGACGCATTTGGGGGTGACTAAGTCCAAGCAGTTGGCGCGGGACTGTATGTTTTGGCCAAATATTAGCAAGCAAATCGAGGATAAAGTCAGTCGGTGTGACACTTGTCAAAACAACCGGACAAATTTGCATAGCGAGCCATTGATAAATCACCTGATCGCCTGTCAACCATATGATAAACTGGGGGCCGATTTATTTGAGTTAAATCATAAGAATTACCTGATAACTGTAGATTACTACACCAAGTTTCCAGAGGTAACGCTTTTGGGCGATACGTCGTCTGTCACTGTTATTGAAGCGTTAAAAGACAACTTTGCAAGGCACGGTATTCCTAGTCAGGTAATGTCAGATAATGGTCCACAGTTTAAGAGCCATGAGTACAGGGAGTTTGCACTGCATTACGGGTTCAAGGCCGTGTATTCCAGTCCACAGTATCCGCGTAGCAACGGTCAGGTTGAACGGTTTGTACAAACAGTTAAGGACATGTTAAAGAAGTGTGAGAAAACTGGAGCTGATTTTCAGTTGGCATTGCTGAATTATCGCAATACTCCGTTGCCTGTCCTGAACGTATCTCCAGCGCAGTTGCTCATGAGCAGAAGGTTGAGAGGCAGATTACCTATGGCAAAGGGTATTTTGGTGCCTGAAATGCAGGATCCTAAGAAAAGGCAAACAGCTCAGCGGCAGAGTAGTCAGAAAGCGTTTCATGACCGGAAGTGCGTTAAGGCGCACAAGCCTATGAAAGTTGGAGATAAGATAAAGTACAAAAATAATGCTGGGGAATGGAAAAAAGGTGTTATTTTTGGATGGACTGGGGTGTCCGGGAGAGAATATCAGATTTTAAATGAGTCGGGCAACATGTTGTATCGTAACCGGGTACAAATGATTGGAGCGCCTGTGGAGGGGAGGCCCGAGTTAGTCGTGCAAATGCAATCTGGGTCAGCGTCAGCGCCGAATGTAAACAGTACGGTTAATCTAAGTAGGTCAGGTCGGCTGATAAGGCCGGCGAGCAGGTTAGATCTATAGTAGGTCAGTGTGCTTCCGACGGTTGCACAGTTAACATGTGCATGTACAGTTAAGTTTATTTCAGCTTTTGTGTTTACTGTTGATACATATGGACAATATGAGATGTCAGGCATTACGGCCAGAGTGTTGAGGACTTAAGTGCATTGTGCACTCAGACATTTGCAAGTTAAGTGTGCATATATTGATATTGTATATTTTATGTTTCTTCATTGTTATTTTGTAACATTTCATGTTTCAGAAATACTTTGAGGGGGGGATGTGATATATGCGTAATAGACGTCTAGACCTGTGGTTAATATATGTTGACGATATGCAGAGTTGGGGACAAAGAGATATGCAAATGAGATGACGTCATGGAAAGTTTAGCCGGCGGGTCAAGCGTGCCCTACGCCGAGAATAAACCATTCAGTATCCAGAACTCGAAGTGTTCAGACGTTGTACTTTCACAGACCACGTGGTGCTGCATAATGTACACAGACAGTGGAAGTGGGACAGCAGTTCTTAGACAGTGAAATCCCTCTTAAAAAAGGCCTTTTAACAGAATCAAACCATGTAGATGCCCAGAAATTGATGCTATCTTAAACTGTCCAAAATCTGTTGATGGTCCTTAAAAATACTTGGTTTTTAGTAAATGATCATTTTATTCAGCGAATAAAGGTATTTTTCACTGCTGAGGCACTGGTCTTCCGGCCATGTTAAGTCACTCATCCACATCACACATCTAAAATCAACAAAGGTTTGTTGCAAAGAAAACAAGTATACCGCTTAAGCTGCGAACACACTGGACGCGTATCTCGTGCATGCGTCAAGCGTCGCGCGTGCGTAAAAAATCAAAATGTATGTAATAAAGAGAACCCGAACACACTGGCGCGTGCGTTTCTCGCGCGTGCGTCACGTGTGCGTCACGAATCGCTTTTGGAGCTGCGAGTGTGATTGGGGGAATGAAAGAGGGGGAATGAAAGAGGGGGAATGGAAGAGGGGGCATGGGAGAGGAGGGAATGGACGAGGAGGGGGAATGGAAGAGGGGGAATTGACGAGGGGGAATGAAAGTCGGGCAAATTCGGTCAAAAGCCAAGCGTCACCACGCGTCAAGAGATGCGAGTGCGATTGGTTTACCATCTTGCATCAACACGGCTCCCAAACCTGACTGACAAGCATCTACCTGAATCACAATGGGTTTCTTAACATTGTAATATGTCAATACAGGAGCAGTTCTTAACTTCTCTTTCAATTTATCGAACGCACCTTGCTGTTCGGCTTGCCAGTGCCACGCCACGTCCTTGGCTAGGAGCGTGCGTAGTGGTTTGGCTATCTCGGACATGTTGGGTATGAACTTGTGTACATATCCTCCATGCCCAGGAACCTTTGGACGCTTTGTTTGTCACGCGGCTCTGGCATGTCTACTATTGCTTGTATTCTGTCTGGATCAGGCTTTACACCCTGCTGGGTAAGTTGATGACCTACATACTTTACTGTAGTCTTACATAGCAATGATTTAGCATCATTTAACTTCAGATTAACCGACCTAGCTCGGTCCAAAACAGCTCGGAGCCGCTCGTTATGCTCTTCAACCGTTGACCCATATACCAAAATATCGTCCGTGACTATCCCGATACCGGGTATGTCGCCCATGACACGGTGCATCTCCTGAATAAAAATGTCACTGGCTGTTTTGATGCCAAAAGGCAAGCGTGTGTACCTGTACCGGCCCCACGGAGTATTGAACGTGCACAAACGTGAACTTTCCTCATCCAGTTCTATCTGCCAATACCCTGTCCTTGCATCCAAAACTGAAAAATACTTTGCATCGGCCATTTTGGCAATAATTTCATCAATAGTTTTGGTTGGGAATGGCCCTCTCTTTATCGCTTTGTTCAACTTAGTCGGATCCAGACAAATTCTAATTTATTTGTTTTTTTTACGATCGTAATAGAGTTAACCCACTCAGTAGGCTCATCCTGTTCCACTATGACACCTAACTCTACCATACGATCAAGCTCACTGCATACTTTACCCTGAATGGCAAACGGAATCCGTCTAGGCGGATCTATGACAGGTTGAATAGACTTATCGACATGAATGACACCCTTTGCTTTGATCAACCCCAAACCCTGAAATACGTCTTTGTATTCGCTTACCAGCTTCTCTGCCCCTGTGCTGGAACTGTTCGTCGGCGTGGAAATGTTTGCCGGTTTGCCAATGTTCGTCGGTTTGGCTATGTTCGTCGGCACATAGCTGTGCACCTCATAGACCCATGCCAGCAGGTTCAACGTCACACAAGCCTGCTTGCCCAGGATGGGCTGGCAATCCGGCACCACCTGGAACCGAAGCACACTGTCGTTGACGTCGAGCAGTGCCTCTCCATCCGGCATGATCCGGTGACCGGAGAACGTCACCAACGAACATCTGGTGTTCGCCAGCCTCCCCGGAGCGACTCTGTCGAACATGAACCTCGGAAGCACGTTTGCCTCCGACCCTGTGTCAAGTTTAAACTTGACAGGACAACCGTTCACCCGAACGATTGCATGCCACAGCTCGGCATCCCGACCAGCACCGCGATCAACGGCGCCCACAAACAGATCCATTGCCAGTACATTGACTTCCGCCGAATCTGGGTCTTGCTCAGCATTGTGAGGGTTGGGCGCTTCGATGTGAAGCTCGTTGACTCTCCCGAGCCTGCTCCTACAGACCTTCCCGAAGTGCCCGATCTTCTTACAGGCAATGCAAGCCTTTCCTTTCGCTGGACAGACTCCCCGGCGGTGTTCATATCCACAGTTCTGGCAGCGGATCTTGAAATCTCCTGCACCGCCGCCGCCGGCAATCCAAGATGGCGATTTCCAAGATGGCGTCGCCACTGACCGGACCGCCGGTGCACCGGTACGCACATTAGCATAATTCCGAATGAAATCTATGTCTCTACTTTCCACGTCTGATTTGGTGTCCTCCAACAGATCTGAACTGAACTCACTCATTTCACACATACGTATGCACTTTGTCAATGTTAACTCAGTAGTTTGAAGCAATTTGTTCCGCAAATTCACATTTTTTACGCCAGCCACAATTCGATCTCACAAAAGCGACTCCTCCACCACTCCGTATTCACAGTCCTTGACTTTGTCCCTTAATGCTGTGATGTACGTAGCCATATTTTCTGACGCTTGATTATGCGAATTGAATTTGTATCGTGTGATAATTATACTGCTCTTACCGACACAATAAACCTGAAATGCTTCAGTTAACGGCTTGATCTTGTCTTGATCGACGAATGCAAAAGTCATATTGGCAAATACCTTTTGCGCTTCCTCGCCAGCAACGTGAAGGAAGATGCAGCATTGCACTCGTTCTCCTTTCAATATGACACCTGCCGCAGTGGCGTATATATCATATGCTCTGATCCATGTTTTCCAGTTCGATCTCGCGTTGTTGCTGAGGACAAGCTGACCAGGCGGCCGCAAACCCGGCAAAGTATTTGCGGGCGGCATTCTTCCTCATCTGACACCATGTGAAAGTACAACGTCTGAACACTTCGAGTTCTGGATACTGAATGGTTTATTCACGGCGTAGGGCACGCTTGACCCGCCGGCTAAACTTTCCATGACGTCATCTCATTTGCATATCTCTTTGTCCCCAACTCTGCATATCATTAACATATATTAACCACAGGTCTAGACGTCTATTACGCATATATCACATGGTCTACCTAGTTAGTTTCGCAGTCGTGCAGCGTGCACTAGTATCGGTCCTCGTATCTGCTCGATTGCCCGGTTTGTAGGTTCTCTTTGTGCTCGTTGATGACAGCTAAGCAAAACAGCTCGTTTCTCTTCTTGGCTGAGAATTGAGTAATATGAACAGAATACTGCACACACTTCAGGGCCGTAGCTAGGACTTTTTGTTTTGGGGTGCAGTTCTTTTGGGGGGGGGGGGGAGGGGGGAATAGCGGATACATTCTTGGAATGGACGAGGATTGAAAGCATCACTAAGGGGTTCTGGGAGTGTTCCCGTCCCCCCTAGGACATTTTTTAATCGAGTGACTCTGAAATGCGATTTCCAGCCATTTCAGTGAGGTTACATGCTGGTTTTTGTTATTGTTGTTGATTTTGTTGGGGTTATTTTTGTTGGTGGGGGGGGGGTGGCAATAACCCTGCGGACCCCCCGCTAGCTACGGCCCTGCACTTACTGCAATTTGCCTCGTCCTCGCTTGACAGACAATCGGGGAAGGCATCACACCTTCTGACACCATCAATGCAGGCGCCGTCGTCACATTGGTACTCTCCAACCACACACGCACTCTCAACACCTGCAACCAACGCACAGCAAAGAGCTAGGCACCTTTATTCAGGTTCAACATTGAACTGATAAGTCAACAGCATGATTGTACAGTAAGTTATCTGGTTGGAAAGTCAACCATGACACTGAGTCAATAGCACAGTAGGCCAAAGCACTGAGGTCAACGTGTTGAAACTGTAATTCACCACTTAGTTTATTACAGTATTAGCATCTCAGATGAAATTTCTGACAGGAATAATACAACAAAAGGTTTACATGTGTGTTGTTTCTAGTTAGCTTCATTTTTTGAGATCATGGCCCATAGGACCCAAATGGGTGGATCATTGGTCCGTTACCCTAGCGTCCAATGACCCTGTTAAATAAGTGTCTCCCATAGAGATGTTGTTTAAGATAAGTTATCAAACTCTGTATTGCAATAGAGAGCTGTAATGCCTCAATAAGCTGAACAGTTTTGGTATCAGCATCTAAGCTGGTTTGGGTGATATGGTACACACATATGTGGTACATATATATGGTTCACACATATGTACAACTTAATAATTAAAACAAGCATCTTCCCCGTAATAGTAAGATGGCTGGAAGACAAGTGCCCCGGTGCTGACAAATGTCATGTTCAGATGAATAAATACTTTACCAAAAAAAACACAAAAAAAACTGTTTTTAGACATTTATCAAGGAGGAGCGTGGTGCAGAGGAGAGGTGATATAAGAGGTGTGGACGAGGTGGCGTCCAGACACAAGTTTAATTGGGAATGTACACCTATATACCCTGGCTTCCCCACCCCCAACTGGCCTACAATTAGCCTCCAATTGGGTGACCCCTCTGGCAGGTACAGCCAACAGTGACAACTCACAGGCATGGCATACACTACATAACATTTCCATGACTGGCTTACACTATACAACATCTTGGTATATACATATTTTACATCCTAACAAGAAGGTATGAGTGCGAATGAGACGGGGTGCCAAATGAGGTGAATGTGTTGAGTTGGACAGTGACATGACACATCATTTTGAAGGCGGCATATTTTAATCACAGAATAGGATACAAACAGCAATGAGAGAGATCTAGATTGAAGACATAGGTGAATATACACTTTCCTAGAACTAGATACCACCTTAAAGAACTACATACCAACAGAAGTGAAAACCAGACAAACATGTCACAGAAATCACCAGTGGTGGGTGATAAAAGGAGGAAATGTGGAAAGCCCAATGGTCAAACTGGCCTAGCTACAGCTCTCATGTCTGCTAACTCGACGACAGCAGACACAGAACCAAGTGAGTGGGATGAACATGGAAACAAGCCCTCTGACATTGCATCCACAACTGACATGCACCCTTCTAATGAAAAGGAAAAGATGGTAGTAGATATATATAGGACTTATTTAACGTACTAAAGCCTATGGGGTGGTTTTTGTGAAAAAAGCAGCCAATCAGCGTCGAGTATTCTGGTCACGTGACCATCCAGGGTGGGTCTAGGGTGGGAGGGTGTTTTAGTCTCAACCAATAGGAAGGCTTGATTTGGTTAATTTATGCTAATTTATGTATCTAGGTCACACCTATGCCCAAATAAGGCTCGCTGAAACTAGGTCAAGTTTGTGGGTTTGACCTAGATAGGGTGTTAACAAGTTCCATTCGGCGCTTAAGGCTTGAGTCTATGGAATGGTACCCTGTGTTTGCGCGCACTATAAAGCCATTTTACGGGAATTTTTGTAAATTGTGTGTGCGTGTGTGTGCACCCCCACAAAAAGGGGGCGTGGCCTATTTTTGTTTCAGCCAATGATCGTTGAGTATTTGGATGATTGACAGGTACGAATCCCAAAGGGTGCGTGTGCTATTTTCAGTTTCAGCCAATGATCGTTGCGTATTCGGATGATTGACAGATACGAACGGGTCTGGTCGGGCATTTTGCGTAATTTTGTAAACATTGGCACGTGCTTTTGGGGGGTGCGGTGGGGGTGATGTAAATATGGGCACGTGCGCGTGCGTTTTGTGAATTTAGACGTAAGACGACGAAAACCCGAAACTGAAACCGGAAATGCCTAACATCCGGTAGTTGATTTGTAATTTTTTTTAAAGTTATATTTGGTGCTGACCTAAGCCGTTGCTGATTTTGGTGGCAGTAAGGTCACCGTGCTTGCGTAATACCAAAACCAAAACCAAAACCAAAACTGAAACCAGAAATGCCTGACCTAAACCATTGCTGATGTCATTTAGACTTTTAAAAGAAAAGAACACAAGAAAACAAAATTACACAATATTGTTTTTATTCAAAAATGACAAGTTTTTTAACAATATTCCTCAGAATCAGAGGATTCAGCTTTTGTTGCAATACAATTTAATTCACACATAGTAGGTAATTTTTTACGATTGGCAATTGTACTTGCAGCAGTGGTTACATATGCGGAAGAAGTTGCCATATTTGTTACTAATGTAGATATATTAGTCAATTGTTGTAAGATATCAGCATTTATTTCAGTTGAAAAGCGACGTAATTCACGATCATAAAAATCTGCTTTGTATAATTCAATTGGAACCATAATGTTTTTAGTTTGTTTAGACCAATTCTGAAATATTTTGATATTAGTTTCAGAATCAGGGTCTAAATCAGTTTGATCAAAATGCACACTTGACTTCTTCTTTTTTTCTTTTTTCTTTGTTGCGGCAACTTCCTTCTGAATTCGTTTGTCATATTTTTTTAGCAGATAACCCGAGTAAAATGGTATCGGGTTTATTCCACCACATAATTCACAGTTTTTAAAGTCTTTTTCGTATTGTATAATCGCTTTTGTTTCAACATATATTTTGTTTTTTGCTGTTCGTAATGCATTTTTGTGCAATGTCAGCACTTGCGATAGTTGATCAGGTTGTGTATTACTATCGAGTCGTTTAATAGCGGCTTTTGAGTCATCTTGCGCACAGTTTGTTTTGGATTGCCTGTTTGACATGTTTCTCGAATAAAATGTACACAGTGAGCCCCACAAGTTGAAGTCGTTATGTGTTGTAATTGTTTTTTGTTATACAACCATTTGTATTTTGATTGTCGTAAAAAAGCATTGAAATGTTTATGAGCTTTTAAAGGTGGTAAGCCATAAGGATCAAAGTAATACACTCGTTTAATACATGTGACATAAAATGCAATCCAATGTGTTCCAGGGTTTTTGGCTAAATCAGTATTAGCGATGAAACAAGTGTTTGCCTCAGGATTTACAGGTATGCAGTCTTCAGGAAAAACACCCAGGAACTTGTTTTTGCAATAAGGTATTTGGTTCAAAAGCCTTGCGATGGTTGACGCGTTCATTTAGCTCAAGTGGTAATCCGTGACTGGTTGTCTGTCTTGAGTTAGGTAAAGTGTGTTGTCGTAAACCAAATAGTTGACCAGACTTGTTGAAGCGGTTAATCCATTATTAAAAGTGATTTCTTCACGTAGTTGACCATTCTTAAGTAAGTTTGTTCGGCACATATTATTTGATCTGTCCGGAGTAAAATCAAATACGAATAATGCGTAGCCTCCAGCAAATTCTTTATAAGAAATACCACAGTTTCCATCACAATTAACTTGACCCAAGTTTCTGTAAAGGGCATCAAATTCACGAGCGTACATATTTCGTTGAAAATCTGGTTTAAATGCATCTGATAGAAATTGTTGTTCGTTCATGATTAATTGAAGACTTGTGATGGACTTGTTTTCAAAATTAAAAGGATTTTTGGTGGCTTTACCAATAAATGCGTCATTGTCCACAAAAGCGATAACAGTCTGTGTTGGAAGTTGACCACTATTTGATAAAACATATGTTTCATTGTGATTTCCGGTTGGAATAACATGACTGATAGTTTCCGTACGTTGCATTGGATACACAAATGGTGTACCCGATACGGCTTTTTCGTGAACAAGTGCAACTTCTGCAGACACCACGACTTGTCGAACTCTTAATGAAGCATTTTTTATCAACGGAATGAATTCATGGTTTTCTTCACCCATTAGGCAAAAAGCGGTAGAACTTCGCATTAGCCTAAAGTAAATGTCTGTGCTTGATGGAAGCAGTTTGTGTTGGTGCGCTATATCGATATGTAATGGAATGACCATGGTAATTGCTCCAGCTACAGCACGCGTTTGCCTTTCAGTAAATCCACGGTTTGTAGCATCTCTTGCGTCAAAGTGTCCACTTGTGTCAGCATGCCACATTTCATTGTACATCCAACATTTTTTGTCTGCTTTTGAACGATTCAGTAAATTTTCAATGTAGGCTCTGTATGGATGGTTATCTTGGTTTCCAGATATTTTTCAATCATTGATATATACTTGAATATCTTTAAACATGGCAGCACCAAAATTATTTACCGAGGCACAGGCATCAGCCAGCGTAACACGAGTTGCATAATTACTTGCTTTCACAATATCGACTTCTAATTCCAACACGGTTTCCGACAAATCTGTGTATTTAGAAGATTTATGTATGTGAAATTCGATTGTAGCATTATCTGTTAACGATGTCATTGGTTTAAGTTTGACGTATTCACTGGAAACAACAGAGGTTTGCAAAGGTGTGCGTTCGTGTAAATCCAATTCGTGTACACTACATTCTTCGCGATAGTTAGCCATGATAATATGTATATTGAAAAATTGTTCTTCACTAGTGTCTTTTTAAGTGTGTTTCCTTCCAAGATGTGTCTTCGTCTGATGTCTTTGTCCTGCGAGTTTATTTATATCTATTAAAAATGTCCAAATAAATCACTTTTTGTTCTTTTAGAAACTTTACGTCGTCGTTTGCGAGTAAAAGCTTTTCCAACACCAACACCACCACCAGTTTGTCTTACACGTTTACGCGTTTGCGTTTTTTTTGGGGGGTTTTTGCGTCGTTTTTTTTAGGTGGTCCCGATACCGCGGTTGATAACGCTCTTACACCCTTTTGAATTAGTTGTTTACCGACACCGCGACCTCTGTTTGATAATGATTGTTTTATATTTTCTCCAGATAACACATCGTCTGCTACACCTATTCCAGCTCTCAACAACGATTTTCCAATAGATTTGAAAATTGGTCTAGCACCTCGTAGAAGACCGCTAAGCATACCTCCGAGACCATGACCACGTTGACTTATTCTTCCTCTGTAGATTGATATGTTACCAGAACCTATTTGATGTTTGTAGTAGGAAGCATATCCGGTATTCATTTTTTCTTGTTTTAAAAAATTATACTTCTTTTGGCCGTAATAGTACTGATACTGTGACTTCTCCTCATTGGAATGGTATGTATCGTCCAGCCCGGTCATTTAAATACACAGCAACAGTGTTAATAGCATTTGCTCGCATAGCAAAAAAGTCCAAGTGTTGAAAACTGATAGTTTGCACAAATCCACTACGACCAGTACGATCAATTGCGACCACACGTAAAAGTTGAGCCATTTGATCAGCAACTGGTCTTGACTCGATTAAGTCACAATAAACGTAAACTGAATAAATATCTCCAAACACATCCATCGGTACTGATGCTTGAGTTTCCCAGTAAAACATGTATTGATCGTTGAATCCCAAAAGTTTTGAAAGTTCTGGCGTTAAATATATTGCACAATGTCTTGGTGGTTTGATTTTAATCATATCGCATCCTCTTCTAAACTAAATATTGTCTTTTTACCTTCATATTGCTTTTTTTTTAAAGTTATGTTTTCTTTTACAGCAGAGCTAATAATATTATTCAGATACCAAACAACGTCTCGATTAAAAAAAAATATTAATGGGTAATCCAGCAGAATTGTAGTCCATTGTAACATCTCTTGATCGCCTACAGTAGAAATATCAGTTACCATAGTGTAACGATTATATCGGTTATCTTTAACAAATTTTTTTGCACGTTTTAGTACCTTCTCTTTTTTTTTATAAAAGTCCAATAATTACTATCAGTGTAGTCGATTAAATGTGCTTCTAAGTCATCAACTGTACGACCACCATCATATTCATTATCTTTGTAATTATAGTCAATTTCAATATTAAAAAGTCTATGCCAATCTACATCAGTGCTGGGTTCAGGTAGTGTGGCATCAATCGATTTGTTTTTTTGCGCGTTTATCTCAGCCAATGAATACACACTTCGTAACGCAACTATTACAATGGATTGATGTTTTGGAAGACATTCCCATTGTGTTGGAACCGTTATTTCCGATAATGCTACTTCATGTGAAACTTCAAAATTTAGCGGTTGCACAAGATGTGTTCGAAATTCGGTTAGTGTATTATTTGGATAATACTTTTCCGAACTGTTGCTAGGCAGTGTTAAAATCATGATGTAATTTTTGCCATATTTTTTGCTGGAATCCACTGATCAAATTTGTCGCTGTATCCTTTCCAACGCACGTATGTTTCTTTCCTTTCGCCTTTTCCTTTGTATTTCAACACCTTTTCTATAGGGTACGTATCTGTCTGAGACTTCAACACCTTTTGCACTTCCTCTGGATAGAACACGCCTTTTATTTCTTCACCGTTGTCATCCGTTATGATACAGCCACGTTTGCCTCGGTACTTTGTAACTGTAAATACTTCAGTTGTCCAATTTGGCTCATAACCTTTGTCGAAAGCACCACGCGTTTTAATTATTCTGATCCTGTCACCAAGTTGCGCTGTTCTATCCTTTGTTTTTTGCCACACATGTTTGATTTGTTTATTACGTATTTTATAAATATTGTAAAATACTTTTTCTTGATTTTTTGTTGTTATTTGAGTTGGGGTCATTTTTAAAGTGCTGTGAAATGTGTTGTTATATGAATGCATAATAGCTTGAAGAATATCTACATACTTGTAAGTTCCATTGTGGGTAAAATATCGCCATCATTTTTCTTTTAAGGTTCGATTTAAGCATTCCACAATACTTGCTTTAATTTCATCATTTTCGCTTGTAAAAAAAGTAATATTTTCAGTTTTTAATAAATTTTGGAATATACGACCAACAAATTCTTTTCCTTTATCGGATTGAATTCGTTTTGGTTTGTGACCTTTGTCTAAAATTTGTTTAAAAGCAGTAGTTACATTTTCATTGCTTTTGGTTTTGATCGGAATTGCCCAAGCGTATTTGGAAAATACATCAATAACAGTTAGTATATATTTAAAACCTTTGTTGTATTTTGCCAATTTTTGCATACCCATTAAATCAATTTGCCATTGTTCGTTTATACCTCCTACGATCACTCTATTTCGTTGAAATTTTCGTACAACAGGTTTGTGTTTTGTATAAGCATCTAATGATTGTAATGCTTCATCAATAATATTTTTTGTTTGTTTGTGAAGTGTTGTTTAAAAAGTTTACTACTACTTGTAAAACTTCCGGGTTCCATTGGATTTGTATAAACATTTATAATTTTATCACGAAGACTAGTTCGTTGTTTTAATTTACCCATTTTGGTAATTTAGATCTACTTCTCTTAGCGATGTTGCTGCTGGACGGTGCTGACAATGCTGACGTCGATACTGGTGCTGATATCGGTGATTCTACTCTAGCTGCGGATAATGCGGATAACGGCTGTTGAGGTTCAATTGTTTGATGATGAAGTGTATTTTTGACCAAATTAAAATCGGGATCAATTTGAGCAATTAGTTGTTGTAGTTGTATAGCGCCGGGTGGTCTCGTTGGTCTCGTTTTTCTGAAAGCGCTCATATCATTAAGCAAAGTAATAATATTGCTTCCGATTGGTACTGGACTTCCTTCTATACTAATAATGTTTCCATTTGTATTCCATTTAATACTTTTACTTTGTTCCAAAGCTGCAACGAGACGTTTTGTTTTTGAACGACTAATTTTTGGTATATTATTCATAAGTTTCATCATAAAAAATGCCTGAGGTGTTAATTTTTCCGGTGTCAATTTTGGCTCAGTGTTGGTTTCTTGGTTTTGTAGAAGATCACGATTCAAGTAATATTTATTTTTATCAATTAATAATTGAATTTTGTTCAATTCCATTTTATGTTGTTGAAGTCTTTCCTCCGGTGTTATATTTTCATCATATAACGCTTCATTTAAACGTTTATATGAATCCTGAAGAACTTGTAATAATGCAGCATGAGGATTTAAACTGTTTATGGCTTTTTCCTTGTATTTAGTCCAATTAGCATTTTGATGTTGATGTTTATTTACCTTGTCCTTGTTCAATGTAGTTTTTAATCCGGGTTGCTGCACCAAGCGTGGATCAATCAATGATAAACGTTTATAACCCATGGTGGTTAATTGACAACTGACTTTTAGCATATGAATAAACTGTTTTTGTATCAAATCTTGATGTTGAATAAACTTAAAACAGTTGGTATAAGAGCTGCTAATAAACCTGGTAAAAATGAAAGCCCTCCTTTTTGGTTTATAATTAGTTTTTTTTGGCTTTTGGTTTTAAGTTTTTTCTTTGCAATTTTGCGTATCATTTTGACGTGCGGCTCCAATTTTTTCTTTAATTCATTGTCAACTGGAATATTATTGTTCAATAGGTTTCGACACAATTCACTTATGGCTTCCATGACACCGTCATTACTGGATATAATAAGATGTCGACACATTTCCTCCGGTACTTTGCTCATATGCGATAATGTCTTGTTATATCTTTGAAAAGCATATTTTACCATGATTTTTTTTTCAATCTTAGGTCGCCACGAAAACAAGTTGATTTGTTGGTGATGTTATAGATGACCTGACTCTAAACTGATGCGGCGTTTCTTGTTTGAAGTCTGCTACAATATATGAATGAGGTTCTGTTGTTTCTCCGTTATATACTTCGGTTAAAAAATTTGTTTTTTTTGGAAAAACCTGGCGTGAAATTGGCATTATTTGAGCCATGTTTCTTGGATTATTAAACATGACTAAATAACTTGCATTTGTTGACATTTCGGTAAGCTGGAGTATTTTCAAAAATGTTTTGCGTTATGTAGAGTATTGAAACAAACCAATGATGTGATCCTTTGGTAAATATATCACATAGTATTTCTTTATCAGTTTCCATCATTAAATCGTCCACTATGCAAAGCGTGTGTAGTTTATTAGCATCATTTTCAGTTGATTCCAATTCTTCCTTTGATGGTAATCCTTGTTTAAATTGAATTTTTGCATTCATATTTTCAAAAGCTGATTGCCATTGTCCATAGTAGTAAAGTACTTTGTCTACGCATGGAATTATTAACTCGTCAGCATTGTCAATCAGTGTACTTACTAAGTGTGTTTTTCCTGAATTGGAAGGACCAGCTATTATCATAGAAAATGGCCCTTGCAACCGCGGATCAAAATCCACTAATGAATGTTCCATTTCGACCAGCTACTTGAGATATACTAAGTTGTTTTACTAAAAGACATAGTTTTATATAAAACATAAACCTGTAAAAAAATTTAAATATTTTTTTTTTTTTTTTACAAATGCAAAGGTGACCGTGGTATATGATATAGGACTCTTAATAAACTAAATACATTAATATACAGAAATTAAAAAAATACCAAAAAATCAAATTACTAAATAATACACAAACATGTTATACTACGTGTAACACAACTATTACTAATATAACAACTATTTAATTAACTAAAAACAAACTAGATATAGTTTTACCTCGACATTCCTTAAGTACTTTTGTGCAACTTGGACAGAAAAACATTGCGCCATTGGCTGGTCTTTTACACCATTGACAAAAAAATGTTGCCTGTGTACGGTGTTTTTTAGCTTCACTTAAAGCTAAATAACACCATACACCGTTACGATTTATTGTATGAAACCAATAATTACTATTATTGGGTCCAGAAAAAAAGGCAGTTTTTGCTGACCAAATTTCTCTAAAATAAATTTGGTTTTGGTTATTTACTTTATCCTGTCCCCAAGGATTAACTTGTACCTGAATTTGAAAACAAGCATCTATAATTTCTGATTTAAAATAATTTAATATAAAATGACTTTCTAAACAGGCTATACAAACACCCTTTGGGGCTATTTGGCATACACATAATTTATACCTATTTAAAATGAGCGCATTAATATCTAATATAACATATCTAGTGACAACTAAATCACACTGTGGTGCATGCCAAAGATAAATACCAAAAGTTGCATCATTGATACTTAAACCAATATGTCTTGAATCAATGAGTGCTGTTCTAATACAATTACTCATGCTTTTGGAAACTAAAGTACCATATAAAACACTATCTACACAAGAAGGTGTTTGAGGTTCAATAAATTATTGAATATTATCTTTATGAATAGCTTCCCAAGTTAAGCGAATAGGACACCCACACGCAGTTGTTTCAAAAGGTAAATGCTGTGAGGGAATAATATCGGCACTGGTTTTATTTTCTAAATTATCTTCTACAGGCGAAGGCGAAAAAGGAGATAGAGGATTATTTGAAATTAATTTTAACCATCTTTCAACCTTTTCTTTGGAAAAAGCTACTGCTATTTCATGAGCCTGAATGCGGGCGTTGCTTGTGCTAGTTATTAATCTATGTTTAAGCGGTCTTAAATTATACTTTCGGAAAAAACTTGCCATTGTACTTTTAACCAATACCAATATTTATATAATATAAGCAACCTTCTTTAACTTACTAAACAAGTTATATAATGCAATTGTTGAATAACCTTTACTTTACATACAATTTATGTAATTGATGTCGTCGTTGGGTAAAAGTTCATATAAACCTTTATAGTGAACTTGCTACCCTATTATGTTTCACAGGTTAATATACACTTTTTAAATATCAAATGGTATAGTACTAATTTGAGCATTTAAGACTTTTCTTTTTAAATATAAATGGCTTACACCTATTTTAGTAGTTGAGTAAGTGTGCATTTTTTTATTAATAAGCTTAAAATTGGTGTTAGTTATTGAATGTGGTTGTTTTGTTTCTAAAACATTTAAAAAATCATTTGGAGTAAGTAAATTTTGCTTTTTTACAACACCTTTAGCACTCCATTTTTGACACACTTTATTTTGATTTTCATACGAAAAACACATATATGTTTTAGAATTTAAACATATTATACGATCACCTTCCCATTCAATTTTAAATAAGCCTGGTGTTCGTAAATTATATTTTAAACTAAGCTTACAACATTCTAATGGTGTCCACTCTTTAGAATTAATTTGAGCTAAAACATAATCATTAAGATGTTCCTTACACACAGCTGTTGGAATCCATTAAGGTTTTTCTTTAAAATATTCTGTTTTAAGATGTGGTTTAACTACAGCATCCAAAGAATTACCACTAAGTGCCATGTAAAGGCTATCTGTATCCATTTCACATATTTGATAGTCTTGACGACTAACAAATTTATCTAAAAAATCAAATGTAAATTGCAACATTTTTAACTTTGCGTATTGATATACCATGAAGCCAACTTGTAAAGGTAAGTTAAATTAAATTTTTTGTAATTGCATTTCAACTTCATATAAATCACTGTTTAACTCAGTTGCTCGTGTAAAACGCCAATTGTTAACCAAATTATTAGTTTTTTCACTATCAACATATGTTACTTTTGTATGTTTTTTTTTATTTGTAATAGTTTTACCATATGAGCTATTTCCCAAAAGTTTATACAAATCAGAAATAATTTTACTTTCAGAATTAAGATCACCAATTCTTCTAGCACAAGTAACTTCATAGGTAAAAGCCTCAAATGTTTTATGTGGTAAATATTGAATTACACGATATATCTTTGTTACTTTTAACCCATGTTGAATATACCATTTTCAAAGCGGTGTACCTAACAAAATTTCTTTTCCAAAATAACTACCAATAAGCATACGTTGAGGTGGTTTTGCAATTTCATATTCCTTGACAAATTCAGTCATATATGCACCACAATCTTTTACTGCAACAGTAACATTTTTGATAATAGGTGTCATTTCTTTAAAATACGATTTTAATGATTCAGGTGTTACAATATCTTCTTGAATTAAACCAAAAATAGTTCCATTTTCAATTTGTTGTAAAATTGTTGCTTCTGTCAAAGAATTTTTGTTATACTTTGGTTTTGGAATAGCCCAGTGTTTTAAAATGCTAGCAACTTCGGCAGATTGTTTTAATTGGTTCCATTTACACTCTTTCATAATAGTAACTTTATAGCCTAATGTTGTTAAATATTCATAAACTCTTTGAGTGCGAGCTTGTCTATTCATTTTTTCATCAACATTCATTTTTGTCGTTAAACTGCAGTTATGACCATGCCAATAACAACCATTAAAATTATATATATTACCAGTTTCACCATGAAAACCATCAACTGGGATTTTGCGACCACCTATAATAACTTCACCACCATTTAATTGATGTTTAAATTTTATTTGCTTACTGTATTCTGTATATTGTATCCATTCCAAAGCCATAATACTTGTTCTTTGACAAATTTCAGCTTTAAAATTAGTACACCTTCGTCGTTCTATATAAAAACCTGAACAATGTTCTTCAGAAAGGCATTTTAAGTAAAGCGAGTTTGCATCTACACCTATTATATGCTGACATAACTTAGCTTTGTTACCAAAGTCAACTTCTCGTATTTTTGTTACACCGGTTTCATGATAACGATGAAAAATAATTGAAGGTCCACCAACTAAATGATTTTGAACAAGTTCATGTAAATGTTTATCTTGATTATTAAAAAGAACATATGGTGCTGCTGAATTTATATTTTGAAAAAGAAATCTTAAAGTTAAACCAGGTAGTGATATTCCATCTTTAAACATATCAATATTACGTTTTTTTTTTAAACTAGCGTGATTATTTAATGCTGTAACGAATGGTTTTACATCACTGTTATTATAATTAATCAAATAATCTTTAAAAGTTTTCATTTTACAGTCTTTCCAAAGTTTTTTACAAGTATTGTATGCATCTTCACTTATTGTAGTTTTTGTTAACGAACTATAAAAACACTCCCTTGGTGGTAGTGTTATATTATTTAATTTTTTAACACTGGTTAGCCATTCATATGGAAAATATCCCTTAACATTGTCTTTAGTAAAAGCTTTTAAATATGAATCATAACTATATCCTGGTGCAAGGTAATTAAAAATATCAAGAAGTAGCATATGTTCTGTTGTAATAGACAAATATTGATTAGCTCGTTTAATAACATGCACAGTTTCTTCATGACTATGTAAAAATTGATGAAATTCCATTTTAATTAAATTTAAATCATATTTTCCACTATTGAAACCAATAACTGGAACATGATAAATCCAATTAAGAAACCGCTTTTTCAATGTAACAAAAGGGTGAGATGTTAAATGCCATTTTCTTTCCATTTTGAGTTTGTTTTTCGCGAGCAAGAGCCTCTTCTATAATATTATCTAATGTAATTAAAGTTACCTGAAACATATCTTTTATACTGTTTCCGATGAGAATTGCTAAATTATAAATATATAAAAACACTCTGTCAACTAATTTATCTGAATCGTTATCTTTTTCACGAATAAAGCAAATAGGTTCTTCATATCCAGGAAAATCTGACGCTACACTGGCTGATAAAGGAACATGATTTGCTTCTATTTTTACCTTTTTTGTATTTGAGCAAGTTGGGTTTTTAAAAAATGCTTCAAAATCATAAGTAATTTTATACGGATAAACCTTTGACATACTATTTGAAATGTGAATACCAGCTAACGCTAATTGTTGAAATACATTTAAAGTATTGTTATATACACCACCTAAATACTCAAATTTAACTTTAGTACAGGGCTTTAACGCTTTATAATGTTGCTGAAGATACTCAATTTTGCTAAGCCTTTTATAATATTTTTTACAAGTAAATATTTGTGCATAACGCGTAAAATCCACAATTAAACTAGCGTGTTTTTAATACAAATTAATATTCATTTTACCATTTTCAGCATAATTTTTTGTAGGTGTTTGAATAACAGATACTTTACCTGTACATGCAATACTATAAACTCCAATTTGCACATCAAATAAGTTTTCTAATTTAGCAAAATCTTTTAACAAAACACCTTTAAATAATTTTGGATTTGCAGAAGAATCATATTGTTTTAATAATTCTACAGCTACATTGCAATCATTATACAAATATTTTGCCAAACATCTAAATACACACAAGTTATCGTTATATTTCCTATGTGTTATAGGTTTTCTTTGAAAATGCAACATACCACGATTAAGCATGTGCGTTGGAATTTTAGTTATAGTCCCAATTGGAAAGGAATTGATTCTATATATTGCTACATTAAGATTTGTTATTTCAACAATTTTCCATTTTGTATCTTGATTTACCACTCTTTTTGCTTCTTCAGTAACATCACAAATAACCAAATATGAAATAAGAGATCGTTCCAATGTAATTGAATTGGAAATTGAAAAAAGTTGTTTTGTTAATTGCGCATTACTTTGCGATGCATGAAAATAACGATATTCGTTTGTTTCTTTGTGTTGCAATATAAGACCAAGCGAAAGACCGACTTTATATAGTTCTCGTTGATTTGTATGAATAGTACGCATGATATCAATTGCATCAGTTAATTCACCTGTTGGTAAGCGTATGTTAACCTGTGAAACTTTTACTCCATTTGTGCGTACACCCGTTTGAATTGCAGTCCATCTTTTATTATACATAGCTAATATATCTGGATTATCTTTGATAATTGAAGACAACCCATCTAGATTAAATATTTCACCTTTACATTCTTTTTTCTTACATACATTATTTCCACATAATGGACAATACCTAAACAAAAATTTACATTTGTTCACATGATTTGACAATTGAATTTGTGAAGCAAATTTACCACCACAATAAATACATTTTAAATTAGAAGCCATTTTTTAAGCACGTTTAATTAATGACAACACTCTATCGTCTAAATCTATTAAAGCATTACCCGTAATTGTGATACCTTCTTTTGTGGGAATATATTTTACAAGCCCATCTTGCATTTCACGTGTTAAGTAATGTCTAATATGAATTAAAACTTGACCCTGGTAAATAGACACTGCAATAAATACCGATTTAATTGGGTCGACAATAATTTTCAAATTGTTTTCTTTTGGATCAACAGAATTTTCAGCTACTTGTTTTTTCAACTTTTCCCAATATTTAACAACTGTGTTACTTACATGACATATATCATCAAGCGAATTTAAATTAATTGTTACGCTTTTTTGATATACGCTGTTTTTTGTTTGTTTTACAAATTTCATCTCATTATCATAAATTTCCAAACGCACATCAGAATTAGCTAAATTAAATTGGCTATTGGGCTGAATTAGTATCACATATTCAATTATTTGTGTTGGTTGAGTTGTAGGTATGAATGGTTGTGTAACTGTAGGTGTAATAATGGGTAATGTATAATTGTCGGAAAACCAAAGTGATGAATTTACCTTAAGTGCTTTTGTAAAACTTTTGATGAATAGTTGCTCTCTTTTTTTTGGACTCACTGTTGACCATTGATCCGATTCTCGGAATGCTGTAAAAGTATTCGCAAATACTTCTTTTGGAGAACCCGTCAGTTGCTTTGAAGTTGCAATTTGTTCACACGTCTTGCGAGCCCGTTTCTTTTTTTCTTCTTTTTCTTCTTCTTCAACCTGGAAGTAAATTCTTTTTCGAGGTGTCCGTGGTGGCTTTGCGTCAATTTGGGTCACTCCTATTTTAAACAAAAGTAAATGTATAAAAATATATTTTTACAATAATATAACTGTTAGTAAAACAGCATCCAAGTACCACATGTACGTCAAATACATTTAACCTTTTAACACCATGTTACCACTACCTAATGTTAAGGTCTACAAAATGATAAATAATACCCGGAGACACATACACGATGAACACATTTAACCCTTTATGACTAACGTTTACAACAACTTTAGTTTTTATATACTTTTAATTTAACAATAATTTTTTTTAAGTGTAATTAACGTACCTTACCTTCATTTTGGTGAATTGCTTGTTTTACTATATCAACCATTGTGGGTGATATCCGTCGAAGATTTTTGTTGTTGATAAGTGTGCTACTACCGGTATTTTGACCGCGAAGGTGGTGGTGGTGGTGAAGGTTTTTTGTTTCAGTTGGAGTTGGAGTACTAAAGATGGGCGAGGAGAAGCCGCTTGGTGCAACATATCCCGCCGGGGTACCCACCTGGAGTGCAGCTGCAGGAGTAACTATCGTAGATTTTTTTTTTTTTTCTGCATCGCGTGCCACCTCCGTCGTCGCCGTTATCACTTTTTTTTCTACAAATACCTCATCGTCCTCCTCTTCACCACCCTCCTCTTCCTCCTCCTCCTCCTCCTCTTCCTCCTCATCCACTTCACCCTCCTCGGCCTCCTCCTCCTCCTCCTCTGACAACGCGTCTGTGTCGGTGTTATCTATGCGTTGACCATCGTCCTCCATTTCAGCTTCTTCTTCGGCTACTTCTAATGCAAGTGATTTAATTTCATTCCAATGCTTATTTGAAATGTTAGCAATCTTTTCCGGTAGTTTGCCACCTACCGCCAATTCCAAAAGAGTTTCCACTGCGGCTTCGTGTTTATTTTGTTGGTCGTTAAAATTGCTGCTGCTGTCGTCGTAGCCAATACCACCGTTAGCTAATTTAATAGCCGCGGCCGCAGTGTTTGTCTCAGAATGTTCAATTGTTACCGAAGTTGTCACCCCGGCCATCGGTGTTGTTGCCATTGCTGTTGTCATTCCAGCATTGACAAAATTACCAGCCGAAGTGGTTGGGGTTATCCCCACTTCGGCGCCGACTGCTGACATAGCCCTCAAAGGTGCATTGAAAGTACCAGGAATAATATTTAACGATGCTGATGATGTTGATGCTGTAGGTGTAAAATTTAACTTCATATCACTTTTTTTCCCTCTGCGACTCATTGTCTTGTCCTCCGTGGGTTATTTTTTTCAAAAAAGAAAAGTTTAGTACTTACAAATAATTACTAATATTGTCGCTTAAAGATGGTTGGTATTGTGATGCTATCAAAAACAGCAGTAGCAGCAATAGAAGTAGTAGTAGTAGTAGCAGCAGTAGTAGTAGCAATAACAGCAGTAACAACAGCAGCTTGATAGTGATGTTGTGGTCGTCGGTATTGATGTGTGGTGATTTGCGGTAAAATGTAGTTTAGCAGTAGCAGTTATCCTCAGCGTTCAGCCCCAAAGTGAAGATGGCTAAAACTACGCGCAAACACGCCTTTTATATACAGCAAAAGTCTTTGTCAACAAATATCGGAAGTGAATCACTTCCTAATGGAAATGAAACACTTCCACAGCAGCAATAGAAGTAGTAGTAGTAGTAGCAGCAGTAGTAGCAGTAACGGCAGTAACAACAGCAGCTTGATAGTGATGTTGTGGTCGTCGGTATTGATGCGCGGTGATTTGCGGTAAAATGTAGTTTAGCAGTAGCAGTTATCCTCAGCGTCCAGCCCCAAAGTGAAGATGGCTAAAACTACGCGCAAACACGCCTTTTATATACAGCAAAAGTCTTTGTCAACAAATATCGGAAGTGAATCACTTCCTAATGGAAATGAAACACTTCCACAGGAAGTGTTTCACTTCCGATTTTGACTCATTCAACGGCGTCAGTTCTAGGATATTTGGTATTTTTCTAGGCTTTTAACATCTGGAACCCATTTTTTTTTTTCACCATGTCACTTTATCTCAGCCCCAAACGGATGTATATGACGCGCAACGACACGTGCCAGATAAGAATATTTATCTCAAAGGTCTGGGTTTTGTGTGTGACATGTTGTGTTCCTTCCGGAGACGCCAACCTAGTTAACTTAGATACCGTTCCCCCCCAACCAGAATGCGTCCTATAATTGAATAATAAACTACCCAAAAAAAAATATATATTTAGCGTCCTTTGTTAGCCATCTTAAAATTCTTACAACTCGTATAAGCCCTCCATGTTCATATTGGTATCTACCCTCCAAAGGACTCGGACGTAACGTGTACTTTTTTTACATTTCACAAAAACTTTCATTCAACCATAGCAATGACATCATTTTACCATCTTCAGCCATCAACAATAGGCCAACAAACTCGCTTCACAAAACAGACACCATATTATGTAAGTACGCTAAGAAAATTGCGTAATGTTGTAGATAATAATACTGTTGCACCCGTTGATTTTCGCCATGAAATTCAGGCCATAGAAACCATTAAATTAGAATTACAACAATTTGACACCTTTATTATTCCTAATCAAATTCATAATTTAACAAATTTTATTAAGCATGTAATAAATAAGCATGCTTGCAGAGCAGCAGCTGAAAAATGTAAACGCACAATGGCTGGAGGTGTTTTTGTTTCCGCATCCATTATTATAATTTTTATTAAAAGCTATATTAGTAAACCCAGATTTCAGTCAATTATCAAAAACAAATTATATAGGTATTACTTACACTTTTATCAAAAAATTTAAACATGAAATTGGACATGATGGTGATAGTGGAAAATGCACAAAATGGGCTAAATTAGCCATTTTAATTCCACACCGAACCAACAATATAATTTTGCAATCAATTTATCCTATAGAAAAAGTTTCAAATTCCAAATTATGTTCGTGGCGATCTACAAAAAGTTCAGTCATACATGAAATATTTTATACCTAAAACACACTTACATATAAATATACACATACACATCACATGTACACGTTATGTTTTGTTTTCCTACGATAAATGATACTACCCAATGTTGCGGTTGGAACAAAAAAAGTTAAATTTGCAAATAACCACATCGACATACGGACGAATGGCATTTATAATGTCTTGAGAATTTTGTATTGCAACAAAACAAGGCATTAAAGGTACGTAAACTTGCTATATATTTTAATTTTTAATATTATTTTATATTCAAATTATGTCATTCTGCATTTTATTATATTCAAATTATATTATTGTGCATTTTATTATAACAATATGTTAAATGCTGCTTTTTTTTCTTTAAAGGTTTTATCATAACCTGGCTTGGATGACTGTAAGATGTAATGTAATTTCACAATCATTGCATACTGCAATATCGTCACCGTCACTGACGTCAAAGGGCTAAACTGGAAAAAATCTGTGATCCTGTGATATCGCGATGAAAAAGGACTATTTACAAAACAACTAAAATTATTGGACAATACGACAATAACAAAACTATGATTATTATAACACCGTGTCATTTTTTGTATGGCAAAATTGTTGTAAATGTGGTTATTGACATATATAATATGCATAATAATACACTGCATGCTATAAAGCAGCGTATTTAGTTTTGAAAGGGTTAAGCTATACTGTGACAACCGGAACTGTCCCAAAACGAAAACCACATGCACACGCACATGTGGTCTGGGTTGAACCCCTGCCAAGAAATAACCCCATAACTCACAGAAACCCAAGCAGAATACCAATCTCGGTCAAGTACCACAACACTGCAAAAAAAAAATGTTAGTCACACGTGTTCCTGCTGCGAGAGGCAACTTGATGGATGGAAGGCACGCGTACAAAACACTTAAATTGTTATTGCGGCTTAACTTAATACTTTACGTAATCGTTGTGGTTACTCACTAAACTTATAAAAATTGTGATAACAATCGCAATATAGTATATATATATATATATATACAAATTTCATGTTAAATAATACCTAATAAACAATGATTACCAAGTAATCACAACTTATCTTAATTGTTCTTTCTTTTTATAAAAAAATATATAATTAGTATCAATTGCAGCTAACAATAATTTATAAAAATAAAGTTATTATTCGAATCTACCAGAAAGTTAACGGTCAAATGCGAATTATAACGCTGATTTTTAATTTGGTGTAATTGTCCGTTTTATAGTCAACCCGAAACTTCGGGGCTGTATAGCACGTGCAAGCGTGCAAATCCCATAACAAGCATTTTTTATAAAAACCAGCGCTAAAACCACCGAAAGCTTTGGGTTTGCATAGCATGCGTAGGCGCAGTCGTCGATGCATGGACAAAAGCTCGTGTACCGGCTTCTGCGCGTGCAAATTCTTAATGTCGTTGTAAGTTTTATAGTCAACTCGAAACTTTGGGGCTGTATAGCACGCGCAGGCGCGGACGCCGGTGCACGGCAAAAGCTCATGCACCGGCGTCCGCGCGCGCGCAAATCCCATAACAAGCTTTTTTTATAAAACCATCGCTAAAACCACCGAAAGCTTCGGGGCTGTATAGCACGCGCATGCGCAAATCCCATAACAAAGCTTTTTTTATAAAACCATCGCTAAAAAACACCGAATGCTTCGGGGCTGTATAGCACGCGCATGCGCAAATCCCATAACAAGCTTTTTTTTTATAAAACCAGCGCTAAAACCACCAAAAGAACGGGGCTGTTAGGCATTTCCGGTTTCAGTTTCGGGTTTTCGTCGTCTTACGCAAGCACGGCGGCATTGCCGCCAAAATTCAAAATTCACAAAACGCACGCGCACGTGCCCATATTTACATCACCCCCACCTCACCCCCCAAAAGCACGTGCCAATGTTTACAAAATTACGCAAAATGCCCGACCAGACCCGTTCGTATCTGTCAATCATCCGAATACGCAACGATCATTGGCTGAAACTGAAAATAGCACACGCACCCTTTGGGATTCGTACCAGTCAATCATCCAAATACTCAACGATCATTGGCTGAAACAAAAATAGGCCACGCCCCCTTTTTGTGGGGGTGCACACACACGCACACACAATTTACAAAAATTCACGTAAAATGGCTTCATAGTGCGCGCAAACACAGGGTACCATTCCATAGACTCAAGCCTTAAGCGCCGAATGGAACTTTTTAACACCCTATCTAGGTCAAACCCCCAAACTTGACCTAGTTTCATCGAGCCTTATTTGGGCATATGCGTGACCTAGATACATAAATTAGCATAAATTAGCCAAATCAAGCCTTCCTATTGGCTGAGACTAAAACACCCTCCCACCCTAGACCCACCCTGGATGGTCACGTGACCAGAATACTCGACGCTGATTGGCTGCTTTTTTCACAAAAACCACCCCATAGGCTTTAGTACGTTAAATAAGTCCTATATATATCTACTGATGGTTATAGTATCGGAGAAAGAACTAATTAAACTACACTCACAGATTGAACAGCTAAATACAACACTGAGAGATTTAGGCAAATCAACTACAAATGACATCAGGAGATTAACTGTGGAACTGGCAGTTTGTTGTACAGGAACAACAGACTGCTAATACAAGGAAACTGCCGATCATGGACAATCAAGTGATCATAATGGCAAAAGAAAACAAATGGAAATCAGTACAGATAAATGAGTTAGAAAACAAACAATGCACGAGTAACATGAAAATTGATGGCAAACCAGAAGACAACACTCAGTAAAATAAAATTGAACGAGGCAACAAGCAGTACATTCTATGGCATAGGAGTAGTTATCCACAATAAGGTAATGAAAGAGAAGACCTACTGGTGTGAGAATAGGCTAGGTCAAGTACTTGAGTTGCCTCAGGCAAAGCTAAAGGATGAGCACAAGAACACAAGAGCACAAGAACACGACTGCTGCACACAACAGACCTTCTTAGACATCTGATGAGGAATCATAATTTGCACCAGACTCCAAAAAGCATGCACTTACAATGGACAAGTGTACACAGAAATGATACCTAACAGCCAATGAATATGAAACCTATTGCCAGTCTAAAACTGTACACTGTCCAAACATCACTGAACGACACAATCCTAGCAATAAACTGACAAATAAACAATTTAACAAAAGCAACAAGACAATACCTATATGGACAGTGTGAGCAGTCCATCCAGACTACAATATCAGACTCAGGAAATATAAGATTGAAATTCTATGTAGAAATTCTATGTAGTTAACATTTAAGCTGCTACACATCGAAGTCATATTCTGTAAAGCACATCATTATATTTAGCTTAATTCAAGTTCAAGGATCAACCATATTTTAATAATGGAATATGACTCAACTATATCTGTTGATATAAGGGATGTTGATAGTAATCATTACACAACTGTCTGTATATGTGCCAAATGAATCATCACGCTGTTGTCACACATATTCATCCTGTCATAAACAATGTCCTCATTATATGATCCAGAGCAGCCACAAACTGTCTCAATTATAACTCAGCCTGTACAGAATTATTGTGTATCTGTACAATATTTTACCTGTATCCTGGTTTATCTACAAATCAAACCTTAACACTTCTAGCTAGTCAACCTTTAGGCAAGATAATGCAGTGTACTGCAGGCAACTACCTCAAACATCCCAGACTACTATGCACAAGTCCCACCATCACTGTGCATGGTACAGGTAGGACCAAGCCACATAACACCTTTACCATTCACCTTTTACTTAACTATTTACCTTCGAAATCACCCACTAACCACATAATATTGCCCTCTACTTATGATACAGCAAATGATAATGCAGCCTCAACATTTTTGATGAAATTCATCATCACTTTACCCAACCAAGAAGGGGTTATTAGACACCGCTTTATTGAATCACAGACACACAGACACACTTCACTAAACGGTATACCATCAGCACTGATGCTAACAACATTTGAGATGGGGAGTTCTCAGGGAGGTCTGGGAAGGGCATGAGTGAAGGGACATAGGAAATACCCTTAGATGGCATCAAAGGTCTACCAGGATTCAAAATAGGACATCTAAATATTAGATGTCTAACCAACAAAATTGAAACACTAAGGATTGATCTACCTAGATATTTGATCAAACTCAGAAACCTGGCTGAACTCAACCACATAAAATAAATTAACATCTGTCAAAGGGTACCAACTAACCAGATCTGATTGACAAACAAAACAGGCAAATGGGCAAACTAAGGCTGGTGGAGGGCTGGGAGTCTACTATAAAGAAAGGCTCAATATAGATACTGATACATTCGCAAAACATAATCACTCAAATACAAATATAGAGATGCAGTGAGTCATAACAGAAAGGGACTATTGTAAGAAAATACTCCTGGGAAACATATACAGGCCACCAAATGGAAACTTGGACTCAGCACTTGAACAAATAATATCGATCCTGGAGGAAATACCAGACACAGACACATTTCAATTGGTCCTCATAGGAGACTTCAATGCTGATGTTGCAAAGAAAACCTCAATAACAGCCAACAAAATAAGACAATTTGCAAGAACCTTAGCACTTGAACTGGTCATTACATCAGGTATAAGAATAACAATTGAAAGAAACAGAACAATTGATCTAGCGTTTACAAACATGAAGTTCTCCAAAAACACTGGATATTCTAATTGATAATATTAGTGACCAAAAGCCAATTTACATAATTAAGAAAAGAACAAAAGATGATAGGAAATGAACAGAATTCTGGGGAAGAAGTTATAGGAACTATAAAATAGAGAAATTTCGGAAACCTTCTAGAAGAAAATACTGAACCCCTCTTTGCCAACCAGGATCCAAATATATGTTGGGAGTCACTCAAACAAATAATAACTAAAGCAGCAGACCAACATGCACCACTCAGAAAATACAATGTGAAAGATAGACAACCAGACTGGCTGAGCAATGACATTCTTGAGTTACAAAAAGATAGAGACTACTTTAAAGAGAAATCAGAGCAAACAAATCTACCTGAAGACAAATTCTTAGCAACCTAAATCAAGAATAGAGCCAATTCTGCAGTGAGGTATGCAAAAGCTAGGTACATACAGTCTGAAGTCCTACAATATAAAGAAGATGCCCGGAGATTTTGGAGAGTCATACAGAGCATAGCCCCCGGAAACCACCCCACCTATCTCCAGCTTAGTGGATGAGTTAACAGGGGACAAATTAACAACCCAAGAAACACCTGAAAAGATAAATAACTACTTCATAGAGATAGGGGAGAAGTTAGCAGATAAACTAGACAATATACCAGAAAAAGATCAAGTTAACATAGTAAATCCAAATGCAGTCAGATACGACATAAGGGCATTGACTAAGGAAGAAGTACTTAAAAAGATTAAGATCTTGTCTGAATACAAATCATCAGGACTTAAAGATCTCAGCTCAAGGATACTAATTGATGCAATAACTATATTAATAAAATAATTCACCCATGTAGTAAACCTATCAATTGAAACAGGTATTTTCCAAGATGGTTGGAAAAGTGCTACAGTTGTACCTATCCCAAAAGTCAGCAAACCTAAAACATGCAATGACCTCAGACCAATTTCTCTTCTACCCATAACTGGTAAACAGGTAGAGGCTACGACTAGGAAATCAAAACGGCTTGGTTTCTCAAGTCGTCTTGAAAAACCAAGACGTTTATTATGTAGAAACAAAGAGGGGTGAGCTGTCACAGTCTCCAGCTACTTTAATATTGGGAATGGAAGCTAACAAAATATATCATTAGAATGGGTGTAAGTAGTTCTTCAACGTTTCTATGAAGAAAATGCTCATGTGAATAGTATGTTCATAATATTTAATTAAAACTACATTAAAATAAAGAGATAACCTTATTTTGCCTATAACATTTTACTGCTTGTATTCTTGAATTATTCATTTTTACTGGTGAACAACCATGGTCTGTTTAAGAAAGTACTTTTCTTAGAATCAAAATCCTGGACATAGTTAATGAGAAGTAACCAAAAATATGAACAAATCATGATGTACGGCATCATATAAACCATTACTCTAATGTACACACAGGCAGATGGGTTGTTGTTTTAGCAGTCTTCACAAGGATGGCCACTGGGTGTGGGTGGGTGTGGCTGTGGGTGTGGGTGCAGAGTGGGATTTCTCTCTGTGTGGTATATCCACCACACAGTATATGTGTATGTGCATATACACACATCATCATCATCATCATCATGCTGTCGGTCGCAATGCGACAAAGACTGCTTTTTATTTCTTAAGCACCGCTATTTTGTGTGGTTGTGCATTTCATAAAAGCTGCTTGCAAAGTGTTGAAGTGCTGCTGGCTTTTGCAAGTTACTAGCAGCACTCTCTCGTGGAGCAAATAGAGGTCTCACACCGGCAAGAACACATCAAGACAGGCACAAACTATTTGTCCCTGCAGTCACTGGTCAGAAGATGTTGGGAGTTCCATTCATCACCGCCCTTAATGCTGCCACGGAAGCATGGTTTTCTATTAGGGTTTGCTCCCTTAGCCTTTGGTTCTATCAAGTACCTGTACACCACAAGGCAGTGGTTTATAACTTTGCAAGGCAGGGGCTTCAAACTCCCTGAGGTATTTTAGCAGATAAGTACTGCAATACCTCCATACCTATATACATATATATATATATATACATATATATATGCATACACATACATATATATATATAAATACATATATATATATACATATATATATGCACACAGATATATATCCATATATATGCATAATTATATACATATACACCCATATATGTGGATATATGTGCATATATACTCATATATATGTGTATTTACGTATATATACACATATATATGTGTGGATATATGCATATATACATATATTTGCATATATATGTGTAGATGTGCATTTATATGTGTATATATGCGCATATATACACATATATTCACATATAAGTATTTATGCATATGTATATCATATATATGCATATAATGGTATGTTTCTAAGCATATATATGCATAAATATATACATATACACCCATATATGTGGATATATGTGTATATATACTCATATATATATGTGTATATCTGCATATATACACATATATACGTGTCTATATCATATGTATATATACATATATTTGCATATATATGTGTAGATGTGCGTTTATATGTGTATATATGCATATATACTCATATATTTGCATATCAGTATTTATGCATATATGTATATAACAGTATGTTTCTAAGCATATATATGCATAATTATATACATATACATACATGTATGTGGATATATGTGACTATATACACATATATGCAGAATTTTCAGTGCCATAGACAATTCTTTTAAACAATAACATAATTGTGTACATCATTTCTGGTTATTATATAAATAGCACACTCCTCCCAGGTCTATACCCCCTCTTACCAAACTCACTTCCACAACACACCCTTTCACTCTCTTGCCCACAAGTTGGGGATGGGGGTGCTCCCAGTATGTGCTGGTACTGGTAGTGCCCCTATTCTCAAACTTAAAAACAAGGTTTGGCAGCGGTCATGCCTCAATGACCATGACCCACATCCACCCTAAGTTTATCAGTTAAACAGTTGTGTTGGGGTAACCCTGACAGCCAGACAGGCCAGGCTAGGGGTTACCCCACCTGAGGCCTCCTACGCCCCCCCTCACACCCACAAAGTAAGACAATAGCCACACATCAACACTGGTCTTCAACCCACAGCCCCACCAGCCCACTTCTAGCTACACCATACTGGTCAGTCATGAATCAATGATGATGTGGTGATATTTATTTAAATTTTATTGAATTTATTTTCAAATTTATTTTTTATTATCCTTATTATACTTACTACGTCACCCGCCTCGACGTTACCCGCCTCGACATTACCCGCCTCAACGTTACCCGCCTCGACGTTACCTGCCTCGACGTTACCCGCCTCGATGTTACCCGCCTCGACGTTACCCGCCTCGACGTTACCCGCCTCGACGTTACCCGCTTCGACGTTACCCGCCTCGACATTACTCGCCTCGACGTTACCCGCCTTGACATTACCCGCCTCGACGTTACCCGCCTCGATGTTACCCACCTCGATGTTACCCGCCTCGACGTTACCCGCCTCGGCGTTACCCACCTCGACGTTACCCACCTCGATGTTACCCACCTCGATGTTACCCGCCTCGACATTACCTGCCTCGATGTTACCCACCTCGATTTTACCCGCCTCGACATTACCCGCCTCGGCGTTACCCACCTCGACGTTACCCGCCTCGATGTTACCCGCCTCGACGTGACCCGCCTCGACGTTACCCGCTTCGATGTTACCTGCCTCGACATTACCCGCCTCGACGTTACCCACATCGACGTTACCCGCCTCGACGTTACCCACCTCGACGTTACCCGCCTCGACGTTACCCATCTCAACGTTACCCACCTCGACGTTACCCGCCTTGACGCTACACACCTCGACGTTACCCGCCTCGGCCTTACGCCTCGATGTTACCCGCCTCGATGTTACCCGGCTCGACGTTACCCGCCTCGACGTTACCCGCCTCGACGTTACCCGCCTCGACGTTACCCTCCTCGATGTTACTCGCCTCGATGTTACCCGCCTCGACGTTACCCGCCTCAATGTTACCCACCTCAATGTTACCTGCCTTGATGTTACCCGCCTCGATGTTACCCGCCTAAACGTTACCCGCCTAAATGTTACCCGCCTTGATGTTACCAGCCTTGATGTTACCCGCCTCGACGTTACCCGCATCGACGTTACCCGCCTCGACGTTACCCGCCTCGATGTTACCTGCCTCGACGTTACCCGCCTCGACGTTACCCGCCTCGATGTTACCCGCCTCGACGTTACCCGCCTCGATGTTACCCGCCTCGACGTTACCCGCTTCGACGCTACCCTCCTCGACATTACCCACCTCGACGTTACCCACTTCGATGTTCCTCGCCTCGACCTTACTCGCCTCGACGTTACCCGCCTTGACGTTACCCGCCTCGATGTTACCCGCCTCAATGTTACCCACCTCGATGTTACCCGCCTCGACGTTACCCGCCTTGGCGTTACCCACCTCGACGTTACCCGCCTCGGCATTACTCACCTCGATGTTACCCGCCTCGACGTTACTCGCCTCGACGTTACCCGCCTCGACGTTACCCGCCTCGACGTTACCCGCCTCAACGTTACCCGCCTCGACGTTACCCTCCTCCATGTTACTCGCCTCGATGTTACCCGCCTCGACGTATGCGCCTCGATGTTACCCACCTCAACGTTACCTGCCTTGACGTTACCCGCCTCGATGTTACCCGCCTAAACGTTACCCGCCTCAATATTACCCGCCTCAACGTAAAGTCCAGGTGGGTAACATCACGTCGGGTAATGTTGGGTCGGGTAAACTTGTGTCAGGTAAACTCGGGTCAGGTAAAGTGAGGTGAGGTAAAGTCGGGCCGGGTAAAGTGTGGTCGGGTAAAGTGTGGTCGGGTAAAGTGTGGTCAGGTAAAGTTGGGTCGGATAAACTCGGGTCAGGTAAACTCGGGTCAGGTAAAGTGAGGTGAGGTAAAGTCGAGTCGGGTAAAGTGTGGTCGGGTAAAGTGTGGTCGGGTAAAGTGTGGTCGGGTGAACTCGGGTCGGGTGAAGTCGGGTCGGGTAAAGTCGGGTCAGGTAAAGTCGGGTCGGGTAAAGTTGGGTCGGGTAATGTTTAGGCGGGTAACGTCGAGCTGGGTAATGTCGAGGTGGGAAACATTGAGGTGGGTAACGTTGAGGTGGGTAACATCGAGAAGGGTCACGTCAAGCCAGGTAACATCGAGGCGGGTCACGTCGAGCCGGGTAAAGTCAAGGCGGGTAACGTCAAGTCAAGCTGGGGTAAACTCGAACCGGGGTAAAGTCGAGCTGGGCTAAAGTTGACACGGGGTAAAGTCAACCCGGGGTAAAGTCGAGCCCGGTAAATTTGACTAATATTAATATAATTATGCATTAAACAAAAAAATTATTAAGACATTCCTTACAAAAAAAAGTATTCTAGTTCCAAGATTCGAACCAGTTACCTTCTGATCTTCAGAACAACACTCTGCCATCTGAGCTATAGAGGAACTGCTAATCCCAGAGTGGTCCAATTGGTGGCAGAATGCTGGGAGGTCCTGACAGCATGTGAATAATGAGCAAAGAAATATGGATAGAAATAATCTGAAAAAAAATAAAAATTAAGGATAATAAATAAATCAATTTAAATATAAATAAAATAAAATTTAAATAAATATCACCACATCATCATTGACCAGCATGGTGTGGCTACAAGTGGGCTGGTGGGGGTGTGGATGGCAGACCAGTGTTGCTGTGTGGCTATTGTCTTACTTTGTGTGTGTGGGTGGTGGGGGAGGTGTCACGTGGGGCAACCATGCATGACTACCACAAACCTGGTCTATATGGCTGACAGGGTGACACAAACACAAAGAAGCTAGGGTGGGGATGCATCTGTAAACTGACTAACTGAAAAACTTAGTGGGGATGTGGGTCATGGTCATTGTAGGGGATGTGGTGTAGTTTCCCGCCATATTATCACGTGACCTCCCCCCGCCAGCCCGCTACCACAACCCTCCTACCCGAGCTACCGATCACACCGATTCACTTTCTCCCACCCACCCACACCTTTTCCCGGGTTATTATGCTAGGGTCGGGTTGAGGCTCGGGGGCCGCCCATTATGGACTGCAGATATTGATACCGGAGCTGTCTGACCTGTCTTGTTCCAACACTACTCATTCTTCCCTGATTAAAGACTTTTAACCACTATTACTCCATGACTCCGCCTCGTTAAATTGAGCCATGACTGCTGCCAAACCTTGTTTTTAAGTTTGAGGATAGGGGTACTACCAGTACCAGTATATCCATACATCCATACATATATGTATATATATGCACATATAGATGCCCATATATACATGTATATATGTGTGTATATACATACCTACATGTATGTATGTGAATATATGTGCATATATACACATATATATACATATATATGCATATATATGTATATATGCATATATATATGTGTATATATGCGTATATATGCGTATATATGCATATATATGCATATATATATGCATATATATGTGTATATATACATATCTACATGTATATATGTGTACATATGCATATATATGCACATATATGCGTGTATATCACTATATGTTTATAATTATGCCTATATATGCATATATATATATGCATATATATATATACATGTATATTCTGTCTGTATATGCACATACACATATTGTATGGTGGATATACCACACAGAGAGAAATCCCACTTTGCACCCACACCCACACCCACACCCAACCCACACCCACACCCAACTCCAGTGGCCATCCTTGTGTAGTAGACTGCTAAAACAACAACCCATCTGCCTGTGTACATTAGAGTAATGGCATATATGATGCTATTCATCATGATTTGTTCATATTGTTGGTTATTTCTCATTAACTATGTCCAGGATTTTGATTCTAAGAAAAATACTGGTTTAAATAGACCATGGTGTTTCACCAGTAAAAATGACTAATTCCAGAATAAAAACAGCACAATGTTATAGGCAAAATAAGATTATCTCTTTATTTTAATGTAGTTTTAATTGAATATTATTAACATACTATAGACAGGAGCATTTTCTTCATAGAAACTTTGAAGAGCTACTTATAGCCATTTTAATGATGTATTTTGTTAGGTTCCATCCTCAATATTAAAGTAGTGGCAGACTGTGACAGGTCACCCCTATTTGTTTCTATATGTAAACTGTCTTGGTTTTTCAAAACGTCTTGATTTTTCAAGACGTTTTGAAATCCAAGACGTGGCCCCTACCTGGTTAAATAGTTGAGCAAGTCATTCATGATCAAATAACAATATTTTTTGAAGCAACAAACTACCTAGCAGATGAACAAAATGGATTCAGGAAAGGAAGGTCCACAACCAAAGCACTCTCAACACTCCTTGATGTCCTTCTCAGTGCAATGGATTCTGGCAAACTTACCATAGCAATATATATTGATTAAAAAAAAGCATTTGACACTATAGATCATAAAATCCTGTTGCAGAAGGTTGTCAAGAGTGGGGTAAGTCCAAAAACAGTAGCCTTTCTGAAAAAACTATCTTTCCAATCGAAAGCAAAGTACCAAACTAAATGGCATTGAGTCAACCTAAAGACAAGTAAAAACTGGGGTACCACAGGGATCAACACTGGGCCCCCTTCTATCCCTTCTGTTCATAAACGACTTACCTCAAGCACTGAGGCAAACAAAATGCATTCTATTTGCTGATGACACATTCCAACTCCAATATATACTACCGACAAAGCTATAGTTGACCAAGACAATTTAAATGAGTCATGCAACCATTATTTGCATAATCCAAAATCCATGACAATCTGTATCAGCAAGTCATGCCCATTATATTAATGTCTCCTCACAGGTATGATCATCAAATCACTGATATAGTCTAAAGGTAAATGGCTATTCTCCACTCTAAATGTCCAAAATAAGATCCCCACTATATTTGTAATGCCTGATTTTAAACTACTATTGTCTATATTGTTCATACCATCTCATCATCTCATCCATAAATAGTTCATATGCACTATAATTGTTAAGGCCGGAAGACCAGCACCTCGGTGATGAAAAAAGATGTTATTCAACTGGAATAAAATATTTGAACAAAAAGAAGAAATGTTGGCTTCTCATTTTGGTAGGTCATAGGATTTGAACCCCTGGGCTCAAACCCTGGTCAAGTCAACCGAATGACTTTTAAAATGTATACAGTATAACCCCGTTAAACCCTAGGGACCCTAGAAATTTGTTTGGATTAACCGATCATTGGTTTAACCGAGCTTTGGCTTTGACTTTGAGTAAGCATGTATTGCACATGTAATATAGAATGTATGTGGACACTGATTATTGTTTTTATGCATGTACAGTATAACCCCGTTTAATCAAGCTCAGTTAAACCAAACGATCAGTTAATCCTAACGTTTTTCGGCGCCAAATACTACCATTTATCATATGACCTTATAACCACATGAAAGTTTGGTTTAACCATACCAGAGTGTCCTTGGGTCCGACAATTTTGTTTGGATTAACCGATAATTTGGATTAACCAACTTTGGTTTAACCAACTTTTTTATATGATAAATGGTAGTATTTTGTCAGGCCGCTGAAAAAAGTTTGGAATAACCGATCGCTTGGTTTAACCGAGCTTCGTTTAATGGGGTTGTACTGTACTTATGTCTATTCAGCCTGGCGTTCAACATTAATAGGATACAGCAAGGAGCAATAACATGAGGAAGATCAATTTTCCACATTTCAAATTTCCCCCAGTTTAATCAACTAATTTACAACAACAAAATGTAATCAGTCACAAGTCAGTATCCATCTTGGAATGACCTTAGATGTTGCCCGTATGGAAAACCCCCATCAAACAAACCTACCAGAAGGTAGCGGGACTTACCGGGAGCTTCGGACTTGCGCAGGAGCCGCTCCACCTGGTTGTACCACGCACCTTGCGCTGCGGCCGTCAACCTAAAGTGTACAGGCACACGAAAGGTCACTCAGAGTGGCAGCCGATGTCGCCATCTGGTTATGCAACTTTAAAGATTGGCGCTTTGATGCTCGTTGTTAAATGTTAGGAATTTTGGCTTTGTTCCTTGCCTGTACACACATGATGAATGTGGTTGCTGTGGAAGAGCCTCGACCTCGGCTGCTCATGAGCCAGAACGCCACCAACCAGACTATTTCGTTTGGTTGTTGGGAGTTGCAATTTGGCAACATCTAAAGTCAGGTCAGGACGGGTACCAACTTGTGACAGTGCACACTCGTGGTGACTTTATAGTGCTGCATCACTGACAGACCAGACTTTTGTCAGACTTCCGATATCTGACAATCCCGACTATTTCAGCGTCGAAACATTGTCCCTCTGCGGACTTGATGATAGAAGTGAAATCACAATACCGGTACGCGTGTTCCAGCCTAACGGATAGAGCCTGAAGTAAAATCATATTATGTACATATATAGATAATTGTGTAAGTGTATATACCTAAAAGCATTCTCATTGCAGATTGTGATGGATGGGAATTCAACACTTTTGACATAGTCGACTTGCACATTGATGTTCTTCTTGAACAGGAAGTACTCCCCAAGCCGATTCTGGACGTAGAACACGAAGGTGGTGAAGGAGACGAAGAGCAGCACAGACCACAGCCACCTGAGGGTAACGAGAAGGGTGTGTTAGCTGGGAGGGGCGGCACAAGAAGGATGAGTTAGCTGTGAGGGGTGGAACGAGAAGGGCGGGTTAGCTGGGAGGGGAAGAACGAGAAGGGTGAGTTAGCAGGTGTGATATATGCGTAATAGTCGTATAGGCATGTGGCTAATATATGATAATGAGATGCAAAGGTTTGAGACAAAGGATTATGTAAATGAGATGACGTCATGGACAGTTTAGCCGGGGGGTTCAGCGAGCCCTGGGCATGAATAAACCATTCAGTATCCAGAAGTCAAAGTGTTCAGACGTTGTACTTTCACATGGTGTCAGATGAGGAAGAATGCCGCCCGCTAATACACTGCCGGGTTTGCGGCCGCCTGGTCAGCTTGTCCTCAGCAACAACGCAAGATCGAACTGGAAAACATGGATCAGAGCATATGACATGTACGCCACTGCTGCAGGTGTCATAATGAAGACAGAACGAGTGCAATGCTGCATCTTTCTTCACGTCGCTGGCGAGGAAGCAGTCTGATAATAACAAGATATAAGTTTAATACGCATAATCAAGCTACAGAAAATATGGCTACGTACATCACAGCATTGAGAGACAAGGTAAAGGATTGCGAATATGGAATGGTGGAGGAGTCGCTGTTGCGCAATCGGTTAGTGGCTGGTGTAAAAAACATTAATTTGTGTAACAAACTGCTGCAAACTACTGAGTTAACTTTGGAAAAGTGTGTGAGTATGTGTGAAATGAGTGAGTTCAGTTCAGATCTGTTGGAGGACACCAAATCAGATGTTGAGAGTAAGGAAATTGATTTTCTTAGGAACTATGGTACTGCGCATACCGGTGCACTGGCAGTTCGGTCATCGGCAACGCCATCTTGGAAATCGCCATCTTGGAATTCCGGCGGTGCCGGTGCAGGAGAGTTCAAGATCCACTGTCAGAATTGTGGATACGAACACCGCCCGGGAGTCTGCCCAGCGAAAGGCAAAGCTCGCATATCCTGCAAGAAGATCAGGCACTTAGGTAAGGTCTGCAGGAGCAGACTTGGCAGAGTCAATGAGGTTACCGTTGAAGAGCCTGACCCTCACAATGCTGAGCAAGATCCGGCGTAGGTCAATGTGCTGACAACGGATCTGTTCGTCGGTGCCATTAACCACGGTGCCAAGCAAGACGCCAAGCTGTGGTATGCTATCGTCCGAGTGAACGGTTGCCCTGTCAAGTTCAAGCTCGACACCAGGTCGGAGGCGAACGTGCTGCCGAGGTACGTCTTCGACAGAGTTGCTCCGGGGCAGCTGACGAACACCAGGTGTTCATTGGTGATGTTCTCGGGTCATTGGATCACTCCCGGCGGTGAGGCGTTGCTTGACGTGAACGACAGAGACTTCAAGTTCCAAGTGGTGCGGAACTGTCAGCCTATTTTGGGCAAGCAGGCTTGTGTGACATTGAACCTGCTGGAACGGGTGGATGAGGTGTTTTTTTTTTTTTTTGTGACAAGTTTTTTATTCTACCCATAACGTATAAGCTCCCGTGAGGGTGCTTGTTTTCAACGCTGGACAGCTGTGATACTGGATTGGTCTGGTCCCGCACTCAGGAGTCTTTACCTGATCTTTCTCGGGCCAACCTTTGCGGTTTTGGGTGTTAGTAGTTTCTATATTAGTTTTTTTTTAATTTTCAAGTTTTTTCCTAACCTGTATATGATAACTTAGCCTACTATGTACATCTATGCAGATGACATACAGGCCTGTGGGAGAGGATCCCATCCCATTGTGGTTTGTTACAGCATCCTTTCACCCATGCCCTGTCCTTAGATAGTACACCAATGTGCCAGAACACCAATGGACCCTTCAGGACTGCGACTAGGTGGGATGGCTGTGTTGTATGGTTAGCCATTTTGTATTTCAGGGTGATTCGGATGCATGACCGTGGCCTGCCTGGTTCTGCTTTGGTTTGTGCCAGTACACATACCCAGATGGACTGCGCCCTATGGTGATAGTCATTTCGAATTCCTTAGTACTTAGTAGGGCTAGTTTCCGTATTTGTAATATCTACCATCTTTTCTGGCCGGTCTTTTGCTTTTTGTGCCAGAACACAGCAAGCAGTGACTGCACCCAAGATCAGGTGAGATATTGTTTCTTCAGTAGGTGGTTGTGTATTGTGTTTTCTTTAAGGACCGTTTATAGTGGTCCATGCTTTCGATTGCCCTTTGTTGTGTCGGTTGATTATTCCAGGCATGTGCCGCCATGGCCAGTACACTTCTCTCATAAATTTTGGTGTTACTTATTGCTGTCAGTAGCACTGGGGCTGCCATTTGCCTGGTGTCCCTACGGGGGGTTGCTGTGTAGCCTGGTTTTGTGGTGTAATGGTGTGCCAGTATTTTGAGGTGCGTTTCCCTTCTACTCGTTAGTAGTGTTGCATTGCATTTTTTGTGTAATTCGATTGTGGGATATCTTTTGTTCACCTGAAGGCATACTTTGAGGGCTCTATTTTGTAGCACCTGTAGTTTGTTTAATAGTTTTGTATTTCCTCCCATGTATACTACATCGCCATAGTCAAAGTAGGGGAGGATCATGCCTTTATATATTTTAATTGCCATGCTTTCAGTCATGTAGTATCTCAGTTTAGCCAGTAGCCATATTTCATGGTTTACTTTTTTGATAGTATTTGCTATGCAGAGGTCATAATTTAGATGTCTGTCTGTGCTGACAAACATTTCCAAGCCGACGAACAGTCCCAGCGCCCGGGCGGAGCAGCTGGTAAGCGAATACAAAGATGTGTTTCAGGGTTTGGGTTTGATCAAGGCAAATGCTGTCATTCATGTTGATAAATCTGTACAACCTGTTGTTGATCCGCCTAGACAGATTCCGTTTGTTATTCAAAGTAAAGTACGTAGTGAGCTTGATCACATGGTGGAGTTAGATGTCATAGTTGAACAGGATGAACCTACCAAGTGGGTTTATTCCATAACTATTGTAAAAAAAACAAATAAGATAAGGATTTGTCTGGATCCGACTAAGTTGAGCAAAGCGATAAAGAGAGGGCCTTTCCCTACCAAAACAATTGATGAAATTATTGCCAAAACAGCAGATGTGAAATATTTCTCAGTTTTGGATGCAATGTCAGGGTATTGGCAAATAGAATTAGATGAAGAAAGTTTGCGCCTGTGCATTTTTAACACTCCGTGGGGCCGGTACAGGTACACCCGCCACCCTTTTGGCATCAAAACAGCCGGTGACATTTTTATTCAGGAAATGCACCGTGTCATAGGCGATATACCCGGTATCAGGATAGTCACGGACGACATTTTGGGATATGGGTCAATGGTTGAGGAACACAACAAGCGGCTCAAGGCCATGTTGGACCGAGCTAGGTCGGTAAATCTTAAATTGAACGAAACAAAATCTTTGCTATGTAAGACTACAGTAAAGTATGTAGGTCATCAACTTACCCAGCAGGGTGTGAATCCTGATCCAGACAGAATACAAACAATAGTTGACATGCCAGAGCCGCGTGATAAACAGGGTGTCCAAAGGTTCCTGGGCATGGTTGGATATGTGCACAAGTTCATACCAAACATGTCTGAGATTGCCAAACCACTACGCATGCTCCTTGCTAAGGATGTCGCATGGCACTGGCAAGTCGAACAGCAGGGCGTGTTTGATAAATTGAAAGAAAAGTTAAAAACTGCTCCTGTGTTCTCGTATTACAATGTCAAGAAACCCATTGTTATTCAAGTCGATGCTTGTCAGTCAGGTTTGGGTGCCGTCTTAATGCAAGATGACAAGCTAATCGCACTCGCATCTCGTGTGCTTAACTCAGCGCAGTGTGGCTATGCCACTATTGAGAAAGAAATGCTTGCCATATGTTTTGGATGCTAGAGGTTTCATGACTATATCTTTGGCAAAGAAGTTCAAATTCAAACGGACCACAAGCCGTTAGTGGCGATAATGCAGAAATCAATTCACAAGCTTTCGGCCAAGATGCAAAGAATGCGTTTGCAAAATTACAATATTCAGCTATGTCATGTGAAGGGTTCTTTGATGATTTTTGTAGACACGTTGTCCATGGCGCATAGTGCCAAAGTAGGTCATGGTAACCTCTTTGATGACCCTTCTGCATTGCCGCAGTGGACATTCAATCGTCAAGTTTGTTGAGTAAGATTGTCAGAGAGTATGAGAAGGGTGTATCCATGTCCATGTTGATCTCGCACATTGAAGATGGGTGGGACACTACATGCATACAGACACCACCGTGTATGAGACAGTACATCCCACACAAAGACGAGTTAACGGTAGACAACAATTTGGTCATGAAAGGCAACCGGGAGGTGGTTCCACCGGGTCTCCGTGGTAAAATGATTGAGGCGTTACACGAAACACATTTGGGCGTGACAAAGTCCAAGCAGCTGGCGTGGGACTGTATGTTTTGGCCTAATATGAACAAACAAATTGAGGATAAGGTCAGTCGGTGTGACACTTGCCAAAACAACCGGAAAACTGTGCATAACGAGCCGGTGATTAATCACCTGATAGCCTGTCAACCGTATTAAAAAGTAGGTGCAGACTTGTTTGAGTTAAACCATAAAAATTACATGATAACCCTAGATTATTACACAAAATATCCAGAGGCAACATTGTTGGGCAATACGTCGTCTGTCATAGTCATTGAGGCGTTGAAGGATAATTTTGCAAGGCATCGTATTCCTAGTCAGGTCATTTCGGACAATGGTCTGCAGTTTAAGAGCCATGAGCATAGGGAGTTTGCACAACACTATGGGTTTAAAGCTGTGTATTCCAGTCCACAATATCCCCGCAGTAATGGCCAGGTGGAACGGTTTGTGCAAACGGTAAAGGACATGTTAAAGAAGTGCGAGAGAACTGGGTCAGATTTTCAGTTATCTTTGATGAACCATCGGAACTCCATTGGCCATCTTGAATGCATCTCCGGCGCAGCTGCTCATGAGCAGAAGGCTGAGGGGCAGGTTGCCGATGGCGGACACAATTTTGGTATCTGAAACGCAAAGGCCAAAGAAAGTGCAGCCAGCGAAATGGCAACAAGGCCAGAAAGCGTTTCATGACAAAAAGTGTGGTAAGCCACACAAACCTATGAAAGTCCGAGACAAAATAAAATACAAAAATCATGCAGGGGAATGGAAGAAAGGGGTTATTTTGGGTCGGACTGGTATCTCAGGGAGAGAATATCAAATTTTGAACGAGGCAGGTAATATGTTGTCTAGAAATCAAGTGCAGATTATAAGGGTGCCAGTGGGGGGGGCGGCCCGAACCAGTCGGGCAGACGCAAAGTAGGTCAGCGTCATTGCCGAATGTACACAGTGAGGCTAATCTAAGTAGGTCAGGTCGGCTGATTAGGCCAGCGAGCAGGTTAGACCTGTAGTGGGTCAGTTAGATTGGTTGGTGTGTACCCGTATAACATGTGCATGTAGGATTAAGGTCTATTTTTCAGCTGCGGTTTGATATGTGTTATGTTATTGACAATGTATAACATGGAGGCTATAAGGCCGGACATTTAAAGGACTTCAGTGCCATAGTGCGCTCAGACATTCACTAGGACTTGTGTTTCAGTTAAGTACGCATCTATGTTGATGTTGCATTCGTTTGACTGATATGTTGGTGTATGTTGATAGTCATTTTGAAACATTTCATGTTTCAGAAATACTTTGAGGGGGGGATGTGATATATGCGTAATAGACGTATAGGCATGTGGCTAATATATGATAATGAGATGCAAAGGTTTGAGACAAAGGATTATGTAAATGAGATGACATCATGGAAAGTTTAGCCGGCAAGTTCAGCGAGCCCTGTTCGTGAATAAACCATTCGGTATCCAGAAGTCAAAGTGTTCAGACATTGTACTTTCACAGCAGGGAGGAGCAGAATGAGAAGGGTGGGTTAGCTGGGAGGGGGGAAGGAGAAGGGCGGATTAGGTACGAGGAGCAGAACGAGAAGGTATGGTTAGCTGGGAGGAGGGAATGAGAAGGGTGGATTTGCTGGGAGGGGCAGAACGAGAAGGGCGGGTTAGCTGGGAGAAGCAGAATGAGAAGGGTGGGATAGGTGGGAGGGGCAGAACGAGAAGGGTTGGTTAGCTGGGAACAGGGAATGAGAAGGGCGTGTTAGCTGGGAGGGGCAATACAAGAAGAGCGGGTTTGCTGTGAGGGGCAAAACAAGAAGGGTGAGTTAGCTGTGAGGGGAAGAACGAGAAGGGTCGGTTAGCTGGGAGAGGAACAACAAGGAGGGTGGTTAGCTGGAAGGGGGGAATGAGAAGGGCGGGTTAGCTGGGAGGGGCAGAACGAGAAGGGCGTGTTAGCTGGGAGGGGAAAACGAGAAGGGCGGGTTAGCTTGGAGGGGCAGAATGAGAAGGGCAAGTTAGCTGGGTGGTGCGACATTAGCAAGGTGGGTTAGCTGGGATGGGCAGAACGAAAAGGATGGGATACCTGGGAGGGGCAGAAGGAGTAGAATGGGTTAGCTGGGAGGGGGAGGAATGAGAAGGGCGGGGTTAGCTGGAAGGCGCAGAACGAGAAGGTGGGTTAGCTGGGAGGGGCAGAACGAGAAGGGAAGGTTAGCTGGGAGGGGGGAATGAGAAGGGTGGGCTAGATTGGAAGGGCAGAACGAGAAGGGTGCGTTAGTTTGGAGGGGAAACGAGAAGGGCGGGTTAGCTGGGAGGGGGGAATGAGAAGGGTGGGTTAGATTGGAAGGGCAGAACGAGAAGGGTGGGTTAGCTGGGATGTGCAGAACGAGAAGGGTGGGTTAGCTGGTTTGGGGGAATGAGAAGGGTGGCTTAGCTGGGAGGGGCAGAACGAGAAGGGCACATTACCTGGGAGGGGGGGAATGAGAAGGGTGGGTTAGCCGAGAGAGGCAGAACGAGAAGGGTGTGTTAGCTGGGAGCGGCATAACAAGAAAGGTAAGTTAGCTGGGAGTGGCGATACTAGAAGGGTGGGTTAGCTGGGAGAGGCAGAACGAGAAGGGCAGGTTAGCTGGGAGGGGCAGAACGAGGAGGGAGGGTTAGCTGGGAGAGGAACAACAAGGAGGGTGGTTAGCTGGGAGGGGGGAATGAGAAGGGCGGGTTAGCTAGGAGGGGCAGAATGAGAAGGGCAAGTTAGCTGGGTGGTGCGACATTAGCAAGGTGGGTTAGCTGGGATGGGCAGAACGAAAAGGATCGGATACCTGGGAGGGGCAGAAGGAGTAGAGTTGGTTAGGTGGGGGGGGGGGGAATGAGAAGGGTGGGTTAGCTGGAAGGCGCAGAACGAGAAGGGTGGGTTAGCTGGGAGGGGCAGAACGAGAAGGGTAGGTTAGCTGGGAGGGCAGAACAAGCAGGCCGGGTTAGCTGGGAGGGGCAGAACGAGAAGGCCGGGTTAGCTGGGAGGGGCAGAATGAGAAGGCCGGGTTAGCTGGGAGGGCAGAACGAGAAGGGTGGGTTACCTGGGAGTGGCAGAATGAGAGGGGTGGGTTACCTGGGAGGGTGGAATGAGAAGGGCAGGTCAGCTGGGAGGGCAGAACGAGAAGGGTGGGTTAGCTGGGAGGGCAGTACGAGAAGGGCGGGTTAGGTGGGAGGGCTGGATATCAACACCCTGTCAGCTGGCTTCATGAAACTGCTTCTAACTGTGCTATTTAACGTATTGCCGTATCTGTATGAACTTAAGGTTCTGCTCTATGCATCATGCCCGACATAAATGGGAACATATGAATGTAACAGAGTCGTATTCTTGAACAGTTCTTAAATAGTTTGAACCAAATGTATCCACATGACGTTGGGATGGTTACGTATTCGGTATTCCTATTGTTATCCAATAAGAACTAAGAAATAAGACACGTGCAGAATGATAAGACTGTTTGTAATCTTCCTGCTTAATCACCTGTACAAGAAAAAACAGGAGCATGGGCAGACATTGAATATTGTAAGCACAAAATTGCTTGCAGGTGCTTACAGGAAATTTAGATATCATATGTATACCAAATACAAAAGTACACATTATAAAAGATTCTGAATGGAAAAGAAATATGATGCTGAGAGAAATTGTTCACACATGCTTACAAGTGCAACAATGTAGCTCCCTGACAACAAATAATACACGGGTAACCATTGTCTGTGCAAATGTATTGCTGTATTTGTGTGATCTTAAAGTTGTATGATCCGATGAAACATATTCTTTTCAAAACCAAAACCTATATATCCAACTTAGGTACTGGTGCATTAACTAATGCTTTGGTTCAGCATATACAGAATAATCAGTGAATTTATTACCCCATCCCTCTGGACACCTGCTTTGAGACAACCATTAGGTAGAGAGGCCACTGACCAATTAGGTCAATCTCATGACCTCATTAGTCTGGCCCTCATTCCAGTACCATATATGGATTTAGTCAGGTTCCAGGCTATATAGTAGAGGTTTGATGGCATCCCACCCAACCACCTATGATTGGGTCAGTTGCTCACCCTCTCCCCTCTCCCAACACACACACTGACACCAGTTTCTAGCCTACCTCCCCTCCACACACCCATTCCTCCACCTACTCCCGCCCTCTACACACACTTGGCCAGTAGAAATTGATAGCGGACAAGACTACCCACAGATTAGTAGGTCATTTCTCATCACGTGACCATCACGAGATGTGAATCTGGACCACAACAACAGGACCTTTGCCAGGCTTGCTGAAATTATGTTGGGTTCTTTCAGCTGAAATTGCTCCAAAGTTAGTCATTTTTAATCAAAGTGACTCCAGAATAATACATATTAGGCAATAATGGTCAACCTGATACATTTATCTAAAAAATGAAGCAAAAATTCAAAAGCCATCGGACTATTCAAGGTGCTGCCGCATGCATCAAGCTCGAGATAAATAGGAACCTATGACTGTAACAAACTGATTCTTGAAGCTATATAGTACATATCTAACTTAGATACTGATGCACTTATTAAGCATGTGTTGCTACATAGAAGGGAATGTTGAGGCAATTTGATCAAACCTGTTACTGCTGAAGCCTATGGTGTCAGAGTTTTGGTATGCTTGCCAAAATTAATTTGGTATGTTTGCACTTCAAATATTTCCAAAGTTGGTAATTTAAAATGAAAGTTACTTCACACTATAGTAAGGTAAATTGTGCATGTTAACATAACATGTTTAATTCGCGGGTGGAGGCAGGGGAGAAGCAGGGCCCCACCGATCGCCCCGACCAGACCCCACCTATCGAATACGAACAAACTAACCCAACCCCAGTGGCGCCACCTACCAGGGCCCGTATGTATGATGTGGTGTTAGCTTACACTCGGTGTGTTTGTGCTAACACCACTCCTTGCATACTGAGTTTTCACCGCTAACCTAGAAATCCTTGCCAAAACCAGTTTTGGCTCGCTAACACCGCATCATGCATATGGCCCCAGGAGTGGTGGAACCACCCTGCCCGGTTACAGGAGGAGTCGAATCGAAACTCCCGCCCAAAACACCACGTGACCGGGTTCAAACCTAACCGCCTCCATGGCCCCAACTCCTCCAGCAGCCGACCGGACTACACCACCACCATTTTCTTCCTCACAAAATGCAACGCCACGTAACGAAACATGCCGACACCACGCAAATCGGCCCGGAACGCAGCAAAGAAGAGCAGCAACCCCCCAAACGGACGAGGGCGCCCCAGGACTAAAAATACAGAGGATAACGATGGTGCTCAGGAAACCGTGAGTGGGCACAACGATGTGCAGCAGCCACTTTCACAACCGCCATCACAGCCTGTTCCAAGCGGGAGCGGGCTCAGTCACGGGATACTGGAGGCCATACAGGCCCTCATGACCAACCAGATCAAGGATCTGAAGACAGACCTAAAATCGGATTTACTAGCCATCGTGGAAGCAAGGCTCACCACTACCGCGGATCTCAGGACACGGATGCAGCCCCCCGCCCAAGACGCACCGACACGTGGTGCTGTCAGCACCGCTGTCATGGGTGGAGCGCTCAACCAGGTCAGGCCGCCCGCACCCCAACCACCACCCGTGCCGGCCCCAACGGTCACTGCACTGGACACCGGCCTCTATCAACAGCCACCCCCACCCCCGGTACACGCCGCCACATACAACGCGAGCCACTTTGATGATGCCTACACAGAGGACCGGGACATAATACGTGACAACTGACTACGGCACCCAACACATTGACTGGGCCGAGGCGATTAACGACATGCTCGCAGTGGCAGGATCAGCACTCGGCCATAAACGAGGTAAACCAAAATTCCTACTACACCTGTATGTCATTCGTGGATCTAAGCGTGAGAAGGTGGACTTGGGCGAGGTGACGTGGCCCGAGTACTGTGCGTCACTATTTAGAATGGGAAAGGATGCAGCGGTCCCCCATGCCTGGAAGGCGCCCATGCTGGAGCACCATCACCAACTGGTGACGATGGCGTCACTTTGGGACTGGAACACGTGCAGGCTATGGTCCGAGCACGTATTCGATATGATCGATGATGGTCGGCTCCCGCATGGCTGGGCCAACCAATATGCAATAAAGGATGTGCAGAGGGACGCCTGTGCCATCGGCACACGTCTTCCCACAAAACAAAGCCCCCGCCCATCTACCACTGGGGCAAAGGAAAACAACTACACCTCCAGCGCCAACGCTGACGCCAAGCCCGAGTTCAATAAAGAGACCGACGGCAAGCCATGCCACCTCTGGAACTGGGGTAATGACTGTGGGTTCACAGCCACCAACGGCCAACACCCTGACCGCAAAGTCCACATATGCGCCTGGTGTGCGAATAAATATCACCGATCAAACAGCCACCAGGAGTGAGCATGCATAAACAAGAAACGGTTCATGGACAAGAAAACCACCCCATCTAATGACAACACGGGCCAGCAAACTGCCCAGGGTTTTTGCTGAGTGGCTCCCCCACGCCCCACCACCATGCGGACAAGGAGCCACACAACCACCATGCAGATCACCAGCAACGAGCAACGCACGGTACATCATAACCCTAGCACCGACCATGGCGCAAACGACTTACACAGTGAACAAGGTGTACAAATATACAGATTTTCGGTTTAGAATTATATAGTGGCAGGGAGCATCTTTATTACTGCATGACAAGGGGGGACAATGTTATGTAAACTATAAAGCAATGATGCCTAATCACAGTATGATATGAGAATAGACTATGTGAAATATATGTTCATGCATGCTGCCTAAGATTAAGAAGGAGCTGGGTTATATAGGAAACAGTTCAAGGTGATGGAAAAGTTCTCTGTTGAGTCCTAGCATGTGCCACTGCAGTGGAAGGAGGGCCAGGTTGTAGGGGAAAACTGCCAAAGGATGGACATTTCCTATGGTGCCTCCAAACATGTACCAGCACCAAGGAAGGGACTTTCTCGGTCTCTATATATGGAGGTGTATATATGAATGTAACTGTATCCAACTGCTGGTTCACCCCTGTGGCCATAAGGGAGGCCCAACCTCAGCCTCATTTGCATATATACTCAGGGCGGCACCTGCAGCTGAGTAGGGTGGTAACCACCTCCACTGGGGGGTTGGCTCCCACCCCAGCTGTGGGGCCGCCTGAGTGGCTGAGAGTGGGACTGCTCAGTCACCTACACTGCCTTGACTAACTGACCACACTCAATATAGGAGATGCACCGCATTTATGTAAATGAAGGATCGATGCTCCAGGCATCCTGGACACCGGCACTCTAGTCCTGGCTCTTGAGTGAAGCAGACATACTTTTGAGCAGGAACCCCAGACACTCTGTCTGATGCTACCTAAATTCACATATTCCAATTGAGTGTATCCACAGCCATACGACTCCTGTCCCATGGGTTGTGGGCACTGCTTTCAGTATACAGGCTAAGTGGTAATTGAAAACAGAACGAGACAGTAGTATAAAGTGGCAATTTTAATTCTTTCTATCTAATGGGGCTGTCACACTACGACGTGACTACGTCAGCGTAACCACAACGTGAAAATAATGATATCACGTCGAAGTTATCGGCGTAATATGCAAATTGTGGACGTGAATGCCGCGTAGTTGACGTGACCGTAACGTGACCGTAACGTGACCGTAACGTGACCGTAATGTGACCGTAACGTGACCGTAACGTGACCGTAACGTGACCGTAACGTGACCGTAACGTGACCGTAACGTGACCGTAACGTGACCGTAACGTGACCGTAACGTGACCGTAACGTGACCGTAACGTGACCGTAACGTGACCGTAACGTGACCGTGACGTGACCGTAACGTGCAAAACGCGGCCCACACGTTGCTCCCACCCGGGCCGTCGGTCTGATGTGACATAACGTGACTCTAACGTCATTTACGCTGCTATAACGATCGCGGAACGTCTACCTAACGTCATTGTCACGTCATCCCGACGTGACGGCGTCACGTCGAGATACGTCGAAAGTTTTGAACAGGTTCAAAACCTAGACGCGCGCCGACGTAACACGACGTAACATGACGTAGCTCGACGTCACTCTAACGTCATTATGACGTCATCATAACGTAACCCAACGTACGGCAACGTAATGACGAAAAATGATCACGTTAGGCTCACGTTGGCTCGTTACGTCGTAGTGTGACAGGGGTATTAGCTTGTTACATTACTCTTTCATGATGAGATGACCTTAGATATTTCAAGGATTACAGGCACTTAACCCTATCGATACATCATATTAGTTCGGTGGGTGGGACGGCAAATCTGGGCGGCAGAAGTATGTCCTCTCGGTTTGAAAAGTCTGGTCGAAGTGAATATCTCCAGTGCCACGTCATCAGCTTTGACTGGAAATCACTATAGGTGGCCATTTTAGTTCTAAAAGTGAATATAGATGTCGCCACCAGTCTGATTTTAATCTAACTGCGTAGTTCAAGAAGTATCATGTAGATGGCGCGTCGATCAGCGGCCAAAGTTATTAGTTCTAAGAATAGAATATAGTCGGCGCCATGGTGCCCTAATCTACTGAGATTCACAGTCTCGTTCATTCAATTACCCATGTTGCGCACATCATGGACAATGAGAACTAGTGTGGACAGAAGGTGAGGAGTGAGGGTGCTAGGTCACATGTAGGGGAATGGACAAGAGTTGCTGCTCAATAAAGCACAACTTATTCACTGTTCATTTGTGTGTCTAGTTTTCCTTCCTCTTTTCAGTACTGATTCATGAGTTGGTTTGATTAGGCTAATGGCATCACAGGTGATATGAAGGGGAGAGTTTTGTAGTCTCATGGGGTGCTCACAGCGGCCGAGCAGATCCGTGTTTCTATAAAGGGACCGGCCTGAGGAAATGCCCACCTGACCCAAACATACTATATTGTGACTGTGAGAGTGATGACGAATGTGTGTATTGTGCTGCTGGCACTCCTGTTATCGGTGATAGCGGTGCTAGTGACGTCACCGGGGGCCATGCCCACGCCGACACTGGCGCCCCACCCGGCCCCAGTGACCCTAACCCCCCCCCCCCCCCCTCCCCCCACAGGAGACCAACCGAATCACCCAAACTGTGACGTAATGACATGTGTATGTGTTGATATATCTGACTGCAGCGACTGTAATAAAGGCCCCGACGACACCGATGGCGGCAGCGACGAAGCCCTGAACGGAGGCACGCCCACAACCGCCCGCGGGAATACCGGCGACGCAGCATGTACCGTATGCGACGAAATGAACTATGGTTGTGTTATGCCCCAACGATCCTAACTGTGGGATCTGGCGCCCCGCACTAGCGAACATCAGCAACTGCATCTGTGCTGACATATCGGACTGTAGTGACTGCAATGCAGCCGGTAATGCCTCCACCGACAGCGACGATGATAGCCCTACTGCCCACTCCCACTCGGCGGGCGGCAGCCCCAGGAACCAGGCCAATCATAACACCGACATGGACCGGATGGGCAACGCCCACCACAACAACAACAAACGCCCCCGCAGTGACTCCACCCGAGACTGCAGTGCCCACTGCCCGGGCAACTGCACCAGCCTCCTCCACACAACGGCAGGCGGCGCCACCAGCGAGGAAGCCCGAAACGCCCATGGCCGCCATCAGGCGGGTGGCGGCCCCTCCCCCACTGGTGACGTCACAAAACAAGATGGAGGAAACAGCAACAATAACAAACCCCGCTCACCCAGCAAGGACGGTGGTGCAGGCCACGCCCTCACCACCCCCGGACATGCCCCCACCCACAACCACAACGGCATGAACAGCAACAATGCCGGTGTAGCAGGAAATCGCAAACCCTGTAAATCGCAAACCCCCACTTGTGATTTCCTAGGAAATCGCAAACCCCCATGCCATATATGGGCATCGGGGGTTTGCGATTTCCTAGGAAATCGCATATCCCCCCTGGAGATCGCAAACCCCCTGTCACGGTTTAAAATCCCGGCCCGATCGCAGCCCCTGCCGTGGCCTCTGCGCATGCGCAGAGGTTGTAAACAGGCTGCAGAACGAATACACACTGCCAGTGTCTATTAAAGTGTAATAGAAATGCACAATCCTAACCATATAAATTTAATATAATCTATCCGTCGAATATGTTTTCTATATGTGTACCAAGCAGCTTGTTTCTAAGTGGTGTAGCTTTAGAGATATTTCACTTTTTCTGTATGAAGATTGCACTGACACTCAGAATATCCCAACTTTCACTATTATCTCTGTTTTTAATACTTTCAGCATAAATTGCTCTTAGGTTACATTAAATACTTCAGATCTTCCTCTTCAATCGCGCATTAAGATATTTTTAATCAATCCAATGAAAGCTTTTAAATTTATTTTACAAAAATAAATGCTTAGTCAACTGTCTTCACGGCAGGGGCTGCGATCGGGCCGGGGTTTTATACCATGACACCCCCATTCGGCGGCGGCGGCGATTTGTTTACTTTACGTTCGTCGAGTTTAGGGTTAAATTGGTCAAATTTCACTTATTTGGTTACCAATTTAACCCTAAATTCGAAGCGTTATTAAGGCTACTGCCGCATTGGCGGCGATATTACTAGTTATATTTTCGAATCGACGAACGTAAAGTAAACAAATCGCCGCCGCCGCCAGTATGGAACGCGATGTCGATGCGGCGGCGATTTGTTTACATTACGTTTGGCGATTAATATCGCCGCCAATGCGGCGGTAGCCTTAATAACGCTTCGAATTTAGGGTTAATTTAATGAAATTTCACGATTTGAGTATATAATTCTGTTAAATATAGTCGCATTGAATAGATTTGGCCCGAATCGGTCCCAAAACACAGGGGGGTTTGCGATTTCCAGGGGGGGTTTGTGATTTCCTAGTAAATCGCAAACCCCGGGGTGTGCAATTTCCAGGGGTTTGCGATTTACTGCCACACCGGCACATCACAATCGGCTCACCACGGAGCTAAACGACCCAGAGTAGACAGCACCGGCAATGTCTTAGGCGACCACGCACCGAGACCCGGTGACACCGATATGGCACAATACAATACTCTACCGCTTATTTCCCCCGCCCAGTACCGCGGCACACTTAACACCATATGGCCCCCACCCAGTCGAGGACCAATGGGCACATCATCGGCACTACTTCAACACATACACACAGGTCCGACGGGCAGCTGTCCCCAACTACATGGGCACCAGGGTACCGGTGGCATCCGGCCTTAACATCCCACAATGGAGAAGGCTGCTGGCCGACTACCACGACCGCGAGATAGTCGACTACCTAGAGTACGGCTGGCCGGTCGACTATGTAGCCGACACGGCCCCTACCCCAACAGCAACGAATCACACAAACGACCCCGCCCACCTCGACGCGATACGAAGATACGTCAAGACCAAGAGGGCACAGGGGGCTCTCCTCTGCCCCTTCAGCAACCCTCCCTTCCACCCATGGGCACAGGTCAGTCCAATCATGACCCGCCCGAAGAAGAATACCACTGAACGACATGTTATTGTTGACCTCAGTTGGCCCAAGGGGCGTAGCGTCAACTCTGGCATAAAGAGAGGCCACTACCATGGACGACCATGCACCTACACCCTCCCCAGCATCATGGACGTGGCGGACGAGGTAGCACAGATTGGAAGGAGTAGCTACATATGGGGGGCTGACCTCGCGAGAGCCTACAGATAGCTTCATGCCTGCCCACTCTCCACCCCCCTCCTCGGCATTGCCATCGACGGTCAGTATTACACTGACGTGGCCCCCCCGTTCGAGTGCAGCACATCATCAATGGCATGTGCCCGGACCACCAACGCCGTCGTCCACCTCCTTAGGAAGAATGGTAACTTTGTCCATTGTTATCTCGACGATTTTGTGGGCGTGGCACCAACCAAGGACGAGGCCAACAAGGCCTACCGAGACTGCATTGAGATAACGGCCCAGCTCGGCCTCGTCCTCTCTCCTGAGAAGTGCACCCCTCCCACGAAGCACATCGAGTGGCTCGGATTCCACATAGACATTGAGAGTATGCAGGTCACGATCCCCAAGGAGAAGCTCACAGATATCCTCCTTGAATGTCGGAACTGGATGATACCCAGACACGCGACTAGGAAGGACTTACAGAAGCTCGTTGGATGCTTACAACATGTGGCAAAGTGCGTCACCCCTGCCAGACGCTTCATGGCGAGGATACATGACACACTCAGACAAGCACCTTTCACGGGGCACCAACAAGTCCCGGAAGACCTTCAGGACGACATCCGGTGGATCCTGCAGTACGCCGAATGCGCGAACTGGATAGTCCTCCTCCCCAGTGACCCCAAGGTCCCATGGGTCATTGAGTGTGACTCCTCACTCACGGGGGGCGGGGCACACTCACCCAGTACCTACTACGGCCAGCCATACCCAGATTGCCTCAGGAATAGCACCAGCAACATCGCCCACCTCGAGGCAATCAACCTGGTGGTAGCCCTAAAGGCCCACCGGAACTGCACAAATTCCGAATAACAATCAACACCGACAATGCAGCGAGTCAGCACGTCCTCAGCACTGGTGCAGGCTGCGACAGCACCCTCACAGCATGTGCACGTGAAATATGGCTATTCGCTGCCACAAACTGCTGCGAAATTGACATCCTACACAAGCACTTAGCAGGCGCGCCACCGACCAATAAGGCTCGGGCCACTGCTGCCCACCTTTGCGCCAGCCTTGCCCTCAATGAAATTACTGTTGAATATAATAACATCTTCACCGCAGGACTGTAAGTAACCTGGGAAGCTCAACACTTACTTGCCTTTCTCTTCCCAGGTTACACAGACGAGCACCACAAAAGAATCCTCCAGGTCTACTTCGCAGGGCTGACCACAGGGACCTGGAGGAACAAATCAGCCCAGGCGAGACGATACATCGAATTCGCAGGAAGACACTGCAGCGACCCCCTCGCACCTGCACAGTACGACCTCCTAGCGTATATACTACACCTGAAAGAGATGCTAGCAACACCGGAGGCCGTACTCAACTACCTAAGCGGGGCCAAGACGTGGGTCCAAATGCTCGGAGGCGACGTATCAGCCTTCAGCACCTACCCAGTCAGCCTCATGAAGCGAGGCATGCAGCGACTCGCAACGCACGCGCCTCGTCAGGCCCCCGCCCCTCACACCGCAAGACCTAAAACGAGTCATCGAATACCTCGCGACAGCGGGCCCCATGGCACGGGTCCTCATGGCAGCCCTCCTCATAGGTTACCACACCCTCCTATGGCAGGGGAACCTCCTCCACTCGAGAACACGTGATGACCCGGGCCACGCACTACTCGCCAGAGACATCCGCCCTGCCCCCTCTGGCCTCACAGTCATGGTGCGCTCCACCAAGACCAGGTGGAGACCAGGTCAGGCGTATCAGGTGCTACTCCCCCCTATTCCAGGATCGCTCTGCTGCCCACTCTCAGCGTGGGCGACCTACACCGCCTACCAACGGCCCAACCCCCTCGGCCCTGCCTTCTTGGCCCCTGGGTGGGGGCCCTTCCCCCAGCAGCCCTTCTCGGTGCGCTCAGGATGGGACTCGCAGCAGCCTGGCAACCCCCAGGCGGTCCACTACACCCTGCACAGCCTCAGGAGGGGAGGAGCCCAGGCATGCGCGGTGTCAGGTGCTTCCCTGGGTGACATCATGGAACTTGGGTCGTGTACCTCAGCATCCGTGCATACATACGTTCCCAGGGATCAGATCACCTCCGGACCCCAAACTCTCTCCACCCTACTTGGCTGAGAGTTCGATCTCCGGCCCAGTCTACATCATAACGAGAATCCCGAGGGAACACCTCCACCATCTGGACTGACACCCTGAACCTGACCTGTACCAAAAAGCTAATCATTGTGAATCGAGTAACAAATAAAGACCATTGTATGCCGCTTCTGCCTCCGCGGGTGGAGGCAGGGGAGAAGCAGGGCCCCACCGATCGCCCCGACCAGACCCCACCTATCGAATACAAATGAACTAACCCAACCCCAGTGGCGCCACCTACCAGGAGCGGTGGAACCACCCTGTCCGGTTACAGGAGGAGTCGAATCGAAACTCCCGCTAAAAACACCACGTGACCGGGTTCGAACCTAACCGCCTCCACGGCCACAACTCCTCCAGCAGCTGACCGGACTACACCACCACCATTTTCTTCACCCACCCACCTACACCTCCAGTAACATTAGGAGGGGTGGAGGGCTGAGAGTTCGATCTCCGGCCCACTCTACATCATAACGAGAATCCCGAGGGAACACCCCCACCATCTCGACTGACACCCTGAACCTGACCTGTACCAAAAAGCTAATCATTGTGAATCGAGTAACAAATAAAGACCGCTTCTGCCTCCGCCTCTGTGAATTATAACGATCAATTTAATATATTTATCTCAGAAAAATGAAGAAACTCAAAACGATCGGACTATGCAATTTTAAATAGTTTGAATCTGATGTATCCACACGACGTGGGGATAGCTACGCACCTGCGCGTTGGGAACTGGGTGGGCTCTGTGACATGGTTAATGCCATGAAGCGTTGTCGTCTGGGTGAACGAGATGAGAAGACTCCGCCATGATGACACGTCATGAATCATCTGAAAGGTTAGACCGTGAATATATCAGGTTGGAGAGCTTACCTCGTTTGAGCTACGGTGCTTAAAGTACCTAATTCAAGTACCAGATCAATTTCCAGGGTCGAATTTCATATAGGATTAAGGTGCAGGTTCACAAATATGGTTGTGGAACACTGAGTTTTAGGAGGTTTTCATATTGGAATACATCACTAGAAAGCAAAAAGTTATATCTAATTTCTTGAATATTGGAAGGACATTTAGTTGGGACCGGATTGAGTAAATTAACAGTGAATATTAGGAAATAATTCAGTAGTTACAACACATGGCTACAGGACAGAACTTCCCATGATAGTACTGTGTTGGTATAGCCATTAATCCCAAACAATAGAGGAACCTCCAGTCAACCATGGGGGTATATGCTGGTATGTGGCCCACTCATATACTTCCACTTGCCACTGGGGGAGCTCCTGTGAGGACTGTTGTACATCTTTTTTTTTAGATATATTTTTTGCATACCAATATATATATATATGCATAATAAATAATTCACTGTGATTATGCATGTGATGCATAATCACCACAAATATGGCATGTCTTGCTGGTACAACATTAAGAAAAACCTACCTTAAATATTATTGTATTTGATTTATTTTATTGTTGGTTATCACTTTTTATTTCTATTCATATTATTTAAGGGAATGCCGGAATGCCTGGGGACGGGAGTCCAGTAAACTATGCTCATAAATAACACTGTAATTATGCATCTGATGCATAATCCCCACAAATATTGCATTTCTTGCTGGTACAGCAACATTAACATTAAACTTACCTTGTATATTATTGCATTTATATTTCATTTATTTTGTTGTTGGTTATCACATTTTATTTATATTTATATTATCTGAATTGAGGCCTGGTGCAGGGAGTCTCGGTGCCGGGAGGCCGGGAACCCTGGCGCCGGGAAGCCAGGATTCCTTGTGCCGATAGGCTGCCGTCTCCTCCCACCCCAAACCCAAACCCCATATGCCTATTATAAACTTACCCTGTATATTATTGCATATATATTTCAATTTTATTGTTGGTTATCATTTTATTTATATTTATATTATTTGAATTGAAGCCTAGTGCCTGGAGTCTCGGCGTCGGGAGGCCGGGAACCCTTATGCTGGGAAGCCGGGATTCCCAGCGCCGATAGGCTGCCGTCTCCTCTCCCCCCCTCCTGAAACCTAAACCTCCTATGCATATTATAAATGTTATACATATATATACATACATATATATATACATATACATACATACATATACATACATATATAATACAATACATATACATATATATATACATACATATATATATATATACATATACATACACATACATACATATACATACATATCCATACATATACATACATATATATTAACATACATATATATACATATATATACATATATATACGTATATATATACATACATATACACACATATACATAAATATACATATATACACATCTATATATACATATGCAGACATATATACATGAATCTACACATATGCATATACATACATATTTTATTTAGAGATGACTGCATCACATATCTTATAGTGGTCCTCCATTTGTCACTGCTAAGTTAATCCATATGTAGTCTGTGTCACTATCAGACTTATTGCAACAATGCAAGGGGCCTAAGCTCTGACACTTTCACACTCAGATTTTAACCAAACACTGCCATTACCCTAAATAACATTCCATTTATATTTAATTTATTTTTGATTATGCATGTACAAGTACACATACTTTTAAAGCTATATGTATATATGCATATATGCACATACATATGTATGTATTATATATAATATATAAATAATATTGCAATATCAGGTGAAGAATAACTTACCAGTGTTCCTAAATGTAAGGATGACTGTGGCAGATTCTTCACAATGGTAATCCATTTGCAAGTAACAAGTTGACTGTTGTGTAGTGTGTGCCTTCATAAATATGTGTGTGCACTGTGGCACACACCCTTATAAACCAAATCCAATCCACTCTCACACCTATTCAAAGGGCATAAGCTCTGACACATTCACACTCAGTGAGCTCAGCTGTCAGTGGAGGTGCAGCCCAGAGAACCATTGGCAACCTGAGGTGTGAAAGCTTTCCTTGGCAGTTTTTGGTTAAAATCTGAGTGTTAAAGTGTCAGAGCTTAGGCCCCTTGCAATAAGTCTGAGAGTGAAACAGAATACACATGGGTTAACTTACCAGTGACCAATGGAGGACCACTCTACAGTATGTGATGCAGTCATCTCTAAATACAGTATGTATTCACATATATATATATATAATTATGTAGTCACATATATAGGTCTCCATATGTATACATAAATGTAGATGTGAATGCATGTATATATAGACATATATACAGTTGTTTGTTTGTTGTTGTTTTATGTCCTAGCAACATCTAAGGTCATATCAGGACATATATACACATATGTGCATATGTAATATGTATATATGTATATACACATAGGTATATGTATATTTATATGTATACACATATGTATGTTTATATCTATATATATTATATGTATACATACATGTATATGTCAATCTAAAAATAATGCCAATAATGATTAAAATAATACGGTAATAATAATGACAAGAATAATGATAATAACAATGATAATAATGATCATAACGATGATAATAATAACAAATATATAATGATAAAAATGGCAATAATACTTGACGTTACCCGACCTGACTTTACCCGACCTGACTTTACCCGACTCTACTTTACCCGACTCTACTTTACCTGACTCTCCTTTGCCCGACTCTCCTTTGCCCGACCTGACTTTACCGGACATGACTTTACCGGACCCAACTTTACCGGACCCGACTTTACCAGACCTGACTTTATTGGACCCAACTTTACTGGACGCGACTTTACCAGACCCGACTTTACCAGACCCGACTTTAGCCGACACAACTTTACCCGTCCCGAATTTACCCGACCCGACCTTACCCGATCCGGCTTTACCCGATCCGGCTTTAGCTGACCCGACGTTGCTTGACCCGACCCTACTTGAACTGACCCAGTCTTGAACTGACACAAGTTGAACCGACCCGAGTTCACCCGACCCAACTTCACCCGACCGATTTCACCCGACCCGACTTTAACCGACCCGGCTTCACCCGACCTGATTTCACCCGACCCGATTTCACCCGACCCAAGCCGACTTCACCCTCACCGACTTGACCCGACCTGACTTGACCTGTCCGACTTGACCCGAACTGACTTGATCCGACCCGACTTGACCTGACCTGAGTTGACCCGACGGGTAAAGTCAGGTCAGGTAATGCCAGGTTGGGTAAAGTCAGGTCGGGTAAAGTCAGGTCGGGTAAAGTCGTGTCGGTAAAGTTGAGGCGGACAAAGTTGTGTCAATTGAAGTACATGCCTACTTTTTGTGTTGGGGGGTCAGTAAACAAACAAACAAACCAACAACTTTACCAGACCCGACTTTACCAGACCCAACTATACCAGACCCGACTTTACCAGACCCGACTTTACCGGACCCGACATTACTGGACCCGACTTTACCACACCTTACTTTAGCCGACCCGACTTTAGCCGACCCGACTTTACCCGACCCACCTTTACCTGATTCGGATTTAGTCAGGTCAGGCAAAGTCATGTCGGGCAAAGTAAGGTCAGGCAAATTCAGGTCGGGTAACATAAAGTCGGGTAAAGTCAAGTCGGGTATAGTAGAGTCAGGGAAAGTAGAGTCGGATAAAGTAGAGTCTGGTAAAGTAGAGTCAGTTAAAGTAGAGTTGGGGAAAGTTGACTTTGAGTAAGAGTGTATTGCACATGTAATATGCAATGTATCTGTACACTTTGATTATTGTTTTTTATGTATATACATTGCAACCATTTATCCTATAAAAAAAGTCGGTGGGATCTCAGGTGACCTTATAACCACATAAAAGTTTGATTTAACTGTACCAGAAGTGGCCTGGGGCATGACATTCTGTTTGGATTAACTGATAATTTGGATTAAACGACTTTGGTTTAACCAACTTTTTTATATGATAAATGGTAGTATTTTGTGGGCCGCCCAAAAAAGTTTGGATTAACTGATCGTTTGGTTTAACCGAGTTTGGTTTAACGGGGTTGTATTGTATCCATATATAAACATATATTTGCTGAGTGGTTGTCATTTTTATTTGATTTATTTTACTTTTGTTTATTACTTTTTACTTATATTCAAATATGTGGGATGTGGTGGAGGGAGGCTCGGAACTGGGAAGCTGAGAGGCTATACATATCGTTTTAAATCGATAAAGTGTTTATTAATATATGTATATGTGTGTATATGTATATGTGTATATATGTATATATGCTGTCACAACAATAAAATAAATCAAATACAATAATATTTAAGGTAGGTTTTTCTTAATGTTGTACCAGCATCTTTGTGGTGATTATGCATCAGATGCATAATCACAGTGAATTATTTATTATGCATATATATATTGGTATGCAAAAAATATATCTACATGATGCACAACAGTCCCCACAGGACCTCCCCCAGTGGCAAGTGGAAGTATATGAGTGGGCCACAGACCAGCATATACCCCTATTGTTGGCTGGAGGTTCCTCTATTGTTTGGGATTCATGGCTATACCAACACAGTTATAACATGGGCAGTTCTGTCCTGTAGCCATGTGTTGTAACTACTGAATTATTTCCTAATATTCACTGTTAATTTACTCAATCCGGTCCCAACTAAATGTCCTATGAATATCTAGGAAATTAGATATAATCTTTGGCTTTGTAGTGATGTATTCCAACATGTAAACTTCCCAAAACTCAGTGTGCCATAACCATATCTTTGAACCTGCTAACTAATCCTATATAAAATTCGACCTTGGAAATTGAACCGGGGCTCGAATGAAGTATTTAACCACCATAGCCCGATCGAAGTAAGCTCTCCAACCTGTATATGAGATGGCCAACCACGATGAAAATCGTAAAAATACACCGATTCACATCCTACATAAAAGTTAGAATGCATAACTGTTTTTGCCACTATCATTTTTTTTCTTCAGAATATTTGATTACTAAATAGGTTTGAACCACATATGACTGGCCCTGTGGTATGGTCAGGGAGCTGATATTTGTGTATCACAACACCATTTCCAGTGCCATAGGCAAAAGGCATTGTAAAAGTACAACGTCTGAACGCTTTGACTTCTGGTTAACTAATGCTTTATTCACCATCCAGGGGTCAAACCGCCGGCACTCACGGTTCTACTACATCATCTCATTAACATATTCCTTTGTTCTCTCCGCATGCCTGGATACTGGATACCTTCTATGAATATATTACATCCGCTCTTCACAAGTATTTTGAATTCACTGAAATTCAACAATTCACTTTCATGCACATTGTCCAACAATAAAATGTCTCAGTCCTTGGCTTTCTTATTATAGTCTGTGCACACCCTTAAACTCGGCTCCTGTGGGTGTATGTTCAACTTACAGACTCTACGCTGACATGGTGATAACAAGTGCATAAGGTAAACGGAACAGTCCGGGTTATGAAATTTAACGCTAACATGGAAACCATTAGTAGGTCATCCCGACTGGCATCTTATCAGCTTTATAGGTTTAGACGGTCAGCTGGCCTAATCACCTGACCTGACCTAGTTAGATTGGTTGCACCAGTGTCGTTATTTACACTCCCCTGACTCGCTGGCACGTCCAGCGCCTGCCTTACCAATTTGGGCTGTTGTGCTTCTGGCACCCTGATTATTTGAACCCTGTTTTTGTACAACATGTTACCTGATTCATTTAATATTTGGTACTCTCTACCCGATATACCTGTGCATCCTAACACTACACACTTCTTCCATTCCCCCAAATGATTTGGAAGGAGTAGCTTTCGATCACTGTGGCAGATGATGTGTATCTGAGCAGTGTGACCTCAGGATATTTTGTGTAGTAAGCTACTGTTATCAAGTATTTGTTGTGGTTTAACTCGAAACAGTCAGCACCTATCTTCTCATATGGTTGACATGCTATTGTGTGGCTAATCAGTGGTTCATTGTGCAAACTTTTTCTGTTGTTTTGACATGTATCAGACCGACTGACTCTGTCTTGTATTTGTTTGTTTATGTTAGGCCAAAACATGCAGTCCCTCGCCAGTTGTTTGGATTTAGAGATCCCCAAGTGTGTCTTTACCTAACTTGACATTGCTCTGACTGGGCTTTACCCGATTCGGCTTTACTCGGCTCGGCTTTACCCAGCTCGGCTTTACTCGGCTCTGCTTTACCCAGCTCGGCTGTATCTGGGTCGATTTGACCTGACTCATCTTCACCCGACTCGACTTCACCCTACCAGACTTCACCCGACCCAAATTCACCCCACCCGAGTTCACCTGACCTGAGTTCACCCGAGTTCACACGACACGACTTTACCCAACCTGACTTTACCCGACTACACTTTACCCGACTACACTTTACCCGGCTCGACGTTACCCGCCTCGACGTCACCCACCTCGACGTTTCCTGCCTCCACGTTACTCGCCTCCACGTTACCCGCCTCAACGTTACCCGACTCAACGTTACCCGCCTCGACGTTACCTGCCTCGACGTTACCTGCCTCGATGTTACCCGCCTCGACGTTACCGGCCTCGACGTTACCCGCCTCAATGTTACCTGACACGACTTCACCCGACTTGACTTCAGCCGACTCGACTTCACCCGACTCGAATTCACCCGACTCGACTTCACCCGTCCCGACTTCACCCGACCCGAGTTCACCAGACATAAATTTAGACGACCCAACTTTACCCGACTAGACTTTACCTGACCTGCCGGGTGAAGTAGGATCGGGAGAAGTCGGGTTGGGTAAAGTCTGGTCGGGTAAAGTTGGTTCGGGTAAAGTCGGGTTGGGTAAACTCGGGTCGGGTAAACTTGGGTGAGGTAAAGTGGGGTGAGGTAAAGTGGTGTTGGGTAAAGTGGGGTCGGGTAAAGACAGGTCGGGTAAAGTCGTGTCGGGTAAACTTGGGTTGGGTGAAGTCGGGTGGGGTGAAGTCGGGTGGGGTGAAGTCGGGTCGGGTGAATCCAGGTCGGGTGAAGTCTGGTCGGCTAAAGTCGGGTTGGGTAAAGTTGGGTTGGGTAAAGTTGGGCCGGGTAAAGTCGGGTCGGGTAAAGTCGGGTCGGGTAAAGTTGGGTCAGGAATAGTCGGGTCGGGTAACGTTTAGGTGGGTAACGTTTAGGCGGGTAACGTTTAGGTGGGTAATGTTGAGATGGGTAACATTGAGGTGGGAAACGTTGAGGTGGTTAACGTTGAGGTGGGTAACATCGAGGCGGGTCACGTCGAGCCGGGTAACATCGAGGCAGGTCACGTCGAGCCGGGTAACGTCAAGTTGGGTAAAGTCGAGCCGGGGTAAACTCGAACCGGGGTAAAGTCAACCTGGGGTAAAGTCGAGCCAGGTAAAGTTGACTAATATTAATATAATTATGCATTTAAAAAATAAATTATTAAGACATTCTTTACAAAAAAAGTATTCTGGTTCTAAGATTCGAACCAGTTACCCTCTGATCTTGAGACCAACACTCTGCCATCTGAGCTATAGAGGAACTGCTAAACCCAGAGGGGTCCAATTGGTGGCAGGTCCTGACAGCATGTGAATAATGAGCAAACAGTATGGATACAAATAATCTGAAAAAATTAAAAAGTAAAGATAATAAATAAATCAACTTAAATATAAATTAAATTAAATTAAAATAAATATCACCACATCATCATTAATCAGCATGGTGTGGCTAGAGGTGGGCTGGTGGGGGTGTGGATTGCAGACCAGTGTTGCTGTGTGGGTATTGTTTTACTTTGTGTGTCTGGTTGGGGGGGGGGGGGAGGTGTCAGGTGGGGCAACCATGCATGACTACCACTAACCTGGTCTATATGGCTGGCAGGGTTACACCAACACAAAGAAGCTAGGGTGGGGATGCATCTGTAAACTGCCTAACTGAAAAACTTAGTGGGGATGTGGGTCATCGTCATTGAGCCATGACTGTTGCCAAACCTTGTTTTTAAGTTTGAGGATAGGGGTACTACCAGTACCAGTATATCCATACATATATGTATATATATGCACATGTAGATGTCCATATATACACCTATATATATGTGTATGTATGTGTGTATATACATACCTACATGTATGTATGTGTATATATGCGCATATAGACATATATACACATATATGCACATATAATATATGTGCATATATGTATATATACATATATATGTGTATATATACATATATACATGTATATATGTGTATATATGCATATATATGCACATATATGCACATATATGTGTGTATATCACTATATGTTTATAATTATGCCTATATATATATACGTATATATATATGTATATGCATATATATATATACATGTATATGTCTGTCTGTATATGCACATACACATATACTATATGGTGGATATACCACACAGAGAGAAATCTCACTTTGCACCCACACCCACACACACACCCACACCCACACCCAACCAACACCCACACCCAGCTCCAGTGGCCATCCTTGTGTAGTAGACTGCTAAAACAACAACCCATCTGCCTGTGTACATTAGAGTAATGGCATATATGATGCTATACATCATGATTTGTTCATATTGTTAGTTATTTCTCATTAACTATGTCCAGGATTTTGATTCTAAGAAAAATACTTGTTTAAATAGACCATGGTGTTTCAGCAGTAAAAATGACTAATTCCAGAATAAAAACAGCACAATGTTATAGGCAACATAAGATTATCTCTTTATTTTAATGTAGTTTTAATTGAATATTATGAACATACTATACACACAAGCATTTTCTTCAGATGAACTTTGAAGAGCTACTTATGGCCATTTTAATGATGTATTTTGTTAGGTTCCATCTTCAATATTAAAGTAGTGGCACTCTGTGACAGGTCACCCCTATTTGTTTCTACATGTAAACTGGCTTGGTTTTTCAGAACGTCTTGCTTTTTCAAGACGTTTTGATATCCAAGTCGTGGCCCCTACCTGATTAATGAAGAGATGTTCCTATATAAGAGACAGCACATGATTGTTGAAATGTTTCTCTATGCATCCATAAAGAGTGCAATTGGAGAAAAGGCCATTTTAACAGAGATCTATTGTAACTGTCTGCAGCTACCTGTCCCTACATGTCCACTGGGCCGGCAGACCAGCCTAATCTGCATATACACACAGAACACCACCTGCAGCTGGGTTGAGTGACAGCCACCACTACAGGGGGGTGCCACACACCCAGGCTGTGGGGGTGCCTGATTGGCTGGCTGTGGGAATGCCCACTCACCTAAACTACCTTGGCCCTCTGACCACACTAGCCTCACTTTGAGATTAATTAAATATTCAAGACACTGTTTCAGGCACACTGGAGAGTGATCCCTCTACTCCTGGCTCTTGAGTGAGACACACCTACTCTAGAGCAGGACCCCAGACACTCTGTCTGATGCTACCAAAATTCATATATCCAAATTGAGCTGTGTACAACAACCAGGGGACTCCGGTTCAATGGGCTGTAGGCACTGACTTCTAGATACAAGAGAGGTAATGAGACTATGCATGGACAACAGGTAATGAGTGGAGGTGATAGATTACTAGTAGGTGTGCAGGCATGCCAAATAAAGCACAACTTCTTCACTGTTAACTTGTTTGACTTGTTTTACCTTTCTTCCTTATGAGTTTGTTGATGGGTATGATTAAGGGTTGATTAAGGGAGGCATCACAGGTGATATGAAGGGGGACGAGTTTGTAGTATTATCTCGTGTTCATGACGGCCGGAACCCAGTAATATTATATCATGTCATCCTTTACCTTGGGAGGTACGATGACATGGTTACCTTTCATTACCAGGTTATTTTCTACTGTCAATTCGTCTTTGTATGGAATGTACTGTCTCAAGCAAGGTGTTCATGTAGTGTCCCACCCATTTTTGATGTGTATGATTAGCTTGGCCATTTACTCATCAGTTTCATACTCTTTGGTTATTTTACTCAACAGAATCGACGACTGCACATCAATCGTGGCGACGCTCAGTGTGTCGTCAAATAGGTCAATGTGACTTATTTTCGCACTGTGTGCCATGAACAATGTGTTTGCAAAAAACATTAAGGACCTTGTGGCCGGTCATGCTCTGTGTGTATTGAACGATGGTTCATACACATATTTGCATCCCGGCTACGGAACATACTCTGCCATCGATCTCAGCATTGTAGAACCAGAACTGGCGCTGGACTTTTCGTGGAGGGTCTGGGACGACCTCTGCGGGAACGATCACCTCCCAATTATTCTTAATTGTGAGGGGGCATCTCCCATAGAGCGAGAGAGGGGCTGGCACCTTCGTAAAGCCGACTGGCCCACCTTCCAGACCCTATGTCGCAATGAGTTCACTCCAGACATCAGTGACATCGATGCCTTCACTGAGATGCTGAGATGGATCGCCGAGAAAACTGTTCCGAAGACCTCGGCAACTCCCAAGCATTTGACGCCTCCATGGTTGGATGACGTCTGTAGGAGGGCTATTAAGGAATGAAAGAAAGCTCAGCGTAAATTCCACAGGAGACCAACTGCTGAAAATCTGGCGCTCTTTAGAATTTTGCGCGCTCGTGCTCGCAGAACAATCAAAGAAGCGTGGAGGCAGTGTTGGAGACAATTTGTTTCTAGCATCACCATGTGCATGCCGTTAGGCAAAGTGTGGACAATGATCAGGAGAATCAAATGATGGGGAGGTGATTCGTTTGAAGTCCAGCACTTGAAACACAACGGCACCATTCTCACATCACTCGACGAAATAAGTGAAGAATTGGCTCGCCCCTTTGCTGGAGACTCGTCTTTGGCAAACTGCCTCCTGAGCTTTCTGGCCATCAAGGAATGCCAAGAGCGAAAGCTCTTGGACTTTTCCTCTGATGGCGAGGAGCACTACAACTCCCCATTCAGTATGGGTGAGTTGAGGTGTCCTTTGGAAAGCCTGCATGACACAGCAGTTGGACCTGATGGAATTCATTATCAATTTTTTAAACATCTCCCTGAACCTGCACTGAGACTGTTGCTTCAACTCTTCAACAACATCTGGGAGTCGGGTGTCGTCCCCGCCTCTTGGCGGGAGGTGGCAGTAATACAGATTCTCAAACCTGGTAAAGACCAGAGTGAAGCCAACAACTATCATCCCATAGCCCTCACAAGCTGCATCTGTAAAACCATGGAGCTCATGGTAAACAACCGCCTCGTCTGGCTAATGGAGTCAGGACACCACCTGTCCAACCTTCAATGTGGCTTCAGACGGGGCCGCAGCACCCTCGACCATTTGGTGCGCATGGAGACCTTCATAAGAGATGTTTTCCTTAGGAAGGAGCACGTTGTGGCTGTCTTTTTCGACGTTGAAAAAAGCCTATGACACAACATGGCAGCATGGCATCATGGAGGATCTCCATGCGATTGGCCTTCGAGGCCACCTGCCAATTTTCATCAGGAACTTTCTAGCCTTCAGGCATTTCCGTGTCCATGTCAAGACTACCTATTCCAGCCTACACTCACAGGAACTAGGAGTACCTCAAGGCAGCATACTGGCCGTGACCCTTTTCGGGGTCAAGGTCAATGGTATTGCTGCTGCTGTAAAGCGGGGGCTCTCCTGTAGTCTTTTCGTGGACGACTTTGTTTTATATTACAGCAGTGCTAACATGAATGTCATAGAGAGACAGCTACAACTAAGCGTAAATGGGATCCATCGATGGTCAGTTCGGAACGGATTCAAATTTTCCAAGACCAAAACAGTCTGCATGCACTTCTGCCTGCTGCATAGAATGCATGCGGAACTGGAGCTGACCCTTGATGGGGATCCTGTTAAAGTCGTTGAGAAAACCAAACTTCTGGGCCTCATTCTTGACGCAAAACTGTCTTTCGTGCCACATATAAAGTACCTGAAAACAAGATGCCTGAAAACGCTAGATATTCTGAGGGTGCTGTCCAGCTCAGAGTGGGGAGCGGACAGAGATGTTCTGCTCTCCGTGTACAGAACCTTGGTTTGGTCACGAGTGGATTACGGCAGCATAGTATACGGTTCCGCAAGGAAATCATATATTGGGCTGCTAGACACGATCCACAATCAGGGACTGTGCCTGGCCCTTGGGGCCTTCCGCACCTCACTGGTTCAGAGCCTCTACATCAAAGCCAATGAACCATCACTTAACAACAGGAGAATCAAACTGGCCATACAATATGTAGTCAAGATAAAAACTAATGCATTGAATCCTGCACACAATTGTCTATTCGAGCAACATGACGAATCCAGGTATGAAGCGAGGCCAAATTACATCCGGCCACTCAGGCTCCGAATGAAACCTCATTTGGAGGCCTTGGGCATGGAATTGGACGTGTTGCAGGATGCCCAAATCCCAGAACATCCCCCGTGGTCATTGAGGAAGCCATCGGTTATCCTCAGACTGACTGAACTGAGGAAGTCTGGGACACATCCACTCGAGTACCAAGGGCTGCATGCAGAGATTCAAGGCCAGTTTGCAGACCACCTCTCCATATACACTGATGGTTTGAAAGACCAAAGCCGGGTAGCTGCTGCGGCAGTCTGCCGACGGGAAAAATTTGGCGTATGCTTGCCCGATCAGAGCTCGATTTTCACTGTGGAAGCCCAAGCACTCCTTCTCGCATTGGAGTGTATTGAGGTATCCAACCACACTAACTATGTTATATACAGTGATTCGTTCTCTTGCCTTCTGGCTGTTGCTGGACTGAAAACGAATCACCCTATTCTAGCAACGGTCATTTATAAAATGAACCAACTGGCCACCTGTGCTGGGTGCCTGGCCATGCCGGCATACAAGGAAACAAACGAGCTGATCGGGCTGTGAAGAAGGCCCTGAACTGTGATCTTTAACCGTGTCTGATCCCTCACTCTGATCTGAAACTACTAATAGCCACCCACATAAAATCCAAATGCCAACATGAGTGGGATGAAAACATTAATAAACTTAAAGAAATTGAACCATCTGTGGGAAAACCACCACAGACTCATGCGGGAGGTCGGCGGGACCAAGTGGTCCTTAGCCATTGCCTTATTGGCCACTCATGGCTTACACATGTTTTTCTGCTCAAGGGGGAACCTCCCCCTGAATGTATTGCATGTCAGGCCCTGCTGACACTCAAACACATTTTACTAAGTTGCGTTGATTTTTGGCCCTGCACCAACAATTCTACACTGCAGACAGTATGCGTGACCTTTTTACTAATGTAAAACAAGAAAACATTTTAGCCTTTTTGAGGGCAGCTGGACTGTACCACCTCATATAGTTTACTAAATAAATTCTATCAATTATTAATAACACTTTTTTTTTTCTATGGGAATTTGTTTCCCTTGACCACAAATATATGATTGTGAGCTTTCTAATTTAATGAGTGTCTATTGGCACATATTTGATTGTCTGCTTTTACATTTAAAAGCGATGGTTTGAACAAAAAACAAACATTTCTCGCTGTCAATATGGCTTATGCTGCCGACACGGCGTAAAGCAACCACCAATCAATCATTCAATCGGAGTCGTATGGGGGTGGTACGGTGCCCACCGATGTCCATACTGTCGGGTGCTGTAGGGGGCATGGTCACTGTTTGGTCCACATTTTTATGCTCACTGCCTTTTGTAGGTTGTGTTGTGTGTGCCGACTTTGGCTCAAAGACGAACTTCCTAACCTGCACTGCTTGGGGTTTGGATGGCTGCGGGACCATATGTACATCATCGTCGTTTCCAGTGGTGACATCAGCTCCAAGTTCGCTAACCATGTCACCATCAGCATCAGTCTGGCCGGTGTTGTGCCTGGAGCCATTATGGCTTGGCGGGGTATCAGAACCGTTATCAGTGGGCTGACCCAGATCTAATGCCTCGCTGGGGCTACAATCGTTAGTGTCACAGTTTTGCGAGAAAGTATCATTTTTCTCATAATTTACCTTAATAGGTGTCGTGTTTCCTCCTGCGACAATGTCATGTTCCGTGGGTGTTCCTTCAACCTGGTCGCCGATCAAAAATCCTGCTTAGTTTCTTTACTAGCATTTGCCCTGTCCTGCAATCTTTTCTTGTCCATACAAGCTTTCTCAGGATGAACATTGGCACGTTTAGTTTTTTGTGCACACCAAGCACACAGATGACACTTCCTATCTGCTGCAAGCCATGGGAGGTTGAAAACCTGCACTCACCCCAATTGAATTCTGGGTAGGGCTTGCTGTCTGTGTCACGGTTATACTTGGCCTTCGAATAATCATTCATAGTTTTCGTTTCTTGGGTGATGGTAGTTGAGCCCTCTGCAGTGTTGCTTCGCTTTGCCCCGCGCAGAGTCTGCCTTGCTTTTTCAAGTCTGTTGCCAACCGAACATACGTCCCTCTGGACGTCTTTTATCGCATACTGATCTGACCAGCCTGCTGGCAAACAGCCATCTGAGATCATCATGAAGACGGTTTCAGAACACTGTCTGCAGGTGTACCAGTCCCAAATACATGCCATGGTGGCTAGCTGATGAAGGTGTTCCCTAACATTCTCAATCCATGCCATGGGGAGTTATTTATCCTTCGTCATCCTGCACAGTGCCGCAAAATACTCAGCCCATGTGGCTTCCTCCATCAAGATTTTCTCATTCTTGTTCCCTCGAATTACATAGCGATGTGATGCAAGCACGGAATTACCTTTCTTTTTAGCTATGGCAGACCCAGCTGCCTCCAGCATCTCATTTACGGTGTAAGTTCTGTGGTCGTCACCACCGTCAAGTATGATGGGGCCGTCGTATTTCGAATGGCGGCGGTGCCGGCAGTCGTTGGCATCACAGCTGTAGCTTTGCCAATCATAGCATCGTGGCATCTCCTCAGTTATCTTCCTAGTCATCATTTCTCGGTAGCCGTGGTCATTGTATCGACAATCAGGTCGTCCAGGATCACGGTAGCAGGGAGAATCGCAGGGAGATGGTGAATGGCGATGTGCTGCAATGTTGGGCCACCTATGGCAGCTCTGAGCAGGGCTGTCAGTCCTGTTTTGGTCAGTCGGGGAATTGCAATGTTGAGGGCTCCGTGGTGTTGTAGACCTCCGGCTCCTAGGCTCATGGGCCTTGACTATGATCCCGTCAATCCGGCTATTAACACTGTCCGCCATCTGTGTGACCTGATGTTGAAAACTCTTGATCATCGCAGCTATGTCGCGGGGTTCATCAGCGATGGGGGTTTTATTTTGCGCCGACTCATCATTGTTATCGGGAGACACACGCCGATCCATGGTTCGGCTTGAACGTGCCCGATCAGTCTTTGCGTCGGACATAGATGCTGCGTCAGCCGTGGCTTTGTGTTTGGCCCAAGTCTTCTTAGGAGCCAGAACGGGTGATTTTGGCATGGCATGGCCAGCCTCGATGACTTTTTTGCTGGCGGCATCGTAGACAGGTGCTGGTTTAGTTTTAAGGCTAGTCAGTGTCCTCCTTGTGCCCGTGTCAAAGTGAGCTCACTATCGCAGAACATGGCCTTATATAGGCTCATACACAGTTATGGATAGGCGGTGAGAAATTAGTTCAAAAAGGTCTCTGCAGATGGCAGTCCGATAGTGTTTACTTAGGCTAATAAGGTTGTGTATCTTGAAAGTGAAGATAGGTGGCGCTGGCGCACAAGGCATATACTAATACAATCGTTTCTCGATAGGTGGCAGCATGCACGGCATCCTTAGGTACTGGGCCAGCTATGGCTGTGTCCGCATGCCAAATTGCTGCTGAGCATCACGGACAATGAGGTGCGGAAAATCTGACCGCACAAAGTGCAGAATAATAGCTGACATGTCATTTCTCACACAAACCTCTGTTAATGCCTATATAATTTAAAACACCACCCTCAGCCACACCCATGGACATTGCTTGCCAATATGCAGGAGCGAATTCGACCCCACACGCAAAATATTCACTCAGCACGGGCTACCTGAAGCAATGGAAAAAACCCAGCCACCTGCCCCATCGGTCAGGTGGCTCGGGATATGCATTGACGCCCCAACCATGATGTTGACAATACCAATTGTCGAAATAGTCAGCACTATCAGGGTCATTCGGAAACAACTACAGTCGCTCCTCGGAAAGCTGCTCTACCTATCCAAATGTATTCCCCCTGCTACGTTGCTCACCGGACGGCCAATCAACCCCATGGGAGAGATCGTGGTCGATGCATGCACGGGGAATGGGTGGTGTCGATAACTACTGTGCATACTATGCTCAACCGACCGATGACAACAGAATATGACCCTGATAGCATTACTCAGCTGGAGGCCTCCAATGTGCTGATAGCGCTACACACACTCCTGCATGATCATGACGCTGGCGGCCACATCATAGTCAACTGCGACAAAATGGTTGCTGTTCATGTTCTCACCACAGGCCGGGGTCACGACCTGGATGTTCGAGGCCATTCATAGCATACGTATAACATATAAACACATACCAGGTGTCAATAATGAGCACACATAAATACTGCTTACAGAGATAAAGCTATAAAGTTATGCTACTCTTATATCAAGAAGTGGGTTGATCACTTTAATGTGAGATCTTGGCTAGCATAATGCCTAGCCGGTTATAAATTTGAAAGCCTGGGGCGAAATGGCCGAGTGCAGGTCCGCAGGGCACCAACATGCGGTGGCGCTACAGTAGCGCAGCCCGGGATCGAACAAGTCGGGCAGCGATTGGTCGATATATACATATTAATCGCAAATAATAGAAACAATACTACGGCGTAATAATAATCCGGATAACAATAATCATAGAGCCGTTCCGCCTTTTTATATAATGATAATAAATTATCCTGTCTATAAAGTTAGGCTACTCTTATATCAACAACAACACAACAAAAGTATGAGTTGATCACTTCAATGCGAGATCTTGGCTAGCATAATGCCAAAAGGAGCAGAGCCCCGTGGATCCCTCCAACCCATACTAGTGCTGTGTCAAGGACAATGCTTCTGCAAATCGCATATCGTTGATAATGCATGAAGACAATGGTGTCTTTATGTAATCATATACCGTATCCGATACCCAGTCACCTCTGGTGCGGATTTCCTCAATGGATGCACCACACATATGTAAAAAAGTACATCCTCCCCTTCGGAGTGAGTGGAAACTCAAATTTGTCATATCAATACCTGCTTTTGAGCCAAATAATTTTAAGATGCCTTGGTATGACTCGTAAGTCATAGGAGCGATCCTGTTTGGGCCTAATGGTACCTGGAAAGCTGCAGCATTATCTGGGGCTGGTAATTGGTCGAAATGTAATTCTGTCCAATAGACTGCGCATAAGGTGTGGTCAGGACATCTTGAAATTGGTATCTCAAGCAACCGCTCTTTAAATTGTGTTGTTTTTGAGCATCTTAATGTTATTATTAAGCCCCAATCATGAAAAATAAAGTCACTTCTTAATAGTGTAGACTCAGATTCAGTTACTTGACATTTACGGAGCAGGCCCCTAAAAGAGCATAGGATGGCTGCACACCATGCTACATGGCCTGGATTGGTAGTTAAGTTTGAGAAGATTGTTCTGAGCATGTCTGGCAATATAGGAATTGCTCTATCTGGGGTATCCCCTTTTACGCGTCTTATGCCCTTCAGAGTCGATATAGCGAATGGTAGACAGGAAGTGTGAACACTTATTTGTCTCTCATTTGTTGTTGTTGGTACATTAGTTGTCCCAAGCAGGGGAAATCCCAGTCACAGACGACTGGTCTTCCCCACTCTACTACTGGTCGATAGAAAGCCTGAGCCTACACTTTTACCGACCCAAGGGATTTTTAACCTCCCACACCAAATAGACATAGTATGAGAGCAACCAGCCTTTGATGACGCTGTAAGTTATACACAGCGGTGGAAATCCAAATTGGCAGAGCTGGGGGCACAGGGAATCGAACCGCCGACCCTCAGATTAGGAGTCTGACCTAGAAAAAAGTCAGACACTCTAACCACTCCCCCACAGAGAACGCCACGAGGATAAAGTAAAATTTGCATAATTAATAGGAGGCTCAGCATGCAAGCATAACAAATAATTCAGGCCACTAAGGTAATTTTGAATTGAAGACAATTTTAGAGATCTGGCTAACCAGGTCGAGTACAAAGCTACCTGCTCATCAGAGCACTGGAAGGGGGTTTTATCTGCACGGAATAACTCGATAAAGTCTAGATATTTGTTAACCTGAGCCATACCAGTGATCGACAAATTTTTAGAATAATTCTGTAGCTGGAATGCTTTTTGTTCATCCTTTAATTTTGTGCATCCTGCAAGAGAGTCAAAGGGGCCGAAAATATATCGCTACAACAAATAGAATTGTCTATGATCAAATTAGCCAATTTCGTATGGCTCTTAGGTTCATTAAGTCTGCTGATTGCCTCACAAAATGTATTCAGGTTACTTTTAATATATATAGATTGAAAGTTGTAGTTATGTTTTATGGAGGATCAGAATAACCTTCTAATAAAGTGCATAATTTTGCTGCTTTTTGAGCGCCCAGTATTAATAGCTGTACTTATGACTGTATTATCGGTTATGAATAATAAGATTTGATCTCTCCAGTCTTTTTCCCATTTCTGTGCTGCTGCATATATAGCCCAAAGCTCCTGTACATTAATGTGGGCACTGCGCATCTCCCTATCTGTAGGGACATTGTGGTGACCTGTTTAACTGTAAACCGACAGACTCGCGTCGTCCGATGCTTTAAATGAGCCCAGTAACCAATCGTTAGTGTATACTGCTCCATATCCCCATTTGGATGCATCACTGTAAATTGCCTCAGTAGGAGCAAATTGTTCCAATATCTGGGCTTTGCCATTGAACTCTTTAGCGAAGGCTAGCCAATAGTTCAGGTCCTCTTTAGTACCTTTAGTTAACCAAATTTTATGATACAATTTTTTTAAACGTCCTAATAGATCATATATTCTTCGAGAGAATGTTCTCCCAAATTTAATTACTTTAGAACAGTGTGTCAATAGGCCTCCCACTCATTCTAATTCTTTCTTTGTAACTTTCTTTCTACCTCTTAGTTTATATAGGATGGAAATTGTTTTCTCCAACTTATCCCTGGGTAGTGTTAATTCTAATTTGACAATGTCGATAAATATACCAAGGAATTTTACCTTAAGGGGCTGTCACACTATGGCGTATGGCGTAAGCGTATGCCGGCATAACGGCTTGCGTCACATGCACTACGCATATGCTACGCATATGCTATGCATACGCTATGCATATGCTACGCATACGCTACGCATACGCTATGCACATGCTATGCATATGCTACGCATACGCTATGCATATGCTATGCATATGCTATGCACATGCTACACACACGCTATGCGTACGCTACACGTATGCTATGCGTTCGCTTCGCATAAGCTTCGCATACATCATATACGCCTGGCGTACCCCGTCATACGCACATCCGACCAACATTTTTTGTGCATGCTAACAAAATTCCAGCGTATGGTGAGGTATGGCTCATGCGCTGCTCATACGCTATGCGTACGCCATCATACGATGCGCATATGCTATACATATGCCGATGTATGTTATGTGTATGCTAGAACCGCTCCTTCGGCATATCTAGAGTGTATGTAGCGTACACCTGGCATGCATGTAACATATTTGAGCATATTCGTAGCGTACGCCTAGCGTATACAAAGCATATGTGCAGCGTATGCCCGGCGTATGCTCTCGGTATATATAGGCGTCGCAAGGCTTCTTCTGTCAGTCCGGCTCTGCTGCTCAGACAGGATGGATGTCCAAGCACTCCAAATACAGTTCCAGCATCGGTACAGAATTGCCCTATATCAGCATGAGCTAGGTCTCTACCTCATCGTTCTTCTGGCGGCCCGTCTTGAGAGGGGAAGGAGTAGGCAGCGGCGGCAGCGGCGCGCAGTGTGGGTCAGACCTTGGATTGGGAGGCGGCCACAGTTTGGCTTGTACGACAAGCTAATGGTCAAGCCCCGCAGCGAGGACACTGCGTCGTTCGTGAACTTCATGTGGATGCCTCCCCAGTTGTTTGATGAGATTGTGGCGTGAGTGGGTCCGAGGATTGAAAAAAAGCGCACCTCATTCCGAGTGCCGCTCGAGCCTGCACTGAAGATCGCACTTACTCTGCGGCACCTGGCATCTGGCACCAAATACTCATCGATGAAGTTTGGGTGGAGGGTCCCCCACAACACACAGTCGCTCATAGTGCGTGAAGTCTGTCAGGCCATCGTCGACGAGTACATGGATGAGGTCATGATGTGTCCGATGACTCCAGAAGGATGGCGTGCCATCGCGGACCTATTCTTTGAGAAGTGGAACTTCCCCCATACCTGTGGCACTCTGGATGGGAAGCACATCGCCTGCCGGTGCCCTCCAAACAGTGGGTCGCTGTACTACAACTACAAGGGGTTTTACTCCATGGTCATGTTGCCACTAGTAGACGCGGACTACAAGTTTATCTGGGCAGATCTTGTGGGTTTGGGCTCCGCATCTGATGCCCAGATATACAACGACTCCGAGCTGAAGGCGGGCACTGAAGGTGGCACCATCGGCTTTCCGCACCCTGAACCCATCGTGGACGGCCAGAAGGATGTACCATACTGAACCTCGTGATCTAACCACTATGTATCCTGAATCATATTTCCTCTCCAAAGGTCCCGATTCATTAACTATGCTACCACAAAATCATCTAAATAAATCAAACAACATTTTCCTAAAAATTCTGCAAAGATTACATTCATCATTCTTTGGAAAACCGCTGGTGCATTAGTTAATCCAAACTGCATTCATTGAAACTGAAATAGTCCCATATGAGTGTTAATAGCTGTTTTAGGTCTACTTTCCTTATCTACCATTACCTGCCAATAACCAGATTTAAGGTCTATGGTGGTAAACATGTTAGCACCATGCAATTGATAAAATATATCCTGTATCCTGGGCAGAGGATAAGCATCTTTAGTTGTAACTGCATTTAGCTTATCGTAGTCACCACAGAGATGAATAGTACCATCTTTCTTAGGCACTAACATAACTGGTGAAGCCCAAGGACTATAACTCTATAATATCATCATCCAGCATTCTTTTTAGTGCTTTTTCTACAAGATATCTTTTACTTAAAGGTATTCTATAAGGTCTCTGATTTTGAGGATATGTACTACCTGTATCGATATGCATTTCAACCACCTTAATAGCTTTAGGTTTTTCATCAGCATCAGGAAATAAAGAAGGATAATAAGTAGGTTTATTAGACTTTCCTTCCTAAAAGCATTGCTTTTCCGTGTGTGCGGATTCACATGAGATGTCTTAGTTGACAACATCTGCGCCTGCGCAGCCGGCGAAGCTTTCACATAGCCTCCCTGCTGTTGCGTTGACAGCACATGCTTAGCCATGTGCTGTGCCACTGAAGTGTGCCTAATTTTAGAATCATTGTCAACCCCAACCGGCAGCTCTAGGTTTTCAAGTGGCGACTGAAGATGTATGCCCTGCCCTGTACATAAGAACTGACACAACAAATCATTGCAGCTCTTACAGCATGGATTGCTGAATGTTCAGAAATCCCACTGGCTAAAGACAAGTTATCTACACATTTTCTTAGAGACTTAATCTCACCTTGGATCGTTTTCAGAACCTGACTATCTGAACTAGAAGTTTTAGAACCTCCCTTAGAAGAGTAAGACTTGGAGAAATCTAAAGAAGAACTATTTAGACTATCCATTTGATCAGAAATACCTAAACTACTCAGACGTGATTTAGAACATCTTTGTTGCCTAATAATAGACCTATCACTAAGAATTGACATTTCAAAAGCTTCCTGAAGAGATTCAGGATGATTTGTTTCTACATACCACATGGTATTATCATCAAATAAGGAGTCAAGAAACCTAGAAAGAAGTATGTTGACGGTATTAGTACCAAAGACTGCAGAAGGAAGATTCCAACCTTTAGCTGCAGCAGTTTTAAACCACTGGCAGTATGCAGCTACTGTCTCGCCTTCATTTTGTTTCATAGACTTTACAATACTCTTTAAATGACTAATCTCATCTGCCGTTAGTAGAGTCTTAGCTATGAGTTCTTTTATGTCCTCCCTTGACTTAGCACCTTTGTGTTGGAAAGCAGTGAACAGAACCTCATGCAATGTACCAGTTGCATTAGACAACGCAAAACGAATGATATCCAAGTCAGAAACATCTGCTAGAGCCCCAATACGTTCTATTAAGTCTATCCACTTGTGTAACTCTCCTCTGTCTGTCCCATCAAGAAGGGGTACAGGCTTACCATACGCTTTTAATGACCTATTGCATACTTCTCGCTGACAATGCTCTACCTGCAATAACTCTCTACGTTCTTCCCTGTCCTCCCTTAACTCAGTACGTTCTCTTACATTAAACAAATGTTCTTCATTCTCCTCTCTAATGATATTAAGACTCTGTGACATGAACCTACTCCATGCTTCTATCTTATCAGTTTCAGCTGTATATGTACCCACATCACACTGACCTTGAAACCAATGGTGAAATTTGTCACGTAATTGTTCCTCCTTATGGCGTGTGACAGGCATTGTCAAGCTGCTGTTGTATGCGGTGGTAGAAATAAATTAAAGGATTGAATCCAAGTATAGCGTTTTGCCTGTAAAGCAGAAGAAAAGTGAAAAGAATTCCCGTAGTGTATTACTACGCCTCCTGTTCACCCCAAGGTTAAATAAAATACCGAAAGTAGTCCTAATAAAAATATATTCCACCGGCTACACGAGGCTTCAATAACGGCAATTTACAGCAATACCATTACCAAAGACTAATGTACCTTCTAAGAATAGCAGCGTGCTGTCGGAAAAGTCATCGACAAGCTAATTTCAAACCAATTTAAACCTTTTTTTTGTTAAAATATTTTATTCATCTGAATACTTATTTTGTCAGCGCCGGGGCACTGGTCTTCCAGCCATTGGTGTGATCGCATTTGGTCTGTACATAGTGGAAGTGGAATGCGTTGCGTTGCGTGCAGCGCAACCCATTCTGAACATAAAAAGACAGTGGGGGAGCAGCCTATGCTGCATAGTGTACAGCATAGGTAGTCAACATAGTGAAAGGTATATGCATCAAGATAGAGTGTGCAATAATTTACACTAGTGCTTAAATCATATGCTGTGTTTGTATATCAGTTAGATTTGGTTTTAATAACGGTTAGTCTTTTAATAGTGCCATGTTGTGCATGTATAGTGGTTTATATTGTGTGCATTGCTGGTTGAAGATGTAGTTATTCAGTGGTGGCAATGGGTCTCGAGTAGTGGTGGTGGGTTTCGAGTCATTGAGTTATAATAGTTGTTTGTCATATGTGGATGGGGGGGGGGGGGAAGGGGCCCATGGGCAGGGGGGCGGACATGCAGGGAGAGAGCAGGCACGAGAGAGGGCGAGGTCAATGGGTCGTTCAGCAGGTCGTATTATATATTTGCAGTGTCAGGTTTTGGGCCTGAATAACCAGGTGAGCTCTGTATGCATTTTTAAAGGCAAGGATCGAACCCGCTTCTCTGGTTTTGGTTGGGAGTTCATTCCACATGACACTTCCTTTGTAAATCGGAGCTCTGATTAACTTATTTGTATTAGGGTTGGGCACCAAGAGCAGAGTCGATGTCCCCCTTCTTGCTACCCTGGTTGTATGATCTATGTATTTGTCATCACTTGCACGTTTATACATCAACGTCATTAGGTGTAGGTTCCTACGAATATCCAGAGTGTCCAGCCCTGCTGTGCTATGCATTTCAACCACACTTAGTATCTTGCCTTTGAATACTGTTCTGAGGTCTCTGTTTTGCGTTCTTTGTAATTTGGTCTCTTGCTGCTTCGTTAGTAATCCATAGATGATATCATTGTAGTCTATAATTGGTAATGGATCCATTGAAAATGGATGAAGGAATAACAAATTTGATAGAAGAAAAAACACTACCTACACAATTCACCAAACCAGTCGTAGTCAATATGTTCTTTTTCAATTTAGAGTAACACTATCTAGTAACTACTGCAGTCACTACCGTCATATCAAAAACTACCAAAATGCATTAATTGTCAATTTTGAATAGAAATTATACGTTGTAGTCTAACTATTAGTCAAAATAACTTTCGGTCGTCAATATGTAATAAAGAACCAGTCTATAACCTCATATTGTACTCAGTATTACTAACCATAGGGTGCTAATAAACGTTGTAGTCACCAATAATGTAAAGTCCACGGCTGAAATCTGTGGTTGTGTAGGCAGGCTATAGTGAAATCAATAAAAAAGAGAAAGGAAGAGTATAAAGAATGAACGAAGAGAGAGAGACAAGCCCTCAGGTTTATTATTTATATGATACATGGATCCAGTATGGTATATCACCTGACCACATTCTCCCGATGAGAATCAAGCATCTACAGCTCTACCAATGAGAATCAAGCATTTATGGTCCCCATCGTTACAGTGATCTGCCCACAAGCACCACATGGTGTGGCTCCCTTGGCAACCACCTGCCCTGAGCTGAGTGTGTGGTGATCCATGGCTAGCATAGGGGGGGAGAGGGGGTAGTGGGTACAGCTCCAAGTGCCCCTTACACACTATCTGACTAACATACAATGACTAATTTCCCATGAATCAAGCACCACCAGCTACTACATAAACATTTATACACCTGGCCTAATATACCTGTTTCACACATAGAACATTTGCATTCCCCCACCAGTGCATCATTATCGGAATATTTTACAGCATGTTGGAGATGAGATAAACTCCACAGTAGCATTGATATAGTAAGGTTATTGACACTTTTACTTACTGATGCTTCTGCTTACATTTCATTATGGAAGATTTGTATAAAAAGGAGAAAAGGTATAAACATGGACGGAGTTGTATAGACATTGTCATGTACATCCATGTACCAAATAAATCTTGTTATTCTATCGTGACATAGGGGATAAAACGTACACCAGTGGTGAACGTGATGTCACACTAACAATTAACAGATCAATTCTTTTCCCATTGACTTTCTATTCATCTAGGTTAATTGTTTGTAGCCATGTCTAGTGCAGGTGTGCAGTTGGCGTATTACGTAACGTGGCAGACACAAGGTTGTCATCAGCTGATCGAGCTGAAACTTGTTTATCTACTGGAAAACCTCTGAACTGTCACACTAATGATGGAAATGCTCTGGGTTCTTTAAAACTGTACACCATAGAGCTCTGTTTAAACTTACGGGCTCTGGATTCGTTTTCGGGGTAGACTAAGCAGGTGGAGAAGTGAAACTCTGGATGCGGAGACGAATGCAAGATATCAAAGATGTTGGATGCTAGTGCTTGAGAGACAGCATTGAGTATGTATTGACTTTTTTAGTTCCAAAAATCTTACTCGGCGGATGTGTGGAGGACCAAGACTGCATTGCACAGCACCTCAATTCATGCACTACCGTATTAATCATAGTCATTTCTCAAATCCTGAAAATTTATTCCAGACTAGTAATCAGGTAGAGGCCACGACTTGGATTTCAAAACGGCTTGCTTTTTCAAGGCGTATTGAAAAACCAAGACGGTTTCCATATAGCTTTATATAGGGGTCAAGTGTTGCAGCCTACAGCTTGCTTAATATTTAATTAACAACCTAACAAATTATATCACAGGAATGGGCTTAACCAGATCTTTGCTGTTCATGTGACAAAAAAAGGGTTCTCGTGCACAGCATTTCCATAGAATGCAATTAAATTACATTGGAATAAAGAGGTAATCTTATTTTGCCTATAACATTGTGGGGTTCGTATCAAGAAATTAATTACTTTAATTAGAGGACCACCATGGTCCCTTCTAATGATCACTGTTCTCAAAATAAAAAAAACATACATAGTTAATGAGAAATAAACAGGAATACGAGCAAATCATCATATATGGTGTAAAACTAATTATTTCTCTAATGTGCTTACTTGTTATACACACAGGCAGATGGGTTGTTGTTGTTTTAGCAGTCTACCCAAACATGATGACCGAGGTGGGTGTCAGTGTGGGTATGGGTATTAGCCCACCAACTCCTATTGCCTGCACCATAGTCAACAACTCCAGAATTAACAGTTTAAAGGGGTCAGGGTGTGGGCGATTTTTCAGGCATGGGCCAGAATAATCACCAATCAATATTTTATTTGGGCTAATATCACAATTAATTCAGACTATTATTGCCGATAATAGTGGACATTTTAGGCCTTGAATTACTAATCATGCTAAGTGCCAGGCTAGGAAGTGACAAGTGTAAATTTGTATGTCATTGGTTTGACTCGACCAGGGTACAAACCCATGACCCCATGGTCTACCAACACGGGAGACGGACGGGAGACGGACACGCTAACTCATTCGGCCATCCCGTCTGGACTAGTTGGTGTTAAAGCAATGGTAAAATAATAATGACATGACAACCATGATATTATCTGTGTTAACTAACTTTATATCAGCAAAGGTGAAATATCAGGGACAAACAAAATCGAGCATGTTACAAAATGCGTGACGACATAATGTGCAAACTATTATTGTAATAAAACTTTCAAAGAACTTACCGGTGGGTATGAACTGCATCACAATTTGCATATTTGCATGTTAATTGCATATTAATCTGTATGCACTGGCCAGTGGTGACCCACTCATGCTCACTTCTTGCTACAATATTTGACTCTGCATGAACAAGAAATTCGCAAAAGAAAACTGTCACCCTTCTGTTTACAGATGGTACACAGGTCGCACCTCTCTAGCCACAGAATTCACCCCCACCCCATGTCCGATCACCCACCCACCCACCCCCACCCCCAATCCCCTCCATATGCCACCTGAAAACTCCTGGCTGCCAACGCTACTTTGACATGCCCTGCTCTTTTTCTGTCTCCCCTATCTCCACGACCCCTTCCTGCCACCTCACCAGCCCACCTAAACCATCCGCTTAGGCACGCTCCATGCTCATGCCACATGTCACATTGTATTCAGCTTTAAGCGAGGTAGAGGTTTATCAGCAGGACATGTCATGTTTTAACTAAGCCCCTGTGGCCCTATGTCATCCCATTCAGCAGTATCCAGGCATACTCTACTCTCATATCACACATCTGAACATTATTTGCCATGCAGCTGTGCATTTCCATGGTCTTCATTGGTGGACATGTTCTATATAGATTACGTTGTCCAGTAACTCATCATTCAACTGACTTGCCGTGCTCTGTACACTACTGTATTCTACTGTGGACTACTGAATAGTACTAATACCGGCTGGAATAGCAGATACACCCCATGCGAAACTGTCATACATAATGGCTCACCAGATACCAACAAAGCACTGGCCACAACAGTAAGTTACAGCAACTTTTTTTATTTGCTGTAGTTGTAAAAATACCACTGGATAGGTTGGGGATATTAGAACTGCATATCACTGCATGATTTCTCAGTCTATTGGTCAAATAAATTGGCTAAATAAATTGGTTAAATATATTGGTCAAATAAATTGTTTAGATACATATATTCGGTAAATATATTAGCTAAATATATTAGTTAAATATATAATGGTTAAATATATAATGGTTAAATATATAATGGTTAAATGTATAATGGTTAAATCCTGAAATATAATCTGAACCACATTAGGTCGAGGACATAGTTGTTCGTACCAATATGCATATACAATATTTTACTATTCTTCAACAGTCAAAATTATTGAATGGTGATTATTTAAAAAAGCATTTCGCTTTGCAGTAATCTGTGGAATAGACAGGTATTTAGCACATACATGATTGTTATGTTTTAAATTTGACAGAAATCCCAACTGGCATCAGCACTCTGGTCCTCATAGGATTGAATACGATCGTAATGTGAATACCCATAGGAGGAAGCGCAATGAAAGAAGGAAAACCCTCGCCACCAAGGCCCACCAGTTGGCTGTTCTATGTGGCGGTTCATGCTTCATTCTCTTTGAGGATGATAACCATCAACGTTGGGTTTACAGCTCAAATGATGAGCTTTGGAATGAGTATTCCATGACAGGTAAGTCTATAATTTGACATTATGAACTGTTTCCCCGATTACAATAATGGTAATATAAACATTATGTAGATTACCCTCATAATGTATGTCGCCAACCACATATTCAAACTGTCACATCAGTAACAATGCATTAATCTTTACCGGAACAAATAACTGCATTGAACTTGCTCCATCTAATGTGTATATGAGTCAGGATCATGAAAAGAGGCCAATTGGGGAAAGTTGTCGGCGTCGAGCATTGGATGTTGGCGTCGATCGGTATAATTATAATTTTGCATTGACAGAGGTGTTGGAAAGTCCTTAAAATTATCTTAGACATTTTATATTATTTAGAACATGTACTATTTTGGTTTTTGATTCAGTTATTTAATCAGATTATATGGAAGGACCTCCATGTGTGTATGCTTTATGACAATAGCTAATTGTGTTGTAATTAAGTTGTGCCACAATATTGTTATTCAAACGTTCAAAATATTGTTTCCAGGGCTAACCACACTTGAGAGTGAGGAGCGATGTGAGGCAGATGGCAGGGCCATGCAACAACACAGTGACCCGAGGACACCTACCCCTGCCACCACACCCAACTCTACCTACAACATAGCCTTCCTTGGGATCATAGATGACCCACTATCAACTCCAGTTCGAAGTCAGCAAAGGCCTCATGGAGTATCAACTATTCTGAAAGTCAATGATGATGCCTCTGACAGTGATGAAGATCCATATACCTTTCCTGATATTCCAGACACACCCCCTTCCAAACTTTCACGTATTATTCGTCCGATGCAGCTTGTTCTACCATCATCTCCAGAAAATGGTAACATCCCAGGGATGCAGGACAGCCTTTCCCCCGAACCACTTGAATTCCCCTCTTTAGGGACACCTCCTTCAATAGTTCCCCCAAATCTTTCGCAAAACATTCACACACCTCCACATCAGAAATCTTTACGAAGTGGGCCAATGAGGAATGGGCAGCCATCCACACTTCCCAGTAGTGCTGATGACCATTTGCCCATTACCCATTCCCTGGACAAAGAGATAATTGTGAATCGATTTTGTGCAAAAGGCCCAGAAAGGACAGTGTGACGAATTCTATCTCCTAAACTTGGCAGAGAACTAACAACCAGGCAACGGAAAGTGGTAAAAAAGATACGTGGTCAGGTTGCTATGTCCATCATTAAGCGAGCTGTACAGGGCAAGAATTGAATTACTACAAATAGTTTCACTGTTATTGTTATTGTACATATTACATTGAAACAAACTGTATTTAAACTTGTGCTGCATAATTGATTAAACTGCATGTCTAGGTTTGAGTGGTGATGGAGATGGACTCATCTAGTCATAATAGAACATGCGCATCTCCTCGCCCTCTACACAAATGGTTTCATTTAGAGCATACAGCTGCCTTTACAGTGCTTGAAACTAAATCAACTTCCTCTCCGTGGGCTACACGTTGTCTACACCTACATCATCAAGAGAAAGTGCATCACTTTCAATGGTATTCAGGTATTCATCAAGCAGCTCATAGAAGTCAGGGAAATTTTGTTTCACAGGAGTTTTTGCTAGAACCTCCTCCTGGAATGCCACCTGAAAGTTCTTATGCATTCCTTGCTCGGATATGGTCATTATCTTCTGACTTATTCTCTCCTTTAGTGTAGCAGTGGTCTGGTTCCCAATGGCATAGTAAGCTTGGCGCTCACTTTTTGTTACAAACAATGGTGCCTCTTTGAAACAAACAGAGGTTTGTGGTGGCTTATCATTGCCCTGGTGCTTGATGAAGCAGTCAATGTATTTGGACCGTTTTTGTCTGGCATTGTCTATGAAGTTAATCATGTCAGGATCAAGTTCTTCCCCTGTCAGATTTGTAATGGGGCCTTTCTTGGTATGGTTCAAAAGATATCCAGTTGCACGTATTTTTGTCCTGAATGCAAAAACATGGGCAGTTATTGAAGGCTCTGCTGACTTGGGTCATCTATCATTTCGATCATTGAGGCCCATTGCAGTCAGAGTGGATTTTTGGAGTGCTCCGAGGCCCATGTAGTTGGCACATGCCTGCAACCAATCTGTGTCATGCGGAACAGCCAGAATCCAGTGCTGAATACCACGATTGATCTCCAATTTGAAATCAGCACCTTCTCCAGTGTAGGCGACACCACTTGTATTGACGCTTCTGGTCTTCTCTATAAACGTTTTGACACTGGGTGGCATGCAGGCACACATGATGCAGTCATACACTTCCAGCTGCCTGTACATTGGATGCGGTCTGGCACACCATAATGGGGCATACCGGGCCCGTCCAAGGTCCATCAAAGCTGGAATCCCTGCTCTCACTCCAGCCCTGTATACAAACAAAGCATCCAACAGAGTGAATATCATGTCAAGCATGAAGGCATAATTTGCAGATTCGACCTCCTTACTGCAGAAATGCATGAAGTTACTTACTGTCAGTTCATGTACGGATTTACCTTCCATAAGAGAATTCCGAATGTAGGGAATCAATAACTCTGCAGCAAAGGATTCACGAGCAATCTGTGCAAGGGTGAACCCTTTGTGGTGGTCACTGACTTTTTTGGCAGACCGTTTTGCATTTTCAGAGCGAAAATTGAAAACCTCCACCATAGTTTCCCAATATGGCTCCCACATATGCTTCACATAGCCCTTAAGCATGTTCATCTCGGTGTGGCCTGGACCAGGTTGGAGAAGTAGCCATCCAAATTCTTGAATCATGGTGCATGACTCACCCTTAGATTCATGTGCTGACTGATGTTTACGCACATCTTCTGGTCCAAATTGTGATTTCTTGCAAATGGAACATTCATGGAGCTTTTCGATGAGCTGATAACCCATGACGTATGGCAGACCATCACATACAACTGTCATCCACTCACGGTGTCCACCATATTGCTTTATGCCAGCCTGTTTTCCAATCTCTCGGAAGACATTTGCAACTGCTTCATAAGAGCAAGGATTGACAAAAACTGGTTTTCCAATTGTTATTTTAGGTGGTTTTCCCTTGTGGTTGTTCAGGTGCGCATATGGAAATGTCACCGAAGTACCTTTGCAAAATGACAGCTTGTAGCAGTGATCTTCCTGAACTTCTACCACCACTCTGACTTCATTACTTGCTTTGTGTATGGCTGGCTTGGCATTGGTAGATGTTGCTGTTTTCTGCTGTAACCGTATTGATGCAATGTTCTGCTTACAATTAGGACACACCTTGTTAAGCTTTGGTACCAGTGTGTTGTCACAACCAGGACATTTCTTGAATTTAGTTGCATGTTTCTGTTCAGCAACTTCCTTGTCTACCTGATCAGTGCACATGTCCTTTTCAGGATCCCATATTTGTTCTGCTACTACCCTTTGTAGGATAGGTTCCAGCCATTTAATGAGATGTGTGCTATAGTAAAGCTGGTGATCTAGTGATGTTATTCCAGCCGTCTTTATCTTAGAAGCCATGTTGATATGATCTGTTATCCACATCCATTCAGATGGCCGCAAGTTGGGACGGAGTTGAAGGTTGGACTGTAATGTAAGCAAAGTTAGATATCGGTAAGATTGATGTCAAATGTAATTTTTGAAGGTTTGATTCCTATGTTTATCCTAAATGGTGGATTAACATTTACAGGGTTTTGCAGCTGAACTCTTCATATATTAATATATTAAGTTTATATCATTCATACAGTCATCTGTGTGTTTGAATATGCATATATAAATTGGAAAAATGAGAAAAGCACTTGTTCGGTACTGGTTTACTTCTGCACTCCCCCACTAAGCCCCAATGACGTCACCCGGGGTTCGCCACACCATGTGGTGGGGTAGCCCCAACTCTATATATGTCACACAGGCACTATCATCAGGTATGATCATACCATATTAATGCTACACTGTGTGCACACATGCATAACCCATGAGTTACAATGTCGTCACTTGGATCTTTTTGATAAAAGTGAGAGAACAATTACTTACCAAAGGATCGATCTCCATGAAGACCATCATGGTGATTACACTGCAATTAACAGTATTCTGTGCTGCAATCTGCCACCGACGTTGGAGCACCTGGTTGTTATCAAAGATTACGATGCTGTCACCATCTGCTTGAGCCATATCTGTGTCTGTTTTGGCAGTCAGTTTTTTTAGCCAGTTGCGAATTGTGGTATATGCTCCATGGGGTGCATATCCTGAGATTACATTCATGGCCATCCGACTTCTAGTTATTTTATAAAGCAGGATTGCCTCCCTGAAATGGATTGGCAACACAGCTACTTGCACAGTAAGTGCCATACAGCATTCAATAACTTTACAAAGTTGGTACACACTGCAGGGTGCTTTTGATTCACCCTGCAGCCCTTCTAAGAATGCAAGCAAAATTGGATTTTTCTCATTGACATTGACATTGCCCAATGAAGTACTAAGGGCTGCAATCTCATGGTTACCCTGGTTTCTAGTCTGTATGATAGTGTCCGCTCTGATATGCTCACGTTCTGTTGCTGCTAGTTCCTTTGCCAATGAGGCCCGAAGGTTATGGGGCATAGCCTGTATGTCCTGATGGAGAGTGGCCAGTGACACTGAATATACATCATGCCTGGTGTTTGACTCATCAGGATACATCAGCGTGGCATCCAATTCCGGTTCTGGATTTCCAATAGGAATAGTAGTCAGTCCATTACACTCTTGGCCCAGTTTGAATATTTTATCGATATATTCGGTTACACAATAACTGCAAATCCAGTCTGTCTTTGTTGATTGGTGATGACCAACTTTGCTTCGAAGCTGTCTTTGAATATCTAGTCGAAACTTGCTGAGTAAGTGCAATCGAGCAGCACTATAGTCGGCATCTTTACAGTGTATGGAACTGCATATACACTGAGTTGTAAAACTATTGTGAATTTGTTTCCGTTGTTTTGGCATTCTGATCTGGTTACTTCCAAAGAAGTAAATAACCAATCTGTGACTGCAAGCTTAATTTATAGTAAGGCTGGGGAGCATGAGTAAGTCAGTGGAGATGGTCACGGCCTGAGTTGAGTCGTTAGGCAACGGTGTCGGGCCTAACACCTGTGTCAAATAGAGTCACTTGAAAGAGGTGTTGCGCGCGAAGTAGTCTTTGAAATGAGGTGTCAATGACCAGCATGTAAGAGGTGCCATATTTTAGCTATGCAGCAAAGGGGTGCAAAGACAATTGCCTGTTACATTAATGCTTTACCAAGAAATACTATAATCTGTTTCGGGTATGTGACAAGCTGCATACATAATATTCTCAATTCTTTCTACTTGACAGACAATTCCTGACATATTTACAAATGTTCAAAAGATATGCATCAAACGCTAATTTGGAGAGAACAAACCTGAAATAAAATAATTAAACATATCACACTTGTTCTAAACTTAGACGAAACAAACAAACAAATAGGTGACAAGAACTACTGCATACATAATATTCTCAATTCTTTCTACTTGACAGACAATTCCTGACATATTTACAAATGTTCAAAAGATATGCATCAAACGCTAATTTGGAGAGAACAAACCTGAAATAAAATAATTAAAACATATCACACTTGTTCTAAACTTAGACGAAACAAACAAACAAATAGGTGATCGACCTTTTAAATTAAAAAATCTGGGTCGGTGTGGCAGTTTTTATTTGTTATTCATTTTTGTTCTAGCATGTGCCAGACGCAAAGACCGAATGAGTGGTATGCCGGGAATGATGGTGGTAGGTCGGGAATAATCGTGGTGATAGGTCGGGAATAATTATGGTGATAGGTGGGGAATAACGGTGGTGATAGGTCGGGAGGGCGGGACTAATGTCAGTAGTAGGCTAAGAATAACTGCATGGGTATGGTGGAAGTAACAGCAGTGGTATGCTGGGAATTACAGTAATGGTGGAGCACAAAACTGGTTGTGGTAGGCTGCCAGGAATAATAGTGGTGTCATTTGCAGATCGATAATAATCACCAGTAATAAACATAAATCAGGGTTGGCGGGCAGTTTTAATTTTAATTATAATTTTTGTATTTGTCTGTTGCATGACATAGAAGTAATAGATATAAAAGAAATCTAATAAATGAAATATAAATGAAAGAGAAGCGAGAGGTGCGAGCATAGGTGTGATCCTAGGCACTGCTGAAGTGCTAGAGCTTTCTTTTGTGAAGTTTCTGATCAAAGACTGAGTGTGAAAGTGTCAGAGCTTAGGCCCCTTAGATTAGGTCTGAGAGTGACTTGTATTTAATGGCCAGTGCTGCAGCTCACTGTACACATATCCTACTTCAACAGGGCTAGACTACACATGGGCCAACTTGCCAGTTCCAAATGGTGGACTACTCTTAGTACTATGCAACATCTGACACAGCTATCCTTAAATACAGGAACAAAAGTAAGTTCATTCATCATTGTGTGTGTGTATATGTTACACATGTGAGTGATTGTGGTTTTAGAAGCTACTAAGGCTACGAAGCTGCAACTTCCGTATCGCTTGTCCAATATATTTATAAAAACGATAGGGTTGAGGGTTTGAGTCTGGCCCATGGGACCTGGTCCCTAGGGAAAAGTCGGAGGGGTGTGCACATGGGGGTGTCATGCCTACACACCATCAAACATTCAACCACCACAAACACCTAAAATTAAAACATAACAAAAATAAATACCACTTTATATCCAGTCACAGCGTTCGCCTTTGTGAATTATAAGATGATCTACATATCTATCCAGTTAGCAAGCATTCCAGTAAAATTAAGCTATCAGCTAAATAAAAAATAAATATACATTCTACATGAAATAAGTTGGATAATGTTCTACAAACCGACACTCAGAGATATTGTGAGAGGTAGGTCGACCCATACCCACTGACAGAGTCTACTGTGGATGACGCAGTGCTCAGTGAACTGCCCTCCCCTCTCCCAACCCACATAACTTTGTTATTACAACAGTCTACCTGGATGAGCTGTAGAACAGTCCGATAGTATTACATATAAGTATGTATTATATGCAATGTACACGTCATGTATATGTGCATCATATACATTTAATAACATTATATCAGTAGGTCTACATATACCCAATTCGGGGGGGGGGGGGAGTCAGATATACATGCATATAAATGTTTATATATATAACAATGGTCACTTGAATATAACCATGGTCATGTTCATATAAAATTGTTCTATGAACACCAATGGTTGTTGGCTAGCAGGCTGCGCATCTACATAGGTAACAGTGCTTGGGCTTGGGTGGAGAAATAGGAAAGTGTGCCGACGTGACCTGCATAATCTCTAACCGTAATACTTAGTGTGGATGTGGGTCATGGTCGCTGATCCATGACTACTGCTAAACCCTGTTTATAATTAGAAGGATAGGGGTACTACCAGAAGACAATGGGACATATCGCACATCAGTGCAACTGAGGAGAGTGGGTGTGTCGTGTATGTGGGCATATGGAGGAAGTGGCGGTGGGCCTGAGGCTGGGTTTGTTTACTATTTGGCCAGGAACAATGTACATAATGGTAATGGTTATTACTTAATTATGTGTCGATGATGTTGGCCAGTTCAACTATCTTAGACATAGCATATAATATATTAATTACTGTTATGTACATTTCATCTAGCAAGCTATTTTATAATACACCATTTTAACAATTTCTGGGTCCATTAATTAACTGCAGAGTGGACATCATTTGCAGCATATTTCTAAAATGTGTAGAATTAAGAATAACATTACAGTGCATGTTCTCCTGTAATACTACTTATAAGAAAGCTTAAGAACCGTAAGCTCAGTCCGTAGCGGCACGCACATGCACACCCACACCCACACCCACACCCACACCCACACCAACACCTACCCAAGTGGCCATGCATGAGTAGACTGCTAAAACAACAACCCATCGGTCTGTGTATATAACAAGTTAGCTACATTGAAGTAATGGTTTACATGGTGTCACATATGACGATTTGTTCATATTCCTGGGTATTCCTCATTAACTATGTATGGGATTTATATTATTTTTCCTAATAGGTTTCAAAGTGTTCTTAAACCGCATTCTTATGACGTATTTTGTGAGGATTTCAAGCGAATCGAAGTAATGTGTAGACACCAACACCTGACCCCTAATAATCCTATATGAAAACCGTCTTGGTTTTTCAAGACGCCTTGAAAAAGCAAGCCGTTTTGAAATCCAAGACGTGGCCCCTACCTGCTAATCTATGTACTCTTTTCATACTCATCATACTCACTGGAAAAAAGTTAATGCGAATAGCAGATACAGTTCTTCTTTTCGGGAAGGGATAACTTTTTTGCGAGTATATGGTAACGTCTATAAATAATCAGACACTCGGTGCAGGAGTCTATTCTTATCGGGTGTCGACGACCACGCGCGCGAAGTGACTAACGTTTTTCTTTAGACTTGACTGAAGCTGCATTTTCAGCTAATTCACCGGCGGTTGAAGCGAAATTAGACAAAACATGATGTACATGAGAGTTTTGTCATGCATAAGATTATTTTTGTTGTGGATGACAAAGGATCGGGGTGAGCGTGATATCATCGTTCGGAACTATGACAAAGTTCCCTACATATGTTTATATTGTTTGAAATGCATATCTAAATACCTATTATACTTAGAAACATGAAATCAAATAACCATGATAGCTAGAGAATCTATTCTATATTACTATATGTATTACAAAACATAAAAATATATATAAAATTAGGAAATAATACTAATTAAGTTAACTTTATAAGACACTTTCCTTTTCTATAAAGAATTTTTCTATATATTGATAGTACTTAATAAATATAATAATAATATAATATATAAACAACAATTATTTATTTAATAAAATAAATATAAAAATAATAATAAAATATAATTTTGTTGTGAAGAATTTTACAGATTAAACATAGACAGTGAGTAGTACCAGTAGATCAAAGTAAAGTGATCGACAGTCTGTTTCCCTATGATCCGGGCCGGACACTGATCAGTCTGTATCCCTAGGATCCGGGCAAGGCATCGGAGCGTTCGTTGTTGGATTGAAATGATCCTTATTCACTTTACAAAAGTGAGTCTGTAGGGATCGTTCAGCTAAAAGGTGATGACATTTTTTCTTGACATCCTTAATCACTTTACAAAAGCGAGTCTGTGGGGACAGCTCAGCTAAAAGGTGATGAAATTCTTTCCTTTTTAAATTATTCATACAAAACCATTCATCTACAAATTGTTGTTCAACTACAAGGCTATTTAGGATTTTACAAAAACTTTATTGAGGCTACAAAACTGTGTACCAGTAGTAATATACAGTAAATTGACAACTAGATTACTGACATTACTAAATTTTGCATATCAATTTTTGCTTGGATCTGGCGAAGAAATTCTATAAAATAACATTTCCATTTGAAAATTCATGGACATAAAAATGTGTTGAATATTGCCATTTATTCATGATAGGTTGGTCCATTTAAAAATTGATGGACATACAAATGTGTCGAATATTGCCATTTATTCATGAAATGCAGGTTCATTTGAAAATTTATGGACGTAAAAATGTGTCAAATATTGCCATTTATTCATGAAATGTTGGTTCATTTGAAAATTCATGGACATAAAAATGTGTCGAATATAGCGATTTTGTTATGAAAGGTAGGTTCATTTGAAAATTCATGGACATAAAAATGTGTCGAATATTTGAAAATACTTGAGGAAATGTATTATTCAAATACTTTCCTGAATAACAATCAGATATATGTTAACGTGAAGAAAGGTAACTTTCTGCTAAATGATGACCAAGATTGATAGCGACTCTGCAAGAATGGAACGATATCATCAATATCGCAATGCAAATGCACTAGTTTGGAGGAGAACATTGGCATATATAATTAAATCGAAGAAATAATCAACATTTTGCCGATGGAGACAATTAACATGAAGAAAGGAAGGCAACTGCTGAGAAAATGTATGGAAACCGCGATAGCATGTAAAACTAAAGCTAAAAGCTAGAAATCTACTATTATTTGATAATATAGATGTGGCCATTGTAATTTCAAAGTTCGAAACGAACCACTGTCATTGCTTTGTTTACCTTTCGATGCTGAGTATATGCTGTGGGTATACAGCTTTCTGTCGTTTGTGCTATTTTTGTTAAAACTGATGTTTGATATTAGATACTTGTACATAACGTACAAAGGGACATTTTGAATGTATTTCTGCCTTTATTTCCGCTCAAAACAACATATTTTTGGTGAAATCAGAGAATTTGGTTGGTTTCTACAGGAAAATTGTCAGTGAAACTAGGTCATCGATTCAAACTGCTTAAACCTTGTTTTCTCATAGAGCTGAGATCCGCAATGTTAAATCTATGGAGAACTGTCGAGCAACCACGCGTCTACCATCAACATCATTGGGTTTCTCCAAGTTTGACAGCCGGAAAGATGAAATGTGTGGACCAAGCGTATCGATGTGGAACTAACTGGTAGTAATGCTAAATCCAATTTGTACCAATGTAAGGTCGATGCTGTTAGACTGAACACTAACCTCTAGATTGTCACAAGGACCTCTGAAGTGTCACAGAGTTGGAAAAAAGTCGGATTGGACTAAAAACATGATATTGAATGTCAGAAATGGGTTATATTCTTTGTGAGTGGCCGAAAACGGTGATTATGAAGCTAAGAATTTTGTTATTCGAAGTCAGAAACCTTATCCATTAAAAATGTTAGATATTAAGATATTATTAATTATTGATTGGTGGATTCAATAAGGTAAAATGAAGACAATGTAGTGATGTAAACTTCTTTCCTTGCTGCGGGGACGCAGGTGGTAAGAAGTGGAGGGGCGGAGTACGTTGTAAAATATTCTGATTTACGGCATCGAGGGGAATGCAAATGTTCTATTACTGATCAGGTGTACTTGACCAGGCGCATGTATGTATATATATGTAAGGGCTGGTGGTGCCTGAGTGGGATGTAAATAGTCATAGTGGTGCTGGCAGGTCTGGGTGTGAGGGAACTCAGGGCCTACCCCCTCCCCTTCTGCTGGGTAGGATCACCACACTCAGCATCAAGGTTGGTTCTGGCCATGGAGCCATACAGCTTGGTGGTGGTGCGCAGACCACCAGTAGCAATGGGGACCAGGAATGCTGGATCCCTATTGGTAGGGCCAAGAATGCTTGTTTCCCATTGGGGGAAAGGGGTGGGGTGATACTCTACAATGAACCCATGTAACCATATAAATATTAAACCAGAGGGCTTGACTCTCTCTCCTTGTTTACACTTTATACTCTTCCTTTCTCTTTGTCTGTATTGATTTCACTATAGCCTGCCTACACAACCACAGATTTGAACTTTAGCCATTTTACAACACGATCTCCACCAGAAGCCGGTGTCCACACCAGCGATCTCTGGATGCAGCGCATCCGGACAGGGCAGTGCGACCACGCACTTCACCCAGCCTGTCAACAGAACAACGCCTGCAACCTTAAATATGCCAAAACCACATCTTTGGTTTAACAACAAACAATTTCTGATTGGTGCTTGGGACACATACCTGGTGCACACTAACCCATGAGTACTTGAAAATGGAGGGAGGCAACAAGCACACAGCGTGTCACCACACCCTCCATCCTAAGCTAGGTCGTCTTTTCCTTGAATTTCCACTATCGCACATACAGACCCATCCCTGCTAGGGCAGTACAGTCCAGTGCGATTACGTGAGCAGGCCAAGTAGCTCGCTTGGCTATGGCTCACACTGCGCCGGAATGGTCAGGTTTCTGTTAGGACCTGCCCATGGCTATTTCCACTCCAGCAGGAATCCCAGAGGTACATGATGTAATGAATTATCTCCTCCACCCCTTACTTGCTAATGAGGGCTCACTGCAAGCAGGAATCAGAGGAAAGACTAATTGTTATAATTAACTTCCCCCCCCACCTATACTTGTAGTCCAACAACCAGGAATTAGAGAGGCGCAAAATGTTTAACTAAATCCTCCCCTCCCTCAGTGGTTCCATTTAGGATTGGGCGGGGAGCCTGAATTCCCAATACTCCCAAATCTTGATGAGGCACTACCAGGGTCCCGAATCAGCTACCTGTGGCCAGTCAGTAAGGCATGGGAAAGGCATGGGATAGGTAACTAGAAACCCTATCATGGCAAGATCCAGTGGTTTCGAGCGACTCTTCGTAACAACAGCGGCCAATTCCGACCAGTTAATTATGCCAAAATATGGGGAAAAAAACCCGTTTTGAGATTTATACAGCGTCCCTGCTGATCCCCAGATTTTTGGTTCAGACGCAAAAGAAGTGTATATAACATGCGGAATATGCACTACCCTAGTAGAAAGCTCGGCAACCTCTAAATAACTACGCAAATTTATACAGCATCCCTGCTCATCCCCAACATTTTTGGTTCAGATGCTACATATACTGTACAAACATGCTAGTAGCCAAACTAACCCCTGTACGGAGGCACGGAAAGCTCCAACACTGAGCCATGTGGCTTATATCGCACAACGGTGTCCTTATGGACTAATAACGTCTCCCTGCTCTCCAGTACCATCCCCTGTCTCCTCTTTGGACATCGACATATGGCACAACAAGCTTGGCACCTGCAATAAATATAAACATCACCAAGCAACAACATTATGCCAGCCACTGCCAACAAACAATACCATAGTATGCCAAAATGTTCAGCACAGACATATCTGTCGGGCACCTGGACTAGGCCATCAAATGACATCAACGGGACCTGCAAACGTTCGAGCTGCTCCTTCATGACTCGGTTGAGAGCAGGAGGCCATGAGACATTCAAGGCTGGGAGACCCAGCCTCGATGGCACCCGCTGTATGTTCATGGTCTCATGTTTAACTGTTAATGTTCGCAAAAGCCAACCTCTGCCCTCCACCATGCATGCCTTCGGCACCTGCAGCAATGTTGGGCCGGGGATCCTCTGATTGATTTGAGGCTTCCCGGCACAGCAAATTGTCACATCGATGCGAGGTTCACAGGGTGCAATACTTACACCACCTATGCCCTCCACAGGTGCCACAATGGTGGCAGACACAGTCTTCTGGATCTTCGTGATCTGAAGCTTGCAGTCCTCCAGATTCATGCCCATTACCAGTGGTGCTTCACAGGCCTGGTAGGTCATCTCCATGTTATGGTAGCACACGATGGGTAGACTGCCTATGCAAGCTTCCAGATAGAAGCTTGCCTTCCTTTTCATGCTCACCGCTACCACTGTCCGCAAATGTTCAGTGTCCCGCAGCACCGGTAGATAGTCAAATGATAGTCCGAATACGTGTCCTGGCTGACCATCTGTAGGCCCAGTCAGAAGGCGATAGACACATACGGACCCCACACTGCCTCCACCTTCGAGTCCTGGTAGTACCAGTGTAGATCCAGCCCATTAATGCCTGCGCCCCTGGCTGCCTCCAGCACAAGTGCCAACTGCGCCTGCTCCAGGAGTTTCTCCGTGAGCATGCCGTGCTCCAGCTGCATCTCTATGCGGTGGTCGAGGGCCCGTTTGGATACATAATCATCCACCGCACTTTCCAGTTCTTCCACTGCCAGCCTCACGTGCTGCAGCAGCAGATCATTGGAGGTGGCTGTCATGTCTTCCTCTTCATTCTGAGCTAAGGCCAACATTCTTTCCACCACTGAAACATGCTCTGCTAATTGCAGCTGTACATTATGTGTCCGATTCATGATAGAAAGCATGTCCTCTTGGTTATGCTTCAGGGCCTGCATTTGGAGACTGTTTGAGGTAAGAGCCTGTTGCACCTTGTTTAATTGTGCTTGACTAACCATGCCAAACAGCCAGGATGCCGCTACCCCAACTGCATCAAACAGTCCCCGTCTAGGTCATTTTGCCACCAACTGTTGAACTTCAACTGGATCCTGCTCCAACATAGCCTGTAGGACACTGAGTTTCATGTTCCAATGATGAATATTATCATACCACCTGTTCTTTGTCAATTTATCTACATGGTCAGTTCTCCACCAGTGGCCGGTTTGGGGGTGTGATCAATACCACCAGCTGCCACACAGCTGACACCGTTCTCACCTCACCTTGACCTCGGACTGGGACACCATCCTCAGAAAAGAGGTTGGTGCTGCTCTCCTGAGGCAGACAGCACCAAATGATGCCTATCTGCCAATACAGCGACCACACAGTACAAATTGACAGAATATCTCAAATGCAGTATCAGGTGATAACTTTAAAGGAACTTGTGTCCTGTTGCACCATGTTAATAGTGAGAACCGGGCAGACCCTATTATCAGCCCCAACACTGCTATATTCGACGAACACGTGGTACCTGGTGACAAATCTAAAATGCTGCAATTAATCTGGACAACTCCTGAATGCAATGTAATTGCCCCCCCCCCCCCGGAGCTTCCTGAAGCGATACATTTTAGTCTAAAAACACACCTTAGCTTCCCAAAACGAGCAAAAACTAAATGTTTTGAAAATAATGACTTTTTATGGAGAACACAACACAAATGTCTGTGTAATGTAAATAACCACAGTCTCAATGTTTTTGGTTCCACCAACATTCTATATATGCACGATAATCGTGAACATATATATATAATAATAGACATACCAGAGTCTATCACCTCGTCCTCCTGGTACTTCCAAAGATCACCTCCCCGCATGCAATGCAGGTGTGTTTTGCCAGGTGCTGCTCCTCCAAGTCTGGCACAGGCGGAGTGAGTCTGGTCTTCTCATGGGTGTGGGATCTCAACACACGTGTGGGAGGATCGTCACAGCTGACTGGTGGTGGGCGTTTGACCACACCGGTCACTGTCCTGTGGTAGTCCGACTCCCGTGTCACCACCAGGCGTGCATGGTCCAGTGCACCAGTGGACATGTCCCCTGGCATCATGTCAGATGGCATCACTGCCTGCCACGCATCGCTGGGCGCTGCATCGGTGTCCAGCGTGTGGGTAATGATGACCTTCTCAATTGGCCCTCCGGCATGCTTGCACCCGCATGCCGGGTCGACCGTCATCCCAGGCCCAGCCCCATCATGCTTCATCACCTGTTCGGGACCCTGCGGAACAAAAGACAGGCGAGACACAAAAGTACCGCTAGCTGCCCCCCTGACCATCATGTCCCCATTACTTTTCCCAATTATCCCATCACTACCTCTGCCACCCTTACCACTACCTCCACTTACCTCCGGATGGGGACTGTTATGGCCATTGACCATACCTCGGCCCTCCTTGGCCGTACTTAGTCCCCCATCAGTGTCATGGTCCAGTGGTCGGGCATCTGTACCCGAATGTCCAGACAAGGCTTGTCACCTTTTATGGCCCCCATTGTGCCTGGCGCGGCCCGCGTCACCTGCCCCATTATGGCCAACAAGTGGTGAACCCCTATGCTTCTTTCCTCCTCTTTCAGCCGATCTCTTCTCAGGGCCAGCTGCTTCTCCCTGCGAGCACTATCTCGCAGGAGCTGTGCTTTCTCCTGCTTGAGACCGACGCCCAAACTCTCTAGTCTCTCTCAGGAGCCTCAACTGAGTTTGTAGCTGCCTGGCCGCATATTTGGCTATAAATGTCACCTTATCAGCATCTACTGCTATCTGCAACCCCAGACGCAAACCAATCTGCGAACCCCTTATTGAATTCTGCCTCCGCCATACTGGCACCGGTGTCTGTTGGAAGCCTAATTCACCTCAACCGGTCCAGGTTGCTAGATATGGAGGCTCTAGAGTTGGACCTGCTCCTATCTCTCAGTGCCCTGTCAGCCCCACTCTGGGTCCGCCTATCCAGTGTGCCAACCAATTCACTCCCTCACCCTGTATCACATACACCCAATCTGGCTCTTACACATTCACACATATACAAAAACCCACCTTATATACAATGTATATGTATCCTGTATGTTTTGTATGTGTGGCATGCAGTGTGTTGTGTGTGTTGTGTGGCCTGAGCCTGTTCCTCCTTGAGTGTACCTGCAATCAACACATATATGCAACCACATATATACACAATGTTGACCGACCCTGTCCAGGTCGCCTCAGGTCCACCTCACCCCACCTATCTAATCACACTCACACCCACACACACAGAGCTCCGGTGGCCTTCAACGTCCCCAGGCCAGTCATAAAGGTGAATGCAGTCACCCAGGCATGCATCCCAGCATCCTGTCTACCCCTACTTAGTAGCCTGGTCAAAGGAGTGTGGGCTACTAATATGTTATTAGCCACGCCCCCCTCGCCACTCCTACCGACCAGCAAATTTTGCTTTAACTTTTTCATATTTCCTGTATTGCTACACGTTCCCGTTGTGACAACCCTTAACTTAGTCATAAATAGCGGTACAATGATATCTCACCATGTCTCAGCGCCTCTACACCTGAAACAAGCAATAAAACCAAACAGGACCCTACCTAGTCATCAGAGACGAGTCTTCCATTATCTGTCATCTCCCCACGCCTTCCATCATCCATCATGGAGGCGCTTTCCATCCTCACAGAAGCATCTACCATCCTCGGAACCGCGTCTCCGTCATCAGGGATCGTCACGCATCCTTCCATCTTTGGAGGCGAGTCTCCCATCATCTGAGAACCCTCTTCCGTCTCTCAAGTCATGTCTTCCATCTTCTTAGACAATCGTCGCGGTTGCCAATGAAGAATAACTGCTGGCCGTCTCAGTTACCCTACTCATCTTAATACTCACTACTATCAGGAGGATCCTTGCAACTGTCTGCCAGTCTCCACCCACTGAATACCAAAACAACTCATAAGAAAGAAAGGCAAGATTGACACTGATAAGGTTGAGCTTTATTGCTACATCTCTTGTTCACCTACTAGTGACCTGTCACCCTGACTCACTTACAACTTGCCAGACAGAACCACATGGTTCCTGCTTGTTCAGTCTAATTCAGTGCCTACAGCCCATTGAACCTAAGTCTATGGGTGTTACACACAGCTCCGTGGTGAACTGCTTCTCTTGGTATCTCTAGAATCAGTGTCTATGCATAGCAAGTGCAAGGAGTACAAGGGTGACTGGACTCACACAGCCAGCCAATCAGACACCTCTGCAGCCTGAGAGGGCTGGCACCCAAGATGGGCACCTGTCACTCAAGCCCTAGCGCAGGTGGTGTTCATAATATATGCAGAATGGCTGGGTGTGCTTTCCCAGTGGTCCCATGGTAACAAGTAGTTGTCATACAGTTACAATAAACATTAATATATGCTCCCCCTCCATTTGCACTCTTCCTGGTGCATGGAGGGAACATTTCTATAATTAATAACCGTATCTTAATATCCGGACATCATACCGCAATCCCGGTCACTGCGCGTCATAACATTTCCTCATAGTTATTTATATGCCACACAGCGAGTGGGCACACATTGCGTCGCTATTACCTAACAATGGTCCCTCCCTAGACCCCGCCCCTCCGGCCCGGCGGAATGCGCCCGCCACTCTCCCGGACCCGACTTATTAATGTCATTACCAACTCGACCTTACCCGACTCCAGTTTACCCAACTCCACTTTACCCGACTCCACTTTACCCGAATTCACTTTACCCGACTTCTCTTTACCCGACTTCACTTGACCCGACTTCACTTGACCCGGCTTCACTTGACCCGACTCCACTTTACCTGACCTCACTTTACTCGACTTCTCTTTACCCGACTTCACTTTACCCGACTTCACTTTACCCGACTTCACTTTACCCGGCTTCACTTTACCGACTTCACTTTACCCGACTTCACTTTATCCGAGTTCACTTTAACCGACTTCACTTTACCCGACCTCACTTTATCCGACCTCACTTTACTATAGTTCTGATATCTGCATGTTGGTAATCAGCAGTCAGTGAGTGGGTCGGCGCTTGAGACCATATCGTATGGGGGGATGCGGGGGGGGGGGGGGGGTGAGCGATGTTGTTCTGCGGCGAGCGGGCAGCGAAGTGACGGGCTAGATGTGGGGAGGGTAGCGAGGAAAGACAAAAATAGCATTTGCCTCATGAAAGAATTAGCGATGTTAGCCTTGGACAACATGCATAATTCACAACACTCAGACAAAGAGACAAAGCATGTAAAGAGTTTAATTATATTTATTGAATCAAATAAATCAGGACCCATGATAAGGCCAAGCAGGTATTGTTATGCTTATGGGTGACAGAGACCCTGTAATCATTTAAATGCTACTCGGAAGGATAGTTCTGATATCGGCATGTTGGTAATCAGCAGTCAGTCAGTGGGTCGGCGCTTGAGTCAATAAATTAGTGAGCACCGAGGGGGCGGCATCAATGACAGTTCAGGCAAGATAGGCATTCACACCTGGGGACCTGCGGCCATGATACCTGGAAGCGGAAGTCCTTCACCCGCCCCTCCTTAGGCTATGGAGGGTATAGCAGTTCGAAGTACCGGTGGCGGCAACAGCCGCAGTCCATAGCATATGGAGGAGGGCCCGGGCAATGAGTGGCGTGCCCGAGGGCAGGAGGAGTGCTTGTGAGTCTGGTTGCAGGTCAGTGGAGTCAATGTATTTCCACAAGGCATGAACCGGGCAGCAGTAGGAATGGGGGATGGCGGGTAGGCGATAGGTCAGAGGGGGGGCAGGGGAGAGGCAGGTGTTTGTAGAGCGCACAGTTACTGGTAACTCCTTCTTCCTGAGGAATATATCAGAGGACCTGAGGACACGAGGACCTATGGAGTCAGTAGTCCGTGGGAGAAGGTTGCTTTGTCTCATAAACGTCAAGAATCCTTGTAATAAGGCTACAATAACTACACATGGGGTTGACTTAAGCCTGACCAGATACGTGATTATCTTACATAAATTAGAGGCAGAGAGAGGCAGGGCAGAGGCAATGCAGTGTTGTGAGACATTGAAGATGGCCCTTTTCATTACTACTAGTTTGTGTGCAGCAAATTGCACATACATGACTGGACTGCTGGTGACCCAAAGCTTAACCGAGCTATAATAGTTCATTACTGCGGCATGTGACTTAAGGATCGAGGAGAAGAACACAAGGAAGGACAATAAATCATATACGGTAGGGGAAAAATGAGAAACATCATGTCGCACACAGAACGCTGTGTATTTCTTAATGTGCGCCACATTGTTCTGCCACGTTCACTGGGCTAGCCGATTCAAAGAGCTGGAGGAGTCATTCATGGTGCTTCAGTGTGTAGCCTGGAAGATAGAGGAACAGATTATGCTATCTTTCAGATGGAAGGGAATTACAATTTTAGATCGAGGATATCAAGGGAGAGGACAGGTTCTACTATAATTAATTTATGGGTTGAACAGAGTCGTGAGGAACCACAACTGTTGAGCACAAGCACAGAGGATGGGATCCCTGCCTTTCCCTGAGGATATGACTAATTTTGATGCTAAGTCATCGGTATTGATTGTTAAAATGAAATGCTGGAGTTGGTTGGGGGAGAGCACCATCACAGCGTGGACCAGATTCAAGGCTTCTAATTGGTTAATAGACAGCTTACTTGTGGTGACTGATGGGAATTGAACTGTGTAGTAGTTAGAGGGGGAAGAGGCTCCAGCTGTTGTCAGGGTAGAATTGCACTCTATTATCAAAGGCTCTCTTAGTTTAGATGGGAGGAGCTTGATGGCATTGTAGGAGGAGGCAAACTTCTCAAACCAAAGATGGTCCTGGAGCAGGGGGGAAACTATGTTGTCCGATAAAGGGAGTTGACCATAACACATCTAGCACTCTATTTGTGAAGCGTGTCGCTGGTTTAATACACTTTTATATGTGGTGCAACTTCCCTGCTAAGCTTTGGAGCTGTTTTCCCGATGCCTTTGACTTCGCCTTCCAGGCTACACACTCATTAACTATTTTTGACAGCTTTTCCTCGGGGAGGCAGACGGACATGCCAGGTGCATCTATTGTGAAACCTAGCCAGACTATTGATGCTACTGGGGGTGAGCACTTCTCTACCACTAACTCTAACTCTAATTGGGCTGCTAGTACATTGAACCTATTATACACCTCAGTTGCTTTCACATAGGTTGGCTTGAGACCCACAAAGTCATCGAGATAGCAGAGAGCGTAGTAGCCTTCTCGGCGTAAGAGCCAAACCAAAGCTTGAGTTCTTCGGGCACAGGCTAGGGCTGATGTATGACATCCAAATGGTGGGGGCGATATCCATATACACATCGTTATTGAGGGAGACACCAAGCAAGGGTCCTGAGAGGGAACAAACTCTAAGCTGATGGTATGCCCGGGCAAGATCCGCCCCCCAGAACCAGGCAGAAGAGCCCAATAAAGTAAGCCTATCAGTGAGAGTGGAGACTGTCGGCAATGAGAAATTAAATGGAAGGCCTGTCTATTATAAGATGCTTAATGGTCGAGTTTTTCTTCAGGCGGGTCATAAGCGGGCTCAGCTGACATCAGGGGTGGAAGGGTGGGGATGTGAACAGACCTAATAGAGCTCCTAATCCTAATTCTTTATCAATAAATGACCTATTGTGAATGTTGGTATCAGCTGATGGGGTATGGTTAACAGGGTTAGGGGTGGGGATTCTCATGGCAGTATAATCAAAGGGCCACCTGAATTCAAGGTGGTCGACAAGTGTTACATCAGGGTAATCAAGTAATAGTGCCAGCCAAACTGGAATGTTCAGGCCTGACGGTACTGTAATTCTCACCTTCAGGTAATTTGGCAATGCTGTTACTCTCACTCTATCATAAATATCAGCATATAGTGAACAATCCTGCCAGAGAGCGTGGTTAGTTACTGGCCAAAATGAATTTAACAGCTCTCTAGACAAGACTGGTGTGGGAGGGGGTGTGAAATTATGCGGGCGTGTTGCATCAGGTGTGGGTGGTGGGGCGTGTGGTGGTGCTGGTAGGGTTAAGGGGCAGGGGGTGCGGGGCAGATTGGGTGGAGTGCAGGACTGGCGGGCTAGTTAGGTCAGGTGGCAGTGGCAGGGAAAGGGGCAGGGCCGTGGTCTTGGGTGGGGAAGTGGGAGGTGGGGGTGGAGCAGGTCAGGGAACTTTTACTAAGTGGCAAACTTACTGCAGCGGCTCATGACTGGTCTGTGAGTTTTTTATCTAGAAATTTGCGCTTCTTCAGACAATTTTGTTCTGTGGGTGGCAGGACTTGCCTGAAGCGGTAAGCGCAGTAAGCACAAATGTGCAGATACTGTTCTGCACCTGATCTGTGGGTGGCTTGAAAGCCACAATCCTTCCCCCAGTTCCACAGGTGACAGGCCTTGCCATCTGTATCTTTGTTATATTCTTCTTTTGGGTTTATCGGAGCTACTGCGGTGGCCTGAACCACCTGTGGAGGGGGCGGGGCTGTGCGGGTGTCTTGAATGTGTGTGTATATAGGGCGCTCTGGTGCTGATCTTGGCACGTCTGTACACACCTCTCGCTGCACATCTTTCAGGGCAGCAGTGTCATGCCAGGTATCTGGGAGCCTACCATTGGCAACCATGAGAAAGATTTGTTTGGACCAACGCCGACACGTCAGCCAATCCCATGTTATGGCCATTCTCGCCAGGTCTTCCTCATGATGGAAAAGTGGTGGCCACCACTACTCAGAGAAAGAGGGGTGTGCTGCCAGGTGTCTCAGGGCAACAAAATATTCGACCTCCCACACCAACCTTTTTACATGCGTCTCCTCTCGTAATAAAGTTGTTGTGAAAGAAAGTCATACCTTTTTGCCGTTGGAAGGCTGGTGTTGCTTCGAGGAGAGCTGCCGCCGCTGGGTGAATGTCTCGGGCCGGTCTAGGAGGCGGAGCGGGAGAGAGGTGGGGTGGAATGTAGGGTTGGTGCCATGGCGGGTAGCGAGAACGCTGGACTGGTGTCGGTTGCGGCACTGGTTGAGGGGTGTACTGAGGAAGCGGAGTATGTGCATGCACTTGTGTGAGCATAGGGGGCAGAGGGGTGAGTGACAGGGTAGGCGTGTTGGGCGTAGCGGGACTAGTAGGGGGGCATGGCGGCTGCCTGGCCTGGGGGTTCGGGCCAGGGCATGGAGTCTCCTGAAAGGGCCTGAAGCTGCTTTCTCTAAGACGTCAAGTCTAGCCGTTACCTCTGCATAGTGACTGTTCTTGCATCGGAGATTCCTGATAATTTATTGGTCGGACTCATGGGCCAACTAGCCGGAAGAGGTTGACAGGACAGGTGTAAGCTGGGTGGTGACGACTGTTGGGTCTCGGAATTCAGGAAGGGGTCATAGGATGACCAAACTGCTCTGTACAGTTGTGATCTCCCTTGTTGCTGTGAGAGTATGGGCCGGCTGCGGTGCTTAGGCGGCCAGGCAGGAACGTCTGCCGGTATCTGATTAGTGGTCTATGTGAGGTGAGTGATGGTGAGCGATGTTGTTCTGCGGTGAGCAGGCAGCGAAGTGACAGGCTAGCTGTAGGGAGGGTAGCGAGGAAAGACAAAAATAGCACTTGCCTCGTGAGCAAATTAGCAATGTTAGCCTCGGCCAACATGCATAATGCTAGTAATAACGACAATTATAATAACAATAATTATAATAATAATAATACTGACAATATAATGACAATAATACCAGTAATAATAACAATAATAATAACAACAATAATAATTTGAATAACTTCATTAATAATGACATTGATAAGAATGATATAAATAATTATAATTATAATGATAATAATAATAACTCGTATACAGGACTGTATACAGCTGTAAGGCCAAAGCAGACTCCGGCTATACTACTTTCCAACTACTCTAGTTCCCGGGTTTGAACCCAGGGGGACTATTGGCGCTGCATGCACAGCTGCCTGCTGCTGACTGGTAGGACGTCACTCGGTCCTCCGGCTCCACCCGAACAGCTACTGTGCGTTTTTTTTGTGTTTTTTTGTTTACGGTAGGCATTGTCCAGCCAGATGTCAGTTGATGGTCAGTATGACCCACTACATTGATTTGCTAATTGTTTATTGAACTGGAATTCAAGTTACTGTTATGATTGAAGGTTATGCATTAATTGCCCTTCCTATGGTTGTCACCATTTCTTGCTGTGCAATGAATAAACTGATGTCGCCCTTATCATCTTAAGCCTCTGCTTCTTACAACGATAATAATGGTGAAAATAATAATAATTGATAAAAATATAGGTACTAATACATCTAATAAATCTAATGTGGCATGTTCACTGTTCTACCTCTCTGAACTAACCCCAACCCCCAGTAAGCTGGCCACTGCATATGAAGGGGTGTAAAGGGTGTGTGTGGGGGGGGGGGGGGGAGAGCAGTAACACAGGGTTTGCCACTGCATATACACCCATGGCTGACTGGAGGTACCCCTATTGTGATGTGGTTGTTTGGTTATAGCAACACAGTAACTAACTTAGATTGTATAGACTGTCAATTTCTAATTGTAAGATGGCCGGAAGACCAGTGGTCCAGCGCTGACAAATGTCATATTCAGATGAATAAACACTTTACAAAAAAAAAAAACAAGGAACCTGGTCCATAACCATTAAATTATGATTAAGCACTAATATTTTAATGTTGTTTTACAAATTACTTCCCCAGCTAAATATCCTGACACTAATCAGGGATCTTAATATAATTTGTTCCTTTCCTGTGATAGGTTCCAATATTAAATCTATCACAAACTCAGTTTTCCACCATCATTTATGTAATTTCACTACCTAATCTTATATCAAATTCGACCTTGGAAATTGAAGCGGACTTAAAATGACCAGCATCACCTGAACGAGGTAAGCTCTCCAACCTGGTTATATACATACAGATATAGTGGTGCCACTCACCTGGTAGATGCAGGACAGACTAGCTGCGCACACACACAGTGCCAGGCGATGCTGACGACTACTGCTACACTCTACAGGTGTATATGTAATATACCCAGTATATTCATTCTCTGATGCAATATGCCTGCCTGATATGACCTTAGATATTCCTAGGATGTAAAACCCCAACAAACAAACTGATATTATATGAGTTCAGATTGCACTGTTAGTGTAAGGTAGAATCTGATTGGATCCAAAATTCTGAAGCGTGAGATGTTCACACTGTCAATCGGTTGCAGAGTGTATATGTGAGTGTATATATACAGCCCGAATCACCGTACTTCCATGGAAACCCTTGTTTTCTTTGCTTAGTACATACGTTGGCAAAGGTCTAGATTTCAAGTAAATAATGAATAGACTACATAATGGTAACTTAAACCATAAACATAAGTTATTAATTAGGCAATTTAGTGCCACCCATTGTCATTGATTATGTGACAACAACAGTCTGTTACAACTTGCATCCAGTACTGGAATAAGATATGCATCATTGCTTCCAATCAATATTTTAAGGGGGTCATTCAAATTCTTCATTATGTTCATGGCTGTTCAAGAGTAGTGCTTTTCCCAGACACTTCCGCCGACAAAGTAGTCCACATCAACATTTTATCATAGAACATGAGAGTGGTTTATCTTATATAATCATTTGATTAAAGTTGCTTAGTCTGATGAAAGCAAACCAATTTGTAAACCAAAATAATTGCGTACATTTGATCCTACCCAACTCAGATACTAATACAGTTATTAACCATTTGTTGTTGCATAGAACGGTATGCAAATTCAACTTAATGGAACATGTTATTGCTGAAGCCTATGGTGTCAGAATGTCCATGTGAACGCAGACATTAATTTGATAAACCTTCACTTCAAATATCTCCAAAGTTAACCATTTATAATTAAAGTTACTTCAATTAGCTGACGTAGATTATAACAATCAACTCAATATATTTATCTTTAAAAGATGTGAAAAACTCAAAATAATATGACTACTATTTTAAAGTTGCATAGACCGAACGTCATATTTTTGGACAAAGATTTATTGTTATAATCTACCTCACTTTAGTTTGAATAACTTTTATTTTAAACGGGTATCTTTGGAGATATTTGAAGTGAAAATATACAAATCTTGGCAGGCATCTAAACATTCGAATATCATAGGCTTCAGTAGTAAGATGTTCTACTAAATTGACTTCTATGCAGCAACACATTCTTAATAAGTGCATCACCATCCAAGTTGGACATGTAGATTCGAATCCAGATAAGTGTTTTTGTTTCAAAAATAACTTAATACTTGCATCGCATTATCCAGCTTTAATTGATAAAGGCTGGACAGGAGTACGGCCCCTCTCCTCGTTGTACATTCTGATTGTGCAGATTGTACGATTGTGCACACGTTCAAAGCTGATATTGGGATCTTCAGTCATATTAAGGAATAGGGTGAAAAGCATGGCTAATACATTATCTACACGCCTGTAACGCAGGGCTCGTTGGTCGTTGTCGGAGCTTACATCCTGGCAACATCCGTCATATCAAGACGGGTGCCGATTTGCGACAGTGTCCACTTATGACGACTTTACAGTGTTGCCACACCGGGAAATCATGACATCAGCACCATGATCTAATAGCCCTCCCAGTCATACTGAGCAAACCAGTCCTTGCCCTATCATATTAACAGGTTGGAGAGCTTACCTCGTTTTGATGATGCTGGTTATTTTAAGTCCGCTTAAATTTCCAAGGTAGAATTCTATATAGGATAATGTAGTCAAATGACATAAATGACTGTGGAACACTGAGTTTGGGCTAGATTTACTATTGAACCATATTACAGGAAAGGAACAAATTATATTAAGATCACTGATTAGTGTCAGGATATTTAGTTTGGGAAGTAATGTGTAAAACAACATTTAAATATTAGTGCTTAATCAGAAGTTTATGGTCATGGACCAGGTTCCCTGTGTTAGTTACTGTGTTGTTATAACCAAACAATTACATCACAATTATTGTCACTATAATTATTTATATCATCCTTATTAATGTCAGTATTAATGAAATTATTATCATTATTATTGTTGTTATTATTATGGTCATTATTAGTGTTATTATTATCATCAGTATATTGTCAGTACTATTACTGTTACTATAATTGTTGTGTCAATAATTGACCTTATTATCGTTATTATTACAGTATTATTTTCATTATCATTGGCATACATATATGTGCATATGTATGCATAAATATACATGCATAGATATTTATGCACATAATGATAAATCCATTATCACATTAAAAGAGCCCAGATGTGTCCTACCCCATACCCCCTTGTGGTGTGTGTCTTTGGGGGGGGGGGGGGGGGCGCCGCGGGGGCGTAAACATCGCGAGCGGGCGGTGCCAGGTCGCGAGCGGTCGCCACCAGGTCGCAAGCGGATGACAAAACCCAGCTTTTACACTGACAAAGTGGTCGCAGACCTGTTACCCCAGTCACACGAGAGCCAGCGTCCGCCTCCGACCTCCTTACGCCCAAAAGGACGCCAACCTCCCAGCGTCCCATTTGATACAGTGATTCATCACAGCTTTCGCCGCCTACCCACAAGGACGCCAACCAGCCAGCGTTCCATTCGATACATTGATTCAAATACGTGGTAGGCGCCAACCTCGCGTCAAAACCATCATCATACCCCAGTCACACGAGAGACAGCGTTCGCCGCCAACCTCCCTACGCCCACAAGGACGCCAACCACCCAGCGTTCCATTCGATACATTGATTCAAATACGTGGTAGGCGCCAACCTCGCGTCCAAAATTCCCGAAATGGACGCCGGGAGGTTGGCGTCCTCGCGGCGACAGCACTCAATCAGGGCGTAAGGAGGGCGCAAGGAGGACGTTTTGACGTCGCGAATCGATCATAAGCGAACGCAGGCCTCGTGTGACTGGGGTAATGTCATTGCCTCCACATCTGACACCATGTAAAGAACGTCTTCACACCATGAGTACTGTAATGTAACTGTCTTTATTTAGAACGTTCTGTAGTGACATCACTCTGTGCCACACTGGGGGTGTTCGGATAACAACACAACTGGAAGACACATACATTACAGCTGTGACCCCACGCCGACCGTTCTGCGGCTGCACTTGCCAACTGATTGCCGCCAGGTCGCCGACCCGACGCCGACTGCATTTTGAATCAATGTATCGAGTGGGATGCTGGGAGGTTGGCGACCTTTTGGTCATAAGGAGGTCGGAGGCAGACGCTGTCTCTCGTGTGACTGGGGTACAGTGCATGCATGACATTCGAAGGCGGGGCAGTATAGGTTAGTGTGATACCCCAGTCACATGAGAGGCAGCGTTCGCCGCCAACCTCCTTACGCCCAAAAGGACGCCAACCACCCAGCGTTCCATTCGATACATTGATTCAAATACGTTGTAGGCGCCATGTTGGCGCCATGTCGGCGCCATGTCAGCGCCTTGTCGGCGCCATGTTGGCGCCATGTCGGCACCAGGTCGGTGCGAGGGCACCGCGAGGTCACCGCGAGGGCGCCGCAAGGGCGCCGCTGGGTCAGTGACAGGGTGGCGCTGAGTCAGTAGCAGGGTGGTGCTGGGTCAGCGCCGGGTCGGCACCAGGGCGGCGCGGGTTGGGGAAAGGGCGGTGCCCTGGCACCGACCACATGGTGACTGCAGCATCGCATGTGTTGGCGCCACCAGGTCGGCGCCAGATTGGCGCCATGTCGGTGCCATGTCGGCGCCAGATCGCCGGCAACTCACCAACCCAGGGCGGCACCAGGGTGGCGCCAGGGCAGAGCCAGGGCGCCAACCATTTTGAATGGCGCCGCCAGAACAGGATGTAAGGAGGTTGCACGTGCAGCAGCAGCAACCTCCTTGTGTCCAAAATTCCCGAAATGGACGTCGGGAGGTTGGCGTCCTCGCGGCGACAGCACTCAATCAGTGCGTAAGGAGGGCGCAAGGAGGACGTTTTGACGTTGCGAATCGATGATTAGCGAACGCAGGCCTCATATGACTGGGGTATTAGGCTTAAGGTTTTATTTAGTGTTAGGGTTATGCTTAGGGTTCTGCACATTCAAATGGTTTAAAACCGGAATCTGGCGATCGTATGCATAGCCTGGGATTTATGCTTACAACAGCATAGCCACTCTATTCATACTATTACTATTACTGTATTACTTTACGTTATTCACATTTATTTTTATATGTACCTACCATGGATCAATTTATGAAACTACAATAATGCTGAGTCTGAAATAAAGTATTGAATTGAATATGGGTCATGTACCCAAGATGGCGACCGTGAGTGGATGCTAAACTTACACGGATGCTAATATCGCGAATCCAATGTACTAAAGCGTGCATAACCAACCCAACACAAGTGGAAGCTCCACATAAACATACCAGGATACTGTAGGATACATATTGGAGGATGTAACACCGGAATACAGGAGGAAATCAATCAAAACAAGCGTATCGACCGTTAAGGCCCAGTCAGACCTTAGCGGACTGGGGAACCGGACGAGAACCAGACACTCTCCGGTGGTGTATGGCGATGTCCGGTACATGTCCGGTACCCATCCGGCGGTGTCCGGTGGTGTCCGGCGGTGTCCGGTACAAGTTTTGAACATGCACAAAACTTCTACCAGACACTACCAGACTAACGTGTTTGGTTGGTGTCCGGTTGGTGTCCGGTTTGTCCGGTTCATGTCCGGTACCCATCCGTACGTGTCCGGTACCCATCCGTTGGTGTCCGGTACCCATCCATTTGTAAAAATATACGGATTTTGGGTTCGGAATTATATATTGGCAGAGAACATTATTATTAATAATAAATTTAAGGACTTTGCAACACTTCTGTCACTGCTAATATATTATTATATAATGTTGATGCCAACATCCAATGCTCGACGCCGACAACTTTACCAGATGTCGGCGTCGCAATTCTTAAAGTGTAGTGCATTTCTTTGTTTTATATTAAATTATCCTACAAACAAATAAGGTTGTGGTATTTTCTCTACCTTTACATCCAGGATAAATTTAAGGACTTTGCAACAACTCTGTCAATGCTATGCCGTTCAACGCCGACATCCAATACTGTCCGGTATGTGTCCGGTTGATGGTCGGTCCGTCTGGTTCTCGTCCGGTTCTCGTCCGGTTCTCGTCCGGTACTCGTCCGGTACATGTATGGTACTTGTACGGTACTTGTCCGGTAGCCCGGCAGCAATTGACCCAATTCCGCTCCATTTCGATACATTTCGATACATTTTGTGTACCGGAGAGCACCAGACTAGAAAATTCTTTGTCCGGTTGTCTCCGGTACTCAGTCCGGTACGGTGTGACAGGCGCTTTAGATATGGCGGGAAACGGCGAAAACGGCGAAAACAAGGCTACGAAGGTGGAGGCCAAGTATTGCCAGGATAAAAATAAAAACAAAATGAAGGACAAACAAATGAACAAGGACGACATAGTAAGACTAATGATAAGGACAGTCAGGGAAGAACTGGAGAAGGAAGCCGAAAAAAAGATAAGGACATGACTGATGGTTGTAGAAACGAAACGAACAACACAGAAATTGTCGATGGAAACAACAAAACTAACAACAAAACTCACAAAAATGCTTGCAAAACCAAACTACAAGCACTACAAGTAGCATATGACACGCTGCAGATAGAATTTGCATGCTACAAGGCAGAATTTAAAAAAAAAAAGAAAAAAAAAAGACCAACGAAAATGTAAGCGAAAATGTAAGCAAAAATGCTAACACCAGGACAATGCCCATGGATAAGAAGAAGCCGCAAACGGAAGCGACCCAAAATCAGGCAATCAAACCAAAAACTGAGGAAAAAAAACTCAGTGTTATAGTCCATGGCATCCCCAAAAAAGAAAATTAAAGCATTCAGGAAACAATTACTGACATAAAAGAAACGGCTGGACAGTAGTGACTAAGGCCTTCCATCTAGGAAAAATCCCCAAAAATGTAACAACACCAAAAAAAACACCTGATAATACCAAAGCAGGTGAAAACAAAAGCCAAGGTGAGGAAACAAAAGAACAAGTCCAGGCCACTGAGAAAGTACAAACCAGGCCGAGGAGTATAACAATCCAGCTGGAGAAAGAGTCACAAAAAAAAGAACTCTTCCAGAAGAAAAAAACACTCCAGGCAAAAAAAGACTACAATAAAGTCACAATAAGACCACTAAGGACAGAAACGGAAATGCTGAGTGAAAAAACAGTACAACAAATCTACACACTTGCACTCGAGACCAAAAGTGACAAAATAAAATCGATCAAAATGAAAGGGTGTAACATAGAAATAAATGGGAAAACCTACACACCCAAGGAGTTCGAAGAGATCGAGATTCAAGAGATCACACCAGAAAAGGCTGCAACAAGGGAACACCCCTGGGGAGTGTCATCCCAAGGCCACAACTCCCCCATTAGTAACCTGTACAAGTGCGAAGTCACAGGAAAGGACAGGAAATAATACACCTCAGCTGAGCAATACTACTGCTCAATAATGTCCAAATATCATGATAAACATGATATAAGGAGAATGATCGAAAACAGAGACAACCCATACACAATAAAAGTAATAGCAAAAAAAATATGGAGATCACCAGAATGGTGCAAAACAAATGAAAAAGTGCTGGAGGATGTCATCCCTGCAAAATTCACACAAAACATAGAGCTGAAAGAAAAGCTAATAAATGCCCCTGGGAATACATTCAGGGAATGCACAAAGTATCCATACTGGGGCTCAGGGAGGTACCTGGACAGCACCAATGAAGGAGAAATGATAAAATAAGGTTACAATTGTAGCGACGAACAGATAGCGACGAACAGATAGCAAAATGCAGGAAACGATCATGATTAGTGGAGACTCCAGGACCAGAGCCTTAACCACCCACTTGAAGGACCTACACCACAACACACCAAAATACAGAGAAGTAATAGTCTCTGTGCCAGGAGCGACTATTGCCAGGATAACAAGTGCTGTGGGCAGGAAGTACACAAACAACACTCCACCAGGACAAATATACCTCATGGCTGGAATCTGTGACCTAACAAAAAAAGTGGGCCACAGAGACCAGCATTTAAGACCAAGATTGATTGATTGATTGGTGGTTGCTTTACGCCGTGTCGGCAGCATAGGCCATATTCACGGCGAGAAATGTTTGTTTTTTGTTCAAACCATCGCTTTTACATGTAAAAGCAGACAATCAATTATGTGCCAATAGACACTAATTAAATTAGAAAGCTCACAATCATATATCTGTGGTCAAGGGAAACAAATTCCCATAGAAAAAGAAAAGTTTCATTAATAATTAATAGAATCCATTTAGTAAACTATATAAGGTGGTACAGTCCAGCTGCCCTCAAAAAGGCTAAAATGTTTTCCTGTTTTACCTTAGTAAAAAGGTCATGCATACTGCCTGCAGTGTAGAACCGTTGGCGCAGGGCCAAAAAATCAACGCAACTTAGTAAAATGTGTTTGAGTGTCAGTGGGGACTGACACCCAATACATTCAGGGGGAGGTTCCCCCTTGAGCAGAAAAGCATGTGTAAGCCACGAGTGGCCAACACGGCAGCGACTAAGGACCACTTGGTCCCGCCGACCTCCCGCATGAGTCTGTGGTGGCTTTCCCACAGATGGTTCAATTTCTTTAAGTTTATTGATGTTTTCATCCCACTCATGTTGCCATTTGGATTTTATGTGGGTGGCTATTAGTGGTTTCAGATCAGAGTGAGGGATCAGACACGGTTCAAGATCACAGTTCAGGGCCTTCTTCGCAGCCCGATCAGCTCGTTCGTTTCCTTGTATGCCAGCATGGCCAGGCACCCAGCACAGGTGGATGTCATACCCATCCGTTGTCAGTTGGTTCATTTTATAAATGACCGTTGCTAGAATAGGGTGATTCGTTTTCAGTCCAGCAACAGCCAGGAGGCAAGAGAACGAATCACTGTATATAACATAGTTAGTGTGGTTGGATACCTCGATACACTCCAAAGCGAGAAGGAGTGCTCGGGCCTCTGCAGTGAAAATCGAGCTCTGATCGGGCAAACGTACACCAAATTTTTCCCGTCGGCAGACTGCCCCAGCAGCTACCCGGCTTTGGTCTTTCGAACCATCAGTGTATATGGAGAGGTGGTCTGCAAACTGGCCTTGAATCTCTGCATGCAGTCCTTGGTACTCGAGTGGATGTGTCCCAGACTTCCTCAGTTCCGTGAGTCGGAGGATAACCGATGGCTTTCTCAACGACCACGGGGGATGTTCTGGGACTTTGGCATCCTCCAACACGTCCAAATCCACGCCCAAGGCCTCCAAATGAGGTTTCATTCGGAGCCTCAGTGGCCGGATGTAATTTGGCCTGGCTTCATACCTGGATTCGTCATGTTGCTCGAATAGACAATTGTGTGCAGGATTCAATGCATTAGTTTTTATCTTGACTACATATTGCATGGCCAGTTTGATTCTCCTGTTATTAAGTGATGGTTCATTGGCTTCGACATAAAGGCTCTGAACTGGTGAGGTGCGGAAGGCCCCAAGGGCCAGGCGCAGTCCCTGGTGGTGGATCGTGTCTAGCAGCCCAATATATGATTTCCTTGCGGAACCATATACTATGCTGCCGTAATCCACTCGTGAATGAACCAAGGTTCTGTACACGGAGAGCAGAACATCTCTGTCCGCTCCCCACTCTGAGCTGGACAGCACCCTCAGAATATCCAGCGCTTTCAGGCATCTTGTTTTCAGGTACTTTATATGTGGCACAAAAGACAGTTTTGCGTCGAGAATGAGGCCCAGAAATTTGGTTTTCTCAACGACTTTAATGGGATCCCCATCCAGGGTCAGCTCCGGTTCCGCATGTATTCTACGCAGCAGGCAGAAGTGCATGCAGACTGTTTTGGTCTTGGAAAATTTGAAACCGTTCAGAACTGACCATCGATGGATCCCATTTATGCTTGGTTGTAGCTGTCTCTCTATGACATTCATGTTAGCACCGCTGTAATATAAAACAAAGTCGTCCACGAAAAGACTACAGGAGACCCCCCGCTTTACAGCAGCAGCAATACCATTGACCTTGACCCCGAAAAGGGTCACGGCCAGTATGCTGCCTTGAGGTACTCCTAGTTCCTGTGAGTGTAGGCTGGAATAGGTAGTCTTGACACGGACGCGGAAATGCCTGAAGGCTAGAAAGTTCCTGATGAAAATTGGCAGGTGGCCACGAAGGCCAATCGCATGAAGATCCTCCATGATGCCATGCTGCCACGTTGTGTCATAGGCTTTTTTGAGGTCGAAAAAGACAGCCACAACGTGCTCCTTCTTAAGGAAAGCATCTCTTATGAAGGTCTCCATGCACACCAAATGGTCGAGGGTGCTGCGGCCCCACCGCTGAAGCCACATTGAAGGTTGGACAGGTGGTCCTGACTCCAGTAGCCAGACGAGGCGGTTGTTTACCATGCGCTCCATGGTTTTACAGATGCAGCTTGTAAGGGCTATGGCTGATAGTTGTGGCTTCACTCTGGTCTTTACCAGGTTTGGGAATCGGTATTACTGTCGCCTCCCGCCAAGAGGCGGGGACGACACCCGACTCCCAGATGTTGTTGAAGAGTTGAAGCAACAGTCTCAGTCCATGTTCAGGGAGATGTTTCAAAAATTGATAATGAATTCCATCAGGTCCAACTGCTGTGTCATGCGAGCTTTCCAAAGAACACCTCAACTCACCCATACTGAATGGGGAGTTGTAGTGCTCCTCGCCATCGGAAGAAAAGTCCAAGAGCTTTTGCTCTTGGCGTTCCTTGACCACCCGAAAGCCCGGGAGGCAGTTTGCCAAAGACGAGTTTCCAGCAAAGGTGCGAGCCAATTCTTCACTTATTTCATCGAGTGATGTGAGAATGGTGCCGTTGTGTTTCAAGTGCTGGACTACAGAAGAATCACCTCCCCTTCGTTTGATTCTTCTGATCATTGTCCATACTTTGCCCAACGGCGTGTGCATGGTGATGCTAGAAACAAATTGTCTCCAACACTGCCTCCACGCTTCTTTGATTGTTCTGCGAGCGCGAGCGCGCAGAATTTTAAAGAGCGCCAGATTTTCAGCAGTCGGTCTCCTGTGGAATTTACGCTGAGCTTTCTTTCGTTCCTTAATAGCCCTCCTACAGCCGTCATCTAACCATGGAGGCGTCAAACGCTTGGGAGTTGCCGAGGTCTTCGGAACAGTTTTCTCCGCGATCCATCTCAGCATCTCAGTGAAGGCATCGATGTCACTGATGTCTGGAGTGAACTTCTCGCAACATAGGGTCTGGAAGGTGGGCCAGTCGGCTTTACAAAGCCGCCAGCTCCTCTCTCGCTCTATGGGAGATGCCCCCCCACAATTAAGAATAATTGGGAAGTGGTCGCTCCCGCAGAGGTCATCCCAGACCCTCCACGAAAAGTCCAGCGCCAGTTCTGGTTCTACAATGCTGAGATCGATGGCGGAATATGTTCCGTAGCCGGGATGCAAATATGTGTATGAACCATCGTTCAATACACACAGAGCATGAGCGGCCACAAGGTCCTCAATTCTCTTGCCTTTAGCGTTCCTATTGTCCCCCCCCCCATAATGGGTTGTGGCCGTTAAAGTCACCCATAAGTAAATATGGGGACGGTAACTGGTCCACAAGGGCGTCCAGTTCTTGTAAAGTGAGAACGGAGCTCGGAGGAATGTAAATGGAACAGAGAGTTACAGTCTTATGCAGCGTCAGACGAACAGCTACAGCCTGTAGTGTTGTGTCTAACGCCACTGGCGTACACACCACATCACGTCTGACCAAGATGGAGGAGCCGCCAGCGGCTCGGTCTCCATCTGGTGCGTGCTTGTTATGAATGGTGTAGCCTTTAAGACTACAACTCTCAGAAGCTTTTATATAAGTTTCTTGTAGGCAAACAGTGAGTGGATTGAGGTTGCAACAAAGAAGAGACAACTCTTCGATGTTGCTCCTAAAACCTTGGCAGTTCCATTGAATAAGAGATGCACCTGTCACTGTCATTTTGGAGCAGTGAAAGTTTAAGACCAAGAAGACACTCATGGAGCACATGGAACAGGAATACAAACAAGCTCATGACACACTCAGCACACTAACAAAGATGCCAGTAATCTGCGAACTCGTGGGCATGGACATGGAAATGTACTGTGGCCACAAAAGAAACCAGGAATACTAGAGACTGGTAGATTAATGTATACCCGAAATAAATGCCTACATCCACCACCTAAATGCTAACAAGATAGAGGGTGTAGACATATGCAAACTACATCCACAAGACAAGGCATGGGAAGAGATCGGCACGGTATGGCATTGGCATGGCTGATGGAATCCACTACAATTAGGATTATGCAGGATATGTCGCTGCCAGGCTGTCCAAGAGCATTGAGGAGAATTGCGAAAGGAACCAGGGCTCCAAACCATGAGTATCACAAACTTGCTACAAACCTACTTTCTCACTACCACGCTTTACTAAAAATATGCCATCCTCCACGCAAAACAGGTAATAAGCGCAGTGACTTACACAACTACCGACCAGAGGGAGATGCGTGTGCTGCATGCACCAGCATGCCCCCCCCCCCACACACACACAAACAATCAATCTAACTAAAATTAAAAAGTAAAATTCGTGAAATCAAGCAACCACTCACCGAAAAACACAAATAAATATGGTAGAAGAAATTGAATGCAAGCTGGGGAGGGGCACACGCTTTGCCCACCTAAACTGCCAGAGTGCGTCCAACAAAATTGACACAATAAAAATACACCTAAAAAGAGAAAATCTCGACATACTGACACTGTCATAAACATGGTTCACTGACAACCACAAAAACAACACCCTTAACATAGATGCATATAGGCTTGTACGTAATGAGAGACAGCAAAATAACACACTAAACCAAACAAAAAAGGGTGGAGGTGTTGCCCTTTACTGCAAAAACAGAAAAATTATATATCCTGAAGCACTAATAACAGCTAACTTATCAAATGAACACATAGAACTACTATGGTGCCTAATAAAAAATGAAAAGCAAGCAAATATAGCCATCGCGAGCCTCTACAGACCTCCATCAGGGGAAATTGAACTCTTCATTGAAGCCCTAGAGAAAGAGCATAAACATCATAAAAAGAACTGACAAAGGCAGAAATCTTCATACTAGGAGACTTTAATTACAACAGCAATGATAAAAACAAACTAATGCTGCAAACCACAATCAAAATCTTAGGCCTACAACAGCTCATCACTGACAAAACAAGGGTAAGTAAAAATAGCACAACAATTGACCTAATACTAACCAACTCAAACTATGCCACTAAATGGGGCACCAGGAGCTGGGGTATAAGTGATCATGAGTTAATATATGTAACAAGGAAAAAACTTAAAAGCACAAATCACTATGAATATAAGATGGCAGGTCCCTAAAAATCTACTCAGAAGATGCACTAACAAATCATCTGCACCAAAACATAAACAACATCACACAAAACAGAGATGATGTTAATATCTATTAGGGCAACATCATCACAGAAATAAGAAAATCAGCTGATGAGATGTGTCCCATTAATAAAATAAAAATACCAAAAAAACAGGACCCCTGGGTAGACAATAACCTGGTAACACTCATCATAGCTGTAATAGACATCCAGACATGTGGGTAATATGTGCTAATGAGATGCATGAGGTTCTAGACAATGAGTGAGATAAAGGAGTATGTAAATGACATGACGTCATGGAAAGTTTAGCCAGCGGTTCAGTGAGCCCTGGACGTGAATAAACCATTCAGTATCCAGAAGTCAAAGTGTTCAGACGTTGTACTTTCACAATAGCCAAAGGTAAACTGGGTAATAAAGCAAAGCTCACAGAAACTATAGAAGACAAACTGGCCTACCATATCACCTGAAACAACTCTCTCAAAGATGTGAGAACAGCAAAAAAGAAATACCTAATAAAGCAGGACAAAGACTGGGGAAGCAATACAAACAGATTCTGGAAAAATGTAAACATTTTATTCCCCAAAAATAACAAAGAAGAGCACACAAACTTCCAAGATAATGAAGGGACAATGCTCACAGACAAAGATGCAGCAAACAAACTGAACCCACACTTTGCCACAATAGGACAAAAGCTGTCAGAAAAATTTAAAAAAAGGTGGAAAAATAGATCAGGAACTGTGCAGAATGAAATCCCCACCTGCAAAACAGATATAATAGAAGTTAAAAAATCAATAAATGACATAGACACAAATAAACCAAGTGCAATAGATGAAATACCAACCAAAATACTGAAAGAGGCACTCCAAGCCATCCCGGACACAATAGTAGACCTATTCAACATCTCCTTTGAACAGGGGCGTTTTATCTCAGCCTGGAAAATGGCAACCATTACCCCTATTCACAAAAGTGGAGACAAACAAAACATGCAAAACTACAGGCCAATATTGATTCTTCAAACCCCAGGCAAGCTCATTGAACAAGTGTTACATAGACACATAAATGAACCCCTGGAAAAAAACCGAAATAATAAACGAAAGACAAGGGGCTTTCAGGAAACTGCACTCCACATCTAAAACAATAGCTAACCTAACAAATGACACACTGGCGTCAATGAACCAAAAACAATTAGTTGGAGCAGCCTTCATTGACTTCAGCAAAGCATTCGATACTACTGGAAAAACTAGAATCCGTGAGCATAAAATCCAACACAATGGACTGGATAAAATGCTACCTCAACAACAGGCAACAGAAAACAAAAATAAACAATACACTATCAGACAATCAACCTGTCACATGTGGTGTACCCCAAGGGTCAGTGTTAGGGCCACTGCTCTTTATAAGTACATAAACAATCTTGAAAAATGGTTGCAAACCAAATGCCTCCAACTATATGCAGATGACACTGTCATATATGCAAATGGCACCACAGAAGAGGAGGTAATAACTAAACTAAACAAGCTCCTACTAAAACTGGACGAGTGGTGTGAGTCCAACAAAATAACCATCAACACAAGCAAGTCAAAAACAGTTCTCTTCTCGCATAAACAAATGCCAGAAAGAAAACTACACTGTAAACTAGGAAACCAAACACTAGAAAATGTAGACCATTACAAATACCTAGGCCTTGAGTTGGACAGCCAACTAAACTACAACCTATGTATAAACAAAATTGCCCAAAAGGTAAACCACAAACTGTGGCTATTTGCAAAGCTAAGAGACTACATGACACAAGATATGTCAATAATAATCTTCAAGGGCATAGTGCTCCCCTATTTTGACTATGGAGATGTAAACTACATGGGTGCGAAAAAAGAACTTCTGGAAAAACCTCAAACACTACAGAACAGAGCCCTGAAAATCTGCCTCAGAGTAGACAAGCTGCACCCCACCTATGACACCCACAAAAGAACCAAAGTAACATTGCGGGAAAATAGGAGAATAATTCATCTGAAAAGTTAGCATACAGCTATAGTCAAGACAATAAACTCCTAACAAAACCACAAAGGGCTACTAGAGCAAATAATGTGCCACTACTAAAGCAGACCAGAAGCCAAATAAAATGTCATGAGAGAAGCACACTGGAAATGGCTGCCAAGGTGTGGAATGCCCAAACAGTAAAGGAACAACAAATTCCTGACCTAAAAACATACAAAAAATATGTGTGCAAAATAAGGCTAGGAAACCTCCACTAAGCTGTACCGCAAAGGGGCATGTGATATGTCATGGCCCACCAGCGGGACGCCCAATGGAAAGTAACCATGCCGAAAGTAGCCAGATAGCACACCACACAGCTACGCACAAGCCTATGATATGTAAATAGGAGTAGGCTAGTCTAGTAGTAAGAGTAGAACAAATCAAAAACATATATGCCAAGAAAATCAAAAAAAATTAACATAGACTACTAACCAGACCAACCAACTATCTATCTGCTACTGAAATGCAGATGATAAGATAACACCAACATTACAGCTGGCCAGCATTGAAAACAACCCTGAATACCCAGGCTTATATGCTATGGACAGTATAGATACAGCCTCAATAAAAAAGCAAAAACAAAAAAACAAGTACCCACTGCAACTAAAGATACGCCTGGAATTAGGGGGCATGCGCAGTGACAGTGCCGTACGATTAGACCGCCAGGCTACGCGTACGGCCCACGTACGCGTAGCCACTGCCATAACATTAACCATGAGTGCGCACTGTCATAAGGCAGTCCCCATTCTGATATGACTTTAGATGTTGCCAGGATGTAAAACTGAAAAAAAAAAAACAGACATAATGTCATTGTGGTAATTACCTTGCTCGCTGCCCGCCCCGCGCCGAGACTCCGCGTGTTTTGGACGGCAGCCTGCCATCCTTAGGGAGACCAGCGCCACCCGCCGCCAGATGGCAGGCTATGGCCACTTAGGCATTCACCCACTTAGCGCCGACAATGCGGCGAACTCAATTTCCTTTGTTTGTGTTTTGTTGTTTTTCATCTTAGCAACATGTAAGGTCATATCAGGATGGCTACCGACGTGTGACAGTGTGCACTTATGGCGACTTTATAGTGCTGCCCTACTTGGACAGCAGACCACTGGCACCATGACCCGATATCCCAGACAGTCATATTATCCTGATACTGTGCTAACCAGTCATTGTACTATGCTGAGTGCCAGGCTAGGTAGTGACAAATTTCAAGTTTGTAAGTCATTGGTTTGACTCGGATGTGTCTTATAGGTCGAAGAACTTGATAGACAACACAACAGCAATTATAACAAGCTATGGCATTATATATATATATATATATATATATATAAACAGTTTGGCCCCTGGTAAGACAGAATAACAAAAGACGGAGTGGTTGAGAAAGAGTATATATTCTCTGGCAGGAATATATTAAATTTGTTGTTGTTGTAAATATAGTTTATTCATTGAATAAAGTCTTTTGTCAGCGCCGTGGCACTGGTCTTCCAGCCATGTGACAATACAGTTATTTACAATATATGCAGCTAGCCCAAATCAGCTGAAATAACAATATCAAACATTCAAAGACTTACATATGGTATAGTTTGACAATTCACATACAAAAATAGCAGTTATATGTTGTATTCCTACACACTTGATACCTACATGTGTATTGATTAGACCTTTACATTACGGAGTGGTTAGGTGCATAGTTTTCCTTCATAGGTTTGTATGCCTACTATGTTGTGAACTGCAAAACTATCATGTTGTTGGAGTTAACATTTTGAGATGGAGTGAGTGTTAGTAGAATGGTTTGTTTATTCTGTTAGATAGAGTGTGGCTAGCTTATAGGGTTATGTTTAAAAGTTAATACCTCAGGTGTGTTTTTTGACTACATGAAGTAGTTTGAGTAAGTAGGTTGTTAGTAATGATGGGATAAACAATGCTTGGAGGATTGTATGTTTCAGTCATTTAGTAGTCTAGTACAGACTTTATTAGTGTCTATGTTTGTACAAAGACCCTATAATACCAAGACAGCTCACTCAGCCTGTACTGTGTAATCAAAATAATCAAACCCACCACTTGGTGTGCTGGCTGTTCCCCCGGCTAAACAGATGCCATACTATATGCACAAATGTATATATGAATGTGAAAGCTGTGTGGCGATGGCGAAGAGGACGATGATGATGTGTGCCTGTTCATAGCAATCCGATATTGATGTGTATTCACGCTTACCCGCCTCATGCATGATATAACCATATGTGTTTACATGTGAAACACCAACCAGCAGCTGGGTCGATCAAACCCACCACAAGGTGGCACCGCAAAATTTACATCACATGGGAGAGATAGGGAGTGAGCCGTCCCAGTACCATAGGGCCCCCGGTCTATAGCAACACTACCAGACTGACACACCTTTCCGAATTTGCTGGGCAAATAATTTGTACGGTGGATAACTTGGTTTGTTGGCAGCAGGCAAAGGAGCGCGTGGGGTGGTGGGAGGGGGTAGGGTGGCCATAGGTGCTTATAATAGATAGTTAATTAAATATGGTGACCTCATCACTAGGTTTATAGAAGGGCCTGATTGGCTTGGTGAATTCTTACCCGGTTCTTGAATTCTAGTTGTGTTTGTGCATGTCTAATTCTGACTGGGAGTTCATTCCATAATTTGCTGCCTTTGTAGATAGGGGCTTTTGTCAGTCTATTTGTGAGTGGTTTAGGAACTTTGAGGAGTGTAGCATCCCCCTGCCTGGTAACTCTGGTAGTATGGTCTATGTAGTTTTCATCCTTGGCTCTGATAAACATAAGAGATAGCAGATGCTACCCTAAATTCCCACCTAAATTAAAAATCCGACCGTCTGAGCGGTCTGGCAGCAGTAGTGACCAGACGCAGCTGGTATCAGGGCGGTCAGGAGCCACACACAGGTGTCAGACTAGTGGAGGATGAAGGAACTAGACTAGGCAGCAGCACAGTGGTAGTACTAACTCAATGACACTAGTACAGTAGGGGTAACTAATCACATGACAGTAAGGGGTGTAGTAACTAATATAGAGAACCGCTAGGTGGTTGTGTCCTTGTTTATATTCCCATACTAGATTATAGAGCACATATATAGATTAGTTAGACGAATCTTACCTTGGTATAGATGATGGATAACTATTGTTTTGCCGAGGTATAAGCCTCGGCTAGACGTGGGTGAGGGAGAGATAAGCACATCCGGGTCCAGCAATCTTTACCTACTAATTCAGGATAAAATGATCTCTAATAAATTCTTTAAAAAACTAATGTTTCCTTTGTACAAGCAACAGACTAGACGTGGTAGGGTGTGGAGGGTGGGCCCTCACCCACGTCTAGCCGAGGCTTATACCTCGGGAAAACAATAATTATCCATCATCTATACCAAGGTAATATTCGTCTAACTAATCTATTTTACCTCGGTATATAGCCTCAGGCTAGCCGCAGGCTAGGGAGACTTTACGTAATATCATTTTATCCTGATATTTCATTGTTATTGTTATGTTATTCTGATTATTTATTTGGTATGGAACATTGTTAAAATCACTATTTGTGACTATGCTTATGTTCTCACCTTTTGACCTTTAATGCTGTAGCAGTCGTTGTGCGACACCACTGGGCTTCTCCAGACGCTTGTTATAATGTCTAGCAAACGATCGTTCGGTCTTCCACCCTGCATGCGCTAGGATGCGCTTGACCGAAATTCCTAGGAGGCGTGCTTTTGACACCATGGCTCCTCTCGTTGAGTGTGACGCATATTTGACCGTATTCACTCCTGCCAGCTTTAGCACATTAATAGTCCAACGGGCGAGTGTGTCCCTTGAAATGCCCTTGTGTGGCTTAATAAAGCTTATCAATAATTGTCTTGAGTTTCTAACTCCTTGTGTCTTGGATATATATGTTCTAATCGCAGAAACTACACACGGTTTTGGATTGTCCTTGAATTGCGTTACATCAATTGATGACAAAGGGTCGCCTATGCGATTAGATTTTAACAATGTTGTTAAATCGAAGGTGGCTTGCCTTGTATCTATTTCCAGTCCATCGAGTGAAAGTGCCACTATAGTTTGGCCTCGATGACCTGTGACTAACAGTAATAAAAGTGCTAACTTAAACCCTAATTGTTTTATGTCTAGAAATCTATTATGTGGCCAATCCTTAAACATTTTGAAGACCAGTGACACATCCCAAAATCGGTCGTATTTTGGTTTAAGTGGGTTTCGTTCATAAATCCCCCTTAGTACCCAGTGTATTACGTGATGTTTACCCATTGTTTCTCCCCCTAACCTGGGGAGAATGATCGATAGAGCACACCTGGCCGCATTACTTGCGCCGTAACCGAGGCCATCTTGTTCTAACATTCTGAAAAATCTGCACACTTGGGCAATGGTTGGATCCATTGGTTTAACCTTTTGAATAAGACAGTAAACGCCCCATTTTTTCAAATATGTGGTATACATTTTAACTGTTCCTTTTCTCCACGCATGTGACACCAACCGTTCTTGTGTAATTTTGTCTAAACCAAATTGTTCTAGGTATTTATTCAGAAAAGGAATGCAAGCAATGGTGTTGTTGCTACGTTGCCGTGATGTTCCAGAGGGCCTTGGTGAGTTAGATTTCCTTGGGATTTTGGGAATCTTAGGCATCTTAGGCAGTCTCTGGCTGTCGAGACTATTCCCGCTAGCCACGGTTGTGTGTCCCATTCGGGGACAATCAGAATGGCGTGGGACCGATCCATCTTTATCTTTCGTGCCACTCTGGTAATGAGATTAAAGGGGGGGAAAATGTAATAAAATTCATTTTCCCAAATCAGTGAGAAAGCATCTATGTGCCAAGCAAATGGTTCTGGGTGCCATGACACATATTTGTTAATCTTGAAATTATTTCTTGATACAAATAAGTCTACCGTAGGTGACCCCCATTGTTGACAAATTTTGTTGAAAATTTTTGTCTTTAATTTCCATTCTAAGTGATCATGAAAGACTCTGCTCTTTTTGTCAGCCAGGACGTTCTGCGAACCTGGGATATGAGATATGGTTAACCATATTTGATGTTGTTGCGCCCAGTTCCAAATACTCTGTGCCAAATTATTGCATTCTTTTGACTTTGTACCTCCCATATTCCTGACATATGCCATAGCTGTAGTGTTATCTGTCAGAAGTTGAACCGTCTTTTTAGGTATTTTAATTAGACTCAAAAGGCCCAAGTAAATCGCTCTTAATTCAAGAACATTAATATGGTCTGATTTTTCTTTATCTAACCATCTACCCCCTGTGGCTACATCATTTCGATGAGCTCCCCAACCTTGTAATGAAGCATCGGTAGTAACTACCGTGTTGGGTTGACCCATTCGAATGGGATTGGGGGAGTTATCAATATTGTCGATCCACCAAAAAATGTCTTTACAGCCGTCTCGGGAAATGTTCATTGGTCTTTCGAAGTTACCTTGTTTGCGTGCTAACGCTCTATTCTTGTCTATTTCTAGAGATTTGATATGCGCGGCTCCATAAAGAACAGCCGGTGCATACGACACCATTATACTGATAAGGACGGCGACCTGTCTAATCTTTGGCCTGGATATGTCAAGCAGCTGGGAGGCTGTGTCGTGAAACTTCTGGAGTTTCTGTTCCGTTAGAGATACGGTCAAGGCTTTGGTGTTAATCAGAAACCCTAAGCATTTTAATTCCCTATTCGGGACGAGAACAGATTTCTTGTTATGAATGTAAAATCCTAAATCTGCTAATAAAGCACACAAATCAGTAACTGCCGTTTGGCATTTATCAAAGGATTCTGCCATAATAAATGAATCATCTATGTATGGGAACATTGTGTGTCCTATTCTACCCATGACTGCAAAAACAGGTTTTAACAATTTGGTAAACAGTTGCGGTGCGCAAGCAAGACCATTAGGCATGCATGTAAATTGGAAGAGGGTACCGTTCCAAATAAATCTCAGAAATTTTCTGTGTTCTTTGCAAATGGAGACTGTGTAATACGCATCTCTTAAGTCTACACTGGCGAGCCATGCTTTCGGCGTAATTAAATCTCTCGCCGTTTCTAATGAGAACATTTTAAAATGTTTGTATGTAACCGACTCATTTAATTTGGTTAAGTCCAAAATCATGCGAATTTCGCCATTTGGTTTCGGCCTAGAAATAAACTGTCCTTCTGTGTTGTGTACTCGTTCAATAATTCTCTTAGTCTCAAAAAGAGAAACCCGAAAATCAATTTGTAGTTTTTCTTCTGCGTTAAATTTATATGGGAACGGAACTCTTTTCTGTTTTGGTATGTCTGTGAAGGGTATTTGAACCCCTTTTACAATTTCCAAAATTTCGCTATCATTTGTAATATTACACCAGTTGTGTAAACAGTTCAGGATATTTCCTGCCTTAAATGTGCTTACATATGTTTGTGTCTCTTCAGACACCGTGTTGAGGGTAGAAGTCTGTGTTGTCGACTCTACTTGGCTCCTGGCCGTGGGAACTGGGGTCTGGGTGTAAACTCCCTTTTGTACCCGCGGTTCTCGTTCCACCCCGTGGTCTGTCATTCTCATCTGCCGCGTCCCCTGGGACTGAACCCGAAGGATGGACCTCCGCGTCCTGGCCTGCCTCCTCGGCGGAAGCGAAAATCCGAGCGGGGGCGTCGGAATTTGCCGGGGTTGTCAAACTTCTTACCCCTGTCAGTGTTCTTAGCGCTCTTCGTGTCTACCTCCACTGCTTTGAAGAGGTGCGCTAGCTGTCCCCCAAACATTTTGGTTTTGTCCAGCGGCTTACCTAGCACTGGCTTTGGTGGGAGGTAAAGTGTGTATTCTTTACCGTCATTGTCCGTAACTTTCTTAGACTTGGCAACTTCTTTGCCAGCATCTGTGGTCACCGACTTAAAGACGTTCTCGAAACGTCGAAACGTCATAAAGTTTGATGATGCGGTAAGCAGCACAATGCCTTTATCCATGGTGCAAGCAAGCGACGAGAATTTATTCTCGGCTTGCATTCTGTTTGCTACCGGAGTTATGGAAGTCAGAGCTCCGAGCACTGCTCTATGGATGGTACACAACGCGTTCTCGTAACGCCGTCTCTCGTCCGAGAGTTGGATACCTGCATCCATTTCCTTGCTGATAGACTCGGGAACGCCTTTGATTCCTGAGATTTGTTCGGTCAGCTTACTGATCACCTCAGCGGGTTTAAATGTGTGGAAATGTCCTTTTAACGTTTCCCTCATCATGGTTGTGGTACGCAACCTCTTTGCTTTCGCCAACGGGCATTTCTTTTAAATTGTTGCCCCTATCCGTGCATAGACACCCGCTCTTTCGGTGTCTGAGTCAGACTCCGTCGAGGACGAGTCATCTGAATCATCAGATGATGAGTCCTTCTTCTTCTTCTTTTTGTTCTTCTTGGTCTTTTTAACCCGCTTCTTGTTGACTTTGGTGAATTCATCACCTGAGCTACTCACGGGTCTCTTGAGCCTCTTGACTTTCAGTTTCAGAACCTCAAATGCTGATTCAGTTTCATCATCCGAAAAGTCTTCCCAGTCGTCGTCTGGGATAGGAGGAGAGGGAACCTGTGTAACGGGTTGCGTATGTTTGTACTTCTCCATAAGCCTGACGATCTTGTCCTCTAGGTCCTCGTCTCCGCTATCCTTATCCGAAGGACCAGCTCCTGGCTGTGGGGACGGTGGCCGCGTCTGTGGCGGCGACGAATCGTACCCTGAGGGCACGCGGCCTTCTGACGCTGCCGGCGGAACTTTGTTGCGCTTGGTGGCCATCGGTTTCTGTAACAAAAAAGTTACTTAATAACGGTATCGTCTCAACATGGTCACAAAGTGAGCCCCAAAACTGGGTTGAGGTATTATTTGTATGGTATAGAGTAACGTGTTTACACCGTTCTGTATACAGGCGTTAAGCTAATGGTATGCCGTAGGTTTTATCGGTAGTGAAACCAACCAAACGGAGGGGCGGCCATTGGCACGCCCGCTCTCTCTGTTTCGTACATTTCTCCCACCCACGGCATTCTGCGCCAGCAAGTTGAAGAAAATATTACGAAACTCGGAGGCTCGCCTCAAAAACCGGTCTGGGGAGTCTATGAAAGAAACCCAGGATCATCCCCAACAAAACCCTCTTTTAGGGTTCGGAGGAATTTCCTTAGAAGATGCAACTCGGGTTAACATCTCTGCCTGTCTGTATACAGGTTGCGCTATCAAGCGGTATCGGTTTCGGTTCTGTACATAAGTGTTCTAACCTTGTGTTTTTTATAACACCCAAAACATGTCCAAATCGGACCTGAGAAAGTTCTAAGCTTTCATAATTGGATGCTATAAACCATCCTTAGGAAGTTTATCCCAATTTTGCAATACTTACAGTTGGTTAAAGTGTTGTAGTAGTTAAATCCTGCCAGAGCAGCTCAGCGAACGTCCTCCCGCCGTGAGCTGCTTATGCTAATTGCTGGACCCGGATGTGCTTATCTCGAGGCTATATACCGAGGTAAAATATATATATATACACATATATATATAACTCCATATATATATATATATGTTACCCACCACGAGTATGCAGTGGTTGATTTGGGGAGCTTCATTATCTTTTGATTAAATATTCAGCGAACAAACACTAGCTAGATACAAGATAAGTGGCTGCACATTAAGGCATGAGGCCGACAGGTAAAGGCTGAATGCGCTCCTATACTGGCCGCTGTGTGGACAGCCGGGTCTCCCCTTGCATTATTCATCAGGGAATAATGACGGTGCCATGTCAATGTCTTCCTCTAAGTGCCATGTAAGTAAAAGCATGGAGCAGCGACTAAAGGCTAACAAAAGTTATGTTGTATTTTCGGTTGCAAAAAGTTACCGACCATAATTTGCTTCTGATGAATTGTTTTTTTAAATGAGGTAGCGGTCCTTCATTATTATTATTTGATTCTCATGCCGTTAACTATAAATGACTCAATATTTAACGTTGGATAGTCCGATGGTTTCGAGTTTCTGCCATTTTCTGAGATAAATATATTATCTTGATAGTTTCAACCTAGCTTACTTTGCGCTTGAAGTAAGTTTTAATTTAAATGCCTAACTTTTGAGATATTTGAAGTGGAAACATATCAAATTAATTTGGCAAGCATGGCAAAACTCTGACACAATAGACTTCTGCAGCAACAGGTTCTATTAAATTCCCTCAGTATTCCACTCTATGGGTAACATATTGTAAAAGCTGAAGGCCCTGTCACACTACAACCTTTCCCACCAACGCGCGTCGACGTGTTGCCTTTTTGGTCGAAACGTCGGTACACGTCCGGTACGTTACCGGCGCATTACCGGCGTGTTACCAGCGTGTTACCGGCGTGTCGGTACACGTAGACTGATAGCAATATGTGATCCAACACATCGGCTCCCGTCGGCGCCCACTGGCTCGCGCCGATTGTTTTGTGTTTGCACAAAACTTTCGACGGGCCACAACGCGCGTCAGCGTGTTGGGGGGTGCGTTACGGATGCGTTAGCAACACGTCGACACCCGTTGGCGGCGTGCCGGCAGAACGCTGGCAGGATGTTGATCAACGTTGATTAACGTTGGCATTTTTTTCGCCAAACTGCGTTCATTCCATCGGCGCATCGGTGACCTCCCATCGACGTGTAGTGGGCGCGCTATTGGCATTGCTCCAGTGTTTCTCGATGCGTTGGACATGTTGCTGGCGCATCTTGACGTGTTGCTGGTGCATCTTCCGCACACTTAACATTACCCGGCGTTCTGTGAACCTTTAATGATGCGCTACCGCCGGCATGCCACCGGCGCGCCGATACCACGCTGATGGCATGCTGGGAACCAGCTGGCGGGACATTGACACTTTGTTCCACCACACGTCGAACCCCATTGGCCGCGCGCTCATAGCATGCTACTAACACACTGCGCCCCATCAAACTTTCTCCCAAAATGCCGAAGAGTTGGACCTGTGTCGACGGGTTGCAAATATTTTGCGCGTTGCCGGCACGCCGGTGAGAAACGTTGTAGTCTGACAGGGCCTTCAGGTTCGAATCGGTGGCCGTGTAGGCAGGCTACGGTGAAATCAATAAAGACAAAGAGAAAGATAGAGTATAAAGTGGAAAGAAGAAGAAGAGTGAGTCAAAAGCCCTCTGGTTTATTATTTATATGGTTACATGGGTTCATTGAAGAGTATCACCCCACCCATTTCCCCCAATGGAAAACAAGCATTCTTGGCCCTACCAATAGGGATCCAGCATTCCTGGTCCCCATGGCTACCGGTGGTCTGCCCACTACCACCAAGCTCTATGGCCCCATGGCCACCACCAACCTTGACCTTTGAGTGTGCTGATCCCTATCCCAGCAGAGGGGGAGGGGGTAGGCCCTGAGTGCACTCACACCCAGACCTGCGAGCACCACTATGTCTATTTACATCCCACTCAGGCACCACCAACCCATACATATATATATCCATACAAGCGCCTGGTCACGTACAGTAATAAAATATTTGCATTCCCCCATTGCCATATATTGGAATATTTAACAACGTATTCCGCCCCTCCACTTCTTATCACCTGTGTCCCAAAAATGAAAAATGTTGTCTCCATTTTACCTTGTTGAATCCACCAACCAATAATGAATAATATCTTAATATCTAACATTTTTAATGCATAAGGTTTCTGACTTCGAATAAAAAATATAAATTTTATAATCACCGTTTTCTGCCACTTACAAAGAATATAATCCATTTCTGACATTCGATATGATGTCAAAAGATGCATGCAAACAATTTGTGACCAGTCTTAATCTAAAACTCTGTGACACTTCAGAGGTCCTTGTGACACTCTAGGGGTCAGGTTTCAGTCCGACAACTTTGACGTTACTTTGGTACAAATCGGCTTTGGTGTTACTACCATTTAGTTCTTCATCAATACGCTTGGACCACCCATTTCATCTTTCCAGCTGTCAAACCTGGAGAAACCCAACGACGTCGATGGTTGAGGCATGGTTGCTTGACAGGTCTCCATAGATTAACATTGCGGATGTCAGGTCTATGCAAAAATAAGGCTTAAGCGGTTTGAATCGATGACCTAGTTTCACAGACTATTTTCTTGTAGAAACCAACCAAATACTTTGATTTCACCAAAATTAAGTCTTTTTGCGGGGAAATATAGGCAGAAATAGATTCAAAATTTCATTTTATATGTTATGTACAAGTATCTAACATCAAATATCAGTTTTAACAAAAATAGGACGAACGACAGAAAGCTGTATACCCAAAGCATATACTAAGGGTCAAAAGGTGAACAAAGCAATGACAGTGGTTCACTTCGAACTTTGAAATTACAATGGCCAAATCTATATTATTGAATAATAGTAGATTTCTAGCTTTTAGCTTTAGTTTTACATGCTGTTGCGGTTTCCATGCACGTTTTCCAGCAGTTATCTTCGTTTCTTCATGTTAATTTTCTCCATCGGTAAAATGTAGATTATTTCTTCGATTTAAATTATATATATGCCAGTGTTCTCCTATGAACATTGCGATATTGACAATATCGATCCATTCTTCCAGAGTCGCTATCGATCTTGGTCATCATATTCGCAGAAAGTTACCTTTCTTCATGTTAACATATATCTGAGTTTTATTCAGTAAAGTCTATTTGAATAATAGCTCCAGCTCAAAGACAATTAATCAGATCCATACACCATATCAATAATGTCAATGACAGCATATAGTTAATAAATTGTATGACAATAAATGGCAATATTCGACACATTTTTATGTCCATGAATTTTCAAATGAATGAACATTTCATGACAAAATTGCAATATTCGACACATTTATATGTCCATAAATTTTGAAATGAACGAACATTTCATGAATAAATGGCAGATGACACATTTTTATGTCCATGAATTTTCAAATGAACCAACCTTTCATGATAATAAATGGTAATATTCGACACATTTTTATGTCCATGAATTTTCAAATGAAAATGTTATTTGATAGTATTTCTTGGCCAGATCCAAGCAAAAATTGATATGCCAAATTAGTAATATTAGTAATATAGTTGTCAATCTACTTGTAAAGACTAGGTCGTCAGTTTTGTAGAATGGCTAAAGCTCGAATCTGTGGTTGTGTAGGCAGGCTATAGTGAAATCAAAACAGACAAAGAGAAGGAAGAGTATAAAGTGTAAAGGAAGAGAGAGAGTCAAGCATTACTTTTCCACGCCTGCGGATACATGTTGTAATATACAAGTAGAGTGCGTATAGCGAGTGACCAGGGGAGTGACGTATTTGGAAGCGTCAGGGGAGGAAGATAATAAACACACTCACACACTGGACGTCAATGTGTTCACGCGTCTTCCATTTACTACATGGTGTCAGATTGTGAGTCTGGACAAGCCACGCCCAGGATTCCACCATGGCGTTATCAGCTTTGAAGCCACCATTGCCATTAAGCCTAGAGGGAAATTTGGTGATGAACTGGCGTGCCTGGTATCACGCATACGAGATATACAGTATCGCTTCAGGCGCAGCAAGTAAAACTGAAAAAATTCAGTGCTGCATATTTTTGCACATAGCCGGCCTAGACGCGCAGAAACTTCACCTAACGTTCAAGATACCAGATGCCCAAAAGGAAAAGATCGAACCACTCGTGAAGCTGTTCGAGGAGTACTGCGTTGGAAAAACCAACATTACGGTGGTCAGGTATGACTTTAACTCATTCAACCAGACGACGGAATCTATGGACACATACATTCGAGAATTACGACACCGAGTGTCGTACTGTGACTACTCGACAATGGAGGATTCGTTGCTATACGATCGTTTGGTGTGCGGGGTGAAGGAAGCAAAATTGCGTGATAAATTACTACAGACACCAAACCTGTCGCTGGACAGGTGCCTGGAGATGTGTCGGTTGAGCGAGAATACCCATACACAGCTACATACCGGTATAAACAATGGTACGGAGGAGCAAGTAGACACCGTAAACAAAGATCGGGGAGGCTAGGCACCAAGAGCAAGGCAGATTACGTCAACATTGTGTGTGCAGAGATGGCAAGACCGGGGCACGCGAGCCTCTGCGCCTCGTGCGAACTGCACCCCTTGCGGTTATCACCATGGCAACGCCGCATGCGCAGCGGCAGACAAACAATGTTTACAGTGTAATCGGTATGGGTACTTTCAAAAGGTGTGCCATTCAGGGCGCACAGGTCGTGCCCAAGTAAACGAGCTCAACACAGATGACGTTGTCACGGATGTAAATGACAAAGAAGACGAACTATTCGTAGGCGAAATAACAAGCGAGGCGATAAGCAGCAGCAACCTGTGGTACGTGGATTATACATTACAGAACATCCCTGTTAAATTTAAACTGGACACTGGGTCCCAAGCCAATATTATACCACATACTATCTACGATGCCCTACGTAACACCGTATTAGAACCTTCAAGATATTGTCTCGTCACATACTCAGGTGATCGGATATGTCCCGAAGGCCAGACCACCATTGTCGTCGGAGGGGTGCCATTGAGGTTCCAAGTCACAGCTAGAGGCACACCAATTCTGGGAAAAGAGGCGTGCGTACAACTACAACTAATCAAGCATGTAGGAGAAGTCACCATACGTACAAGACAAGCAACCACCGCAGGCCAAGCAGCACAACGCTTAGTAGAAAAATATGCAGATGTCTTCACTGGTTTAGGGACTATAAAAAGTAATGCTAAAATACATATTGATGTCAAAGTAGATCCTGCAATTGACCCACCAAGACGGATTCCCCATGCGATTGTTGAAAATGTAAAGAAAGAATTAGACAGAATGCTAGCATTGGGGGTGATAGTTAAACAGCTTGAACCAACCCCATAGGTAAATTCTATAACAATCGTACAAAAACCAGATAAGCTTAGAGTGTGCCTAGACCCAACCAAGCTTTATAAAGCCATATTAAATACCCCATATCCCACCAGGACTATAGAGGAGGTTATTGCGAAAACAAGCAAGGCTACATTTTTTTCTGTTATTGATGCGAACAGCGGGTATTGGCAAATAGACTGGATTCAGAAAGCTCAAAATTGTGTACTTTTAATACACCATGGGGATGTTTCCGCTATACCCGGCTGCCGTTCGGGATTAAGACGGCTGGAGACATATTTATCGGTGAGATGAACAAAATTTTATACAATTTGCCAGGTGTTAATGTAATTGCAGATGATATATTGGTATATGGAAGCACCGAGAAGGAACACAATGTCAATTTAGAAAATGTATTTAGGAGGGCCAGAGAGGCTGATCTATGGCTCAACCCAAAAAAATCTGTAATTTGCAAAACCAAAGTTAACTATGTGGGACACACATTAACACAGTCTGGTTTGAAGCCCACAGCTGACCGCATCCGAGACATAACTGAAATGCCCACCCCCACTGACAAAGCAGCCGTCCAACGGTTCTTAGGAATGGTTGGTTATGTTGGAAAATTCATACCGAATCTATCTGAAATTTCAAAGCCGTTAAGACAAATCCTGTCTAAAAACGTAGTATGGTTCTGGCAACATGAGCAAGAACATGCATTTAATACTCTAAGAAAACTTTTAATATCAGCTCCTGTGCTAAAGTACTATGATGTAAACGAACAGATCACTTTACAAGTAGATGCTTCAAAGTCAGGCCTGGGGGTGGCCATTTTTCAGCAAAATAGGCCTATCGCCATGGCATCAAAGGCACTGGATTCTTGCCAGGCGAGTTACGCAGTGATCGAGAAAGAATTGTTGGCGATTTGTTTTGGGTGTGTCTGTTTCCACGATCACATTTATGGGAAAGAGGTAATAATTGAAACTGATCATAAACCACTTGTATCAATCATGGTGAAACCGTTGCATTTATTGTCAGCCAGAATGCAACGTATGCGCATGAGGCTACAGAACTATAACATTGTAATGAAATATGTAATTGGCAGAGAGATGTTCTTTGCCGACACACTTTCGCGGGCACACATGAGTACCATAACACTGAACAATCTATTCGACAAAAAAATCTCCATAGCTGCGATAGACATTGCACACAACATGATGGACAAAATCACCGAGGCTACGAAAACGGATACCGCCCTCATTGAATTGACAAAATTGGTAAGAGGGGGTTGGCCAACCCAGAATAGTTTAGTGAAGTCGTGTGCAAAACCGTTCTTTACTTGTAAAGAGGAAATAGTCAGTGCAGATGGCATACTATTTAAAGGTAATCAAATATTAATACCCTCTGGTCTGCAGAAGGAAATGTTAAACTTATTACATGAAACCCATTTGGGAATAATTAAATGTAAGCAGCTGGCCAGAGACAATGTGTTTTGGCCGGGTATGAATCGCCAAATTGAGGATCTAATATCCCGTTGTAGCACATGTCAAAATTATAAGACTTCCCTGAGAGCTGAGCCCATGATTCCTCACGACATACCCGAGATACCATTCTGCAAGGTGGGAGTCAACTTGTTTCAATACCAAAGTAAGACGTATCTCATTTTAGTTGACTACTATTCCAAATTCCCCGAGGTGATGGAGTTACAAACTACAACCTCAAATGCCATAATAAAATGCCTAAAAGAGATATTTGGACATTATGGCATACCGACCTCTCTAATTTCTGACAACGGACCACAATTTGCAAGCAATGAATTCAACGTGTTTGTTACCCAATATAAATTCAATCACATTGTTTCTAGCCCGTATTATCCTAAGAGTAATGGTCAAATAGAACGCTATGTTCAAACAATAAAAAAGATGATGAAAAAGGCAGGAGATAATAATCAGGATTTCAACCTATACCTATTTAACTACCGTAATACTCCTCTTAGACAAATGAATGCATCTCCAGCCCAATTGCTTATGAGTCATTGACTTCGATCAAAAATGCCAACGAATAAAAACCAGTTACAGCCACAGGTTCAAACATCCAAAACAGACAACATTGCCAAAATACAGGAACGTCAAAAATATTATTATGACAAAAGAGCTGGAAAGGTGCACAAGGAACTAAAAATTGTGGATCACGTCAAGTACAGAACACATGATGGTAAATGGAGGGACGGTATAATAACACAAACAGACAAACAAAAACCCAAAGATTATGAAATTGTAAACCACGCAGGTAAGAAATTACACCGAAACGTGTCCACATGTTTAAAATACCAACAACTACAGTTAAGTATTGCCGACCAGTGCATACATCCACACCGCACACTAACACAGACACTGAGCATACATCAACTGTAAAGGCACACAACAAGCCCAACAGGGGGACAAATACATATACCACTAAAAGTGGGTGTGTCTCGCGCCCACCGGATCGACTGGGAATACCAAACCACAACTACTAACAGTAATATGTGTCACCCAAGTCTAGGGGAAAACGAATGCACATTTAATAATGTTCAATTATCAAGTTTCATGTCGTTGCCAAACCAAATCTGATAAGCAACGAAGGTCCCAGCATGAATATTGTTGTAACTAACCATAATGGAGAGTAGATTGAGCGTTCATGCGGGAGCATGTTTGTTCTAGTTTTTTTATTCCAACTCCTGGAAATTGACATTACCTGTTCATGCTTGTTCAAAGAAACGTCTACAAGTTCAGAGTAAGTAATAATAAAATAACAATAAAACAAGTTTATATTAAGACACCCCTGGGTCAACATCGACACAATCATTTCGATTATCTCAAGAAAAAAAAGAAAAAAGAAAAAAGGGGGAAGATGTAATATACAAGTAGAGTGCGTATAGCGAGTGACCAGGGGAGTGACGTATTTGGAAGGGTCAGGGGAGGAAGATAATAAATTCACTCACACACTGGACATCAAGGTGTTCACACGTCTTCCATTTACTACACACGTGAGACATTCTTGTCGGTAATGTCTGCATCTGCGCAACCAGTGAAGCCTTTCCATTGCTTCCCTGCTGTTGTGTTGACAATGCATGTGATATATGCGTAATAGACATCTGGACCTGTGGTTAATATATGTTAACGATATGCAGAGTTGGGGACAAAGACATATGCAAATGAGATGACGTCATGGAAAGTTTAGCCGGCGGGTCAAGCGTGCCCTACGCCGTGAATAAACCATTCAGTAACCAGAAGTCAAAGTGTTCAGACGTTGTACTTTCACATGGTGTCAGATGAGGAAGAATGCCGCCCGCCAATACTTTGCCGGGGGATTGCGGCCCGCCTGGTCGCTTGTCTCGCACAACGGCAAGACTCGAACTGGAAAACATGGATCAGAGCATATGATATATACGCCACTGCGGCAGGTGTCATATTGAAAGGAGAACGAGTGCAATGCTGCATCTTCCTTCATGTTGCTGGCGAGGAAGCGCAAAAGGTATTTGCCAATATGACTTTTGCTGTCGCCGATCAAGACAAGATCAAACCGTTAACTGAAGCATTTCGAGTTTATTGTGTCGGTAAAAGCAGTATAATTATCACCCGATGCAAGTTTAATTCGCATAATCAAGCGTCAGAAAATATGGCGACATACATCACAGCGTTAAGGGACAAAGTCAAAGACTGTGAATACGGTGCAGTGGAGGAGTCGCTTTTGCGCGATCGAATTGTGGCTGGCGTAAGAAATGTGAATTTGCGGAACAAATTGCTTCAAACTACTGAGTTAACATTGACAAAGTGCATAAGTATGTGTGAAATGAGTGAGTTCAGTTCAGATCTGTTGGAGGACACCAAATCAGACGTGGAAAGTAAAGACATAGATTTCATTCGGAATTATGCTAATGTGCGTACCGGTGCACCGGCAGTCCGGTCAGCGGCAACGCCATCTTGAAAATCGCCATCTTGGATTGCCGGCGGCGCCGGTGCAGGAGATTTCAAGATCCTCTGCCAGAACTGTGGTTATGAGCACCGCCGGGGAGTCTGCCCAGCGAAAGGGAAGGTGTGCATTGCCTGCAAGAAGATCGGGCACTTCGGGAAGGTCTGTAGGAGCAGGCTCGGGAGAGTCAACGAGCTTCACGTCGAAGCGCCCGACCCTCACAATGCTGAGCAAGACCCGGATCCGGCGGAAGTCAATGTACTGGCAACGGATCTGTTTGTGTGCGCCGTCGATCGCGGTGCTGGTCGGGATGCCGAGCTGTGGCACGCAATCGTTCGGGTGAACGGTTGTCCTGTCAAGTTCAAGCTTGACACTGGATCGGAGGCAAACGTGCTTCCGAGGTTCGTCTTCGACAGAATCGCTCCAGGGAGTCTGGCGAACACCAGATGTTCGTTGGTGACGTTCTCCGGTCACTGGATCACGCCGGATGGAGAGGCACTGCTTGATGTCAACGACAGTGTGCTTCGGTTCCAGGTGGTGCCGGATTGCCAGCCCATCCTGGGCAAGCAGGCTTGTGTGACTTTGAACCTGCTGGCACGCGTGGATGAGGTGCACAGGGCCATACCGACGAACAGTGCCGAACCGACGAACATTGGCAAACCGACGAACGTGGCCAAACCAACGAACATTGCCACACCGACGAACAGTTCCAGCACAGGGGCAGAGAAGCTGGTAAGCGAATACAAAGACGTATTTCAGGGTTTGGGTTTGATCAAAGCAAAGGCTATCATTCATGTCGATAAATCTATTCAACCTGTCATAGATCCGCCTAGACGGATTCCGTTTGCAATTCAGAGTAAGGTACGCAGTGAGCTTGATCGTATGGTAGAGTTAGGTGTTATAGTGGAACAGGATGAACCTACCGAGTGGGTTAATTCTATCACGATCGTAAAAAAAACAAATAAAATTAGAATCTGTCTGGATCCGACTAAATTAAACAAAGCGATAAAAAGAGGGCCGTTCCCAACCAAAACTATTGATGAGATTATTGCCAAAACAGCTGATGCTAAGAATTTTTCAGTTTTGGATGTGATTGGCAGATAGAATTGGATGAGGAAAGTTCACCTTTGTGCACGTTCAATACTCCGTGGGGCCGATACAGGTACACACGCTTGCCTTTTGGCATTAAAACAGCGGGCAACATTTTTATTCAGGAGATGCACCATGTCATGGGTGACATACCCGGTATCGGGATAGTCACGGACGATATTTTGGTATATGGCTCAACGGTTCAGGAACATAACGAGCGGCTCCGAGCTGTTTTGGACCGAGCTAGGTCGGTTAATCTTAAATTAAATGATGCTAAATCGTTGCTATGCAAAACTACAGTAAAGTATGTAGGTCATCAACTTACCCAGCAGGGTGTAAAGCCTGATCTAGACAGAATACAAGCAATAGTGGACATGCCAGAGCCGCGTGACAAACAAAGCGTCCAAAGGTTCCTGGGCATGGTTGGATATGTGCTCAAGTTCATACCCAACATGTCCGAGATAGCTAAACCACTACGCACGCTCCTAGCCAAGGACGTGGCGTGGCACTGGCAAGCCGAGCAGCAAGGTGCGTTTGATAAATTGAAAGTGAAATTAAGAACTGCTCCTGTATTGACATATTACAATGTTAAGAAGCCTATTGTAATTCAGGTAGATGCTTGTCAGTCAGGGTTGGGAGCCGTGTTGATGCAGGATGGTAAACCAATCGCACTCGCATCTCGTGCGCTTAATGCAGCGCAGTGTGGATATGCCACTATTGAAAAAGAAATGCTCGCCATATGTTTCGGATGCCAACGGTTTCATGAGTATATATTTGGCAAGGAAGTTCAAATTCAGACAGACCACAAACCGTTGGTAGCTATAATGCAAAAACCAATACACAAGTTGTCGGCTAAAATGCAAAGAATGCAAATGCGATTGCAGAATTACAATATTCAGTTATGTCATGTGAAGGGCTCTTTGATGTTTTATGCAGACACGTTGTCCAGGGCGCATACCGCCAAAGTAGGTCATGATAGCCTGTTCGATGACACGTTCTGCGTTGCTGCAGTAGACGTGCAGTCGTCGAGTCTGTTGAGTAAAATTGTAACTGAGTATGAAAAAGATGTATCTATGTCTATGTTGATCTCACACATTGAAGATGGTTGGGACACTACACGTATACAGACACCACGTGTCTGAGACAGTACATTCCGTACAAGCATGAGTTAACGGGTGAAAATAATCTTGTAATGAACAGCAATCGGGTGGTGGTTCCTCCAGCTCTTCATGGTGAAATGATAGAGGCGTTGCATGAGATGCATTTGGGGTTGACTAAGTCCAAGCAGTTGGCGCGGGACTGTATGTTTTGGCCAAGTATTAACAAGCAAATCGAGGATAACATCAGTCGGTGTGACACTTGTCAAAACAACCGAAAAAATTTGCATAACGAGCCATTGATAAATCACCCGATCGCCTGTCAGCCATATGACAAAGTGGGGGCCGATTTATTTGAGTTAAATCATAAGAATTACCTGATAACTGTAGATTACTACACCAAGTTTCCAGAGGTAACGCTTTTGGGCGATACGTCGTCTGTCACTGTTATTGAAGCTTTAAAAGACAACTTTGTAAGGCACGGTATTCCTAGTCAGGTAGTGTCGGATAACGGTCCCCAGGTCAAGAGCCATGAGTACAGGGAGTTTGCACTGCATTACGGGTTCAAGGCAGTGTATTCCAGTCCACAGTATCCACGAAGCAACGGTCAGGTTGAACGGTTCATACAAACAGTTAAGGACATGTTAAAGAAGTGTGAGAAAGCTGGAGCTGATTTTCAGTTAGCATTGCTGAATTATCGCAATACTCCGTTGCCTGTCCTGAACGTATCTCCAGCGCAGTTGCTCATGAGCAGAAGGTTGAGAGGTAGATTACCTATGGCAAAGGGTATTTTGGTGCCTGAAACGCAGGATCCTAAGAAAAGGCAGACAGCTCAGCGGCAGGGCAGTCAGAAAGCGTTTCATGACCGGAAGTGTGGCAAGGCGCACAAGCCCATGAAAGTTGGAGATAAGATAAAGTACAAAAATAATGCTGGGGAATGGAAAAAAGGTGTTATTTTGGGACGGACTGGGGTGTCCGGGAGAGAATATCAGATTTTAAATGAGTCAGGCAACATGTTATATCGTAACCGAGTGCAAATCATTGGAGTGCCAGTGGAGGGGAGACCCGAGGTAGTCGTGCAGACGCAATCTGGGTCAGCGTCAACGACGCAATCTGGGTCAGCGTCAACGCCGAATGTAAACAGTACGGTTAATCTAAGTAGGTCAGGTCGGCTGATAAGGCCGGCGAGCAGGTTAGATCTATAGTAGGTCAGTGTGCTTCCGACTTTTGCAGGATTAACATGTGCATGTACAGTTAAGTTTATTTCAGCTTTGGTGTTTACTGTTGATACATATGGACAATATGAGATATCAGGCATTACGGCCGGATTGTGAGGACTTAAGTGCATTGTGCACTCGGACATTTGCAAGTTAAGTGCGCATATATGTGATATTGTATATTTTGTGTTTCTTCATTGTTATTTTGTAACATTTCATGTTTCAGAAATACTTTGAGGGGTGGATGTGATATATGCGTAATAGACGTCTAGACCTGTGGTTAATATATGTTAACGATATGCAGAGTTGGGGACAAAGACATATGCAAATGAGATGATGTCATGGAAAGTTTAGCCGGCGGGTCAAGCATGCCCTACACCGTGAATAAACCATTCAGTAACCAGAAGTCAGAAGTTGTACTTTCACAATGCATGCCTCGCGGTGTGCTGTGCGACTGGAGTGTGCCTATTTTTAGAGTCATTTTCTACCCCGACCGGCTGCCCTAGGTTTACGTGTGGCAATCCACCATGTACGCCTTGGTTCTAAGAACTGACACGAGAAGGTATCGCAGCGTTCACAGCATGAATCGCTGAATGCTCAGAAACACCACTGCCTAACGACAAGTTACCTATGCACTTTCTAAGAGATTTAATCTCACCTTGAATAGTCGTCAGGACCTGACTATCTGAACCAGAGGATTTAGAACCTCTGTGAGAAGAGAAAGACTTGGGAAAAATCCAAGGAAGTACCATTTAGACTATCCATTTGCTCACAAATTGCTAAATTACCAAGACATGATTTAGCACATCTCTGCTGCCTAATAACATACCTATCACTGAGAATAGACATTTCGAAGGCTTCTTCAACAGTCCCTACATTCTTCTCTATCCTCCCGTAATTCTGTCCTGTCCCTAAGATCAGATAAACTTTCCTCATTTTCTTCTTTAAGAATGTCTAGCCTAAGTGCCATAAATTTAGACCATGCTTCAAACACTCCCGTTTCAGCAGAATAGTTGCCCAGTGTACACTGACCTTGAAACCAATGTTGAAACTCATCACGCAACATTTCCTCTTTTGCGCGTGTGAGGGACATCTTCAAGCTGCTGTTGTATGTGGTGGTAGAACAGATTTAGCAGAATTGAATCCAAGTACAGATATGTCTGTAAAGTAGAAGAAATAGTAGAAAAAACAATGTAGTGTACTCCTAGGCTTATCCCTCTGTGTCAAGGTTAAAGAAAAGCCGAAAGTAGTCCCGTTAAATTTTTTTATTTTAGTGGCGACGCAAGGCTTCAAAGACGGCACATTACAGAAATACCATCAATAAAGTCTAGCGGACCTTCTAAAATAGTAGCATTGTCGGAAATAATTGTCGACAAACAAAATTCCGAATAAATTTCAAACACCCACAGAGTCTAAAAAATAGCAGAAAAAACACTACCTACACAACGCACCAAACAAGCATTAGCCAACAAGTTTCTATCAATTAAATTAACACTGTATCAATAACCAACGTGGTCACTTCCCGTTGAGTCAATAACCAACGTGATCACGAACCGTTGTGTCAATAACCGTCATGGTCACCAGTTTTGTAAAGTCTAATGCTCGAATCAGTGGCTGTGTAGGCAGGCTAGGGTGAAATCAATACAGACAAAGAGAAAGGAAGAGTATAAAGTGTAAAGAAGAAGAGAGAGTCCAGCCCTCTGGTTTATTATTTATATGGTTACATGGGTTCATTGTAGAGTATCACCCCACCCCTTTCCCCCAATGGGAAACAAGCATTCGTGGCCCCACCAATAGGGATCCAGCATTCCTGGTCCCCATGGATACCAGTGGTCTGCCCACCACCACAAGCTGTATGGCTCCATGGCCACAACTAACCTTGACCTTTGAGTGTGGTGATCGCTATCCCAGCAGAGGGGGTAGGCCCTGAGTGCACTCACACCCAGACCTGCCAGCACCACTATGTCTATTTACATCCCACTCAGCCACCACCAACCCATACATATATATAGATACATACATGCGCCTGGTCACATACACCGATCAGTAATAGAACATTTGCATTCCCCCGATGCCGAATATCGGAATATTTTACAATATGACGTCAGCATAGGTATTTGGGTGAGTGCGCGTGCAGCTTGGCTGCAGGACGTTATTCGGTCACATCGCAAACTCAATGGCAGTGAGCAATCTTCCTACAGAAAAAGTGAAATATCTCTAAAATCCCACCACCTAGGAACAAACCGCTTGGCACACAAAGAGATACCATTTTCAACAAACAGATTATTTTAAGTTTATAAGGTTAGGGTTCTGCAATTCTATTAAATTTGAATAAAATTGACGTTTTGCGCGCACATTCACAATGTTTAAAACATTGAAAGGGGTCTATGAGTAGTATAGTAGGGTTCGATTGAGCGTAAAATTATGTAATCCTGGCTCTGAGAGAGTCCATTGCACTTGATGACCCCTTCTGAGAGAGTCCATTGACCTTAGATAACCTGTTGTTGAAGGGTGGGGGCGTAGGTTTGTCCTTAGATGACCGGTTTGTCCTTAGATGACCTATGATTGTGTGTGTGTGTCTGTGTGAGTGTGTGTGTGTGTGTGTCTGAACCTAAACGATGACGTCACTGAGCATTTTCAGGGAGATACCATCTGCCACCCCACCCCCCCATTATTCCCCCCCAGCGAATCCAACCGATCAGGTCATTGAGCATTTTCATCGCGAAGCCAAACGATGACGTCATAGAGTATTTTCAGCGCGCAATACCATCTGCCACCACCACTACCACCATGCCCATCATTCCCCCCCGCCCCCAGCGAACCCAAATGATGACGTCATTGAGCATTTTCAGTGCGGTAACATCTGCCACCTCCACCCCCATCATCCCCCCCCCCCCCAAACCCAAATGGTGACGTCATTGAGTGGTGCTGGGGGTGGTGCTGGGGTGGTGATGGGGGTGGTGCTGGGGGTGGTGCTGGGGGTGGTGGATTTTATTGCTAAAAATAGAACGCTTCCCTCCAAACCCCCCTCCGAAAACCCGAAGCGGTGACGTCATTGAGCTAGTTGGTAGATGCTTTCAGAGGTAACATCATATCAGTTAGTGAGGGAGTTTTGATGAAGTAACATCAATATTTAAGCGAAGAACAACATCAATATTTAAGCGAAGAACAACATGGGAACATATCAGGTATGTTTACTCATATCTTATTTATATATATTTGATTAATTTATGTACTTATTTAAATTTAGATATTTTTCAAAATAAAAAATATGTTGTAATACATATTTTGTATTTAATATATACTCAGCACATTGAAATGAAATCGGATGTATATATTATTTTTACAATAAATGTTTATATATATTTGATTAATTTATGTACTTATTTAAATTTATGTATTTTTTTTTCAAAATAAAAAATATGTTGTAATACATATTTTGTATTTAATATCTATACTCAGCACAGTGAAATGGAATATTATTTTTTTTACAATAAATGTTGATGATATATACTTATATTATATATATATATATATGGATAGTGATAAGCCCCTTATCGCCTGTAATAAGCTCTGTAGTGCTCCTCCTCCCCCCCTCCCTGGGGTGGTGGTGGGGGGGGTGCCCTCCATGCACCGCTCCACCCCCTGCGTGGGGCCTGACACGCCACTCGCTGGGAAGTTATTAGGACGTGTCGGACGTGTTTCCCGCCTTCCCCTTCCTCCCTGGCCCATGCCGCTTTCACACCGCTTCTGCGCCGCCTGCGCTGAACCTCACCCCGGCCCGGTAAGCGACGATTGCACCCGCAACAGCCAGATGGAGATGGCGGACCAACGGGCAAACCCGTGCATCCAGCAAGGAGCGAGACCAAAGCATGGAGTCACGGGGCGATAACCCGGGAACGGCCCAGAGCCTGGAGACCTTCCAGGAGGAACAACCTAACCAGGAACAGAGTGAGACAGAAAGGGAGGTCCGGAGGCGGATAGCCACCGTGCAAGCGCGGAAGCGTGGTTAGCCCTACAACGCCAGCTGGAGGAACTCGAAGGGGAGGTAAAAGCCTTGGCGATCAAGGATCGCAGTGGGGCAGCGGCCCAGGACAAGAGTGTGGCGCGCCACGGCAGTCGTGACAAGGTGGAGACGCGCCACGGTAGCCACGAGGGCAGGCCGCGGGAGTCGGATTCGGCCCGCTCAGAAGGGGAAGCGGTGGAATCATGGACGGCCAGAGACTCCAAACACCGTTCCCGCCAGAGGAGGAAGAAGTCGTCCCCCCGCCGCCACCGGCATTGCCGATCGCGCAGTAGCAGCAGCAGCAGGTCGAGAAGCTCAAGCCGAGAGAGACGCATGCGCCGTAAGTACAGCTTGAAAAACTATACCAACAAAGATCAAAAAGACATGACGCTACACGATATCATATTGGCTAACCTCAAATGGGCAGTAGCATCTAAAACTATGTCGGCATCCGACAAAGACGGAGTGATGAAGCACGTCGGGTATATGGTAATGAAGGCGTCGGCAGATTCTTACCCAAACAAGGCTTATCAGGGCTATGATAAAGATATACGCCGCATAGCTATCAATAAGGGGATGCGCGCCTTCGTAGGAGGCAACATGGACGTGTCCATGGAACATTTCGCGGTGGAGAAGCGGTCACACTACGGAATAGCTAGATCGGGGGCTCACCCGGCTAGATGCCTGGTGGCCAAACGCAGAGGGCCATGTGATGCCTGGAACAGCGCGGGTGGCTGTGCCAAAGGATCCAACTGCGAGGACCATCATAACTGCAGACATTGCTGGGACCCGGCCCACCGAGGACCGGACTGCAAGGACCGGCGCTCGAGCACTTTCAAACCGGCCAGGCGCTAGCAGCCAACCCCCGGCCCTCCGACTGCCCCCAAGGCGGCAGGCAGGCCGGGCAGCACCGTAGGCTGCCAGGGAGTCATGGGGGTGGCGGTCACGGAGGGGGGCCGCTGTGCGCTCGGCGGGCCGCAAGACCGTGACATGGGGGACTACCACCACAAATTTATTAACATTGATGTTGATTGTAAGGGCACCGATCCTACTGTCGTTTACACAGGGGCTGACGATCACCCCGCCCTTGCCCGCAATGATGACAGCTGTGTTGACACTGATAATTTCCACCCCCGTGGCCATGAAGATTTTGGTGGTGATAGTGGTGGTGTCAAGTTTGGCACCGGCACTGATACCAGCCCCAATGTAGTCAGTGGTATGGCTGGTAGTGATGCTGACAATCAGACTGAAATATGTGAACCTGATGAATTCCACCCTCGCAACTGCGATAATGTATGCTTTTGTAAATGTTGTGTCAATACTGACAACCATGTCGAGGTCTATTCCAAGGCTGATCGTGATGATACAAGCAGCCTGGCTGGCTGCTGCGATTCCCAGCCCGGGAGCACGGATAGAGGTTGCAATGTTAACCACTGTAATTATACCGGCGCCCCTGCTGACGTTTGGTTTGATGCTGTTCATGATGATACTAACAACCATGTGGACAATGATAATTTCCAGCCCCGCTGCCCCGACAAGGTCTGCAGCGGCGTCGATTATATTGACAGATATAACTGTGCTGATGTTTGTTTTAATGCCCGTGATAAATCAGTCAAGGTTGTTCATGATGATACCAGCAGTCTGGCTGGTCGCTGCGATTCCCAGCCCTGTGGTCCGGTTAGAGTTTGCAATACTATCTACTATAATTATGCCGATGCCCCTGTTGATGTTTGCTTTGATGTTGATCATGATGATACTAGCAACCATGTGGACAATAATAATAATTTCCAGCCCCGCCGCCATGACAAGGTTTGCAGTGGTACCTATCATATTGACGGATGTAACAATGCTGATGTTTGTTGTAAGGCCCCGGGAAATTCAGTAAACGTTCCTGATACCAGTAGTTATAATGGGCCGGGCAGCGGCACTGACGACGGTTCCTATCCCATTCCCCACCCCAGGGTAGCAGCGGAAGAAAAGAAGAGGGTCCCTTCCCCCAACCACCAGCCGGTAGAGGCGGTGAGTCAACATAGCGAAACTGGTTCTAGCCATGAATCCCAGGGGCCCCGTGGGGGGGGGGGAAACTGGCTGGCTTACACTGAGTGCAGTGCGACGGGCTCCCTGTACCAGGTCTCCGCCACTGATACAGATGGTCAGATCTCAGATTTCACGGTTTACGATACATGTGCCCAAGGCACCTGCGGCTGCCGTCACCACATACGTGAGGCCGTAGCCCAGCTCCCCCCCTGCCATTTCTTCGTGGAGGCATTGCTCCAGGGGGACAACGATCCCGACTGGGACTATATAATGAGGAGGGTGATATTTGGCTTTCGCGTGATTAATGACAGCTGTAATTCCGCTTACAGCGGGCGCAACTATGGGTCGAGCACGGGCGAGCTCACCCATGCTGCCATGTCGGAAAAATTGCAGCGCGAAATCGACACCGGTATATTAACGCTCAGAAACAAGCCCGAGATATGCACCCACCCGATCGGCACAGTCCCCAAATTGGACGCGGTCGGTTTCAGAACTATAATCGATTGCAGTGCCCCAAGTGACACATGTGTTAACCTGTTTACGGACCAGTGCACAACAAAATTCGCTTACAAAAGCATAGATGATGTTACAGATGTCATGCTACAGGGCGATTTTATGTCGGTAGTAGACATCTCGGATGCTTATAGGGCGGTCAGCATCCACCCCTCGAGCGCATGCCGCCAGGGGCTCTCCTGGCAGTTCACCAAAGGGGTAACCACCTTTCTAAGGGATAACAGACTCTGCATGGGCCTAAGCTCCAGCCCTTTTGTTTTCTCAAAGATATCAGACTTTATTGTATGTTGTATGGTGCGTAGGGGCCATGAGAGGGTTACCAACTACCTCGACGACTTTTGCACCCTCACCAACACATTCAGGGAAGGGACCACGGCGCAGGCAGATCTCATGGGGGTACTGCGTTTCTTAGGTTTCTCTATCAGCTTCAAAAAGCTGGCATCCCCCAGGGCATAATGATCAATTCAGAAAAAATGAACCTAAGTCTCCCGGACGACAAATTGGTAAAACTACTGGCGTGCATACGCAACCTTTACACCAGAAAGCACGCCACCCGCATCGAGATTGAACGCTTGGCAGGATTAGTCTCACACTGCACCAAAGTGGTAAGAGGCGGCCGCACTTTCGCGCGCCGCATCTATGACTTGTCGGGCTCGGCTAAGCGCTCTCACCACATGATCCGTCTGAACCAAGAGTTCAAGGCGGACCTGCGCTGGTGGCTGAAGTTCGCCTCCACATTCAATGGCTCCGCCAACATCTGCCCCCGCCACTCCCAAGCCCTCTCCACTTACAGTGACGCCAGCTGCTCCGGCTTCGCAGCCTTCCATGCGGGCGACTGGCTTGCGGGAGACTGTGGGCAGGCGCTTCCCCAGGGTAAGGGGGCCGACCGGCTGGGCCACCACAGGGACCGCCCCTTTGAAGACTGTGTGAACAGCACTGGGGAGCTAGCACACATTAACACGCTAGAGTTCTGGCCCATATTATGCGCCGCAAAACGATGGGCTCACGGGTGGGCGGATCGTAACATTGTCATGGTGACAGATAACACCACAGTAATGCATGCACTAAACTCAGGTAGATCTAAGAATGGCCAGATTATGCAGTGGCTCTATGATATGTTCTGGCTGGCGGTCAAGTTTAACTTTGACATCTCGTCAGTATACATTAAGAGCAGCGATAACACCATATGTGACAGCCTTTCCCGCCTAAATGAAAGGGACGCAAAGGCACGCCTGGTGGAAGCAATAGGCCCAAGTTATATGTGCTGCAGCGATATCTTTCAATAATTCATCTCCTTCCAGATACGATGGCCCTTGAGAAGGACTGCAACAACCTGATGAGCCAACACCTGGCACCCTCCACGAGACTTTGTGCAAGTTCCAGGCTCCGCAAATATCTCACATTTTGCAGCTCCTATGGCCGTCAGCCTGCCCCATGTGACTCATGGCAGGTCTGCCGTTACATAACATGGCTAGCTAAATCAATGCGCTACGCCTCTATTCGGTCTTTCCTAAGCTCGCTCAACTTACATCTTAAAGAGTCAGGCGGCCCGGCATTAAATTACGACGACTTTAATGTTCGTCGGTGTCTAGCAGGGGCGCGTCGATCACTCGGGGACTCACCGCGTCAGGCGGCCCCTCTGCTCCCTGCGCAGCTTTCAGCGATGCTATCGCTCCTCTCAGATGCCCCGGGACACATATCTTTCAAAGCCGCAATCTTAACTTCATTTAGCGGTCTGCTCAGGAAAGCACACATTACACGCTCAGATGCGTCCTTACTGCGGGAAGATTTCACCTTCCACCCATGGGGGATGTCCATAAGGGTTAAGAAATCTAAAACGATCCAATTCGCAGAAAGGTCCCTAGACATCCCGATAGCCAGGGTGTCTCACCCGCTGCTGTGCACGGTCGGGGCGGTGGAGCTCCACTTCGCCCAGCTCCCGGCCCGGCCACAAGACCAGGCTTTTCGCACGCCCGGTCCATCAGGCTCTACGCCATTGGAATACTCAAACTATTCGGCGGTGCTTAAACGCCTCTGCCACCGCTCGGGCCTCAACCCCGACCTATTCTCAAGCCACTCACTCAGGAGGGGGGGGGGGGGGCACCTACCTCCTAATGGCAGGTAGCTCAATCCAGGAAATCAAGACACAGGGTGACTGGGCAAGTGACTGCGTTTACTTGTATCTCTGTGTTCCCCTGCAGGAACGCATCGCTGACGATCTAAGGGTCGCCAACCTCCTGGCCTCGGTGGGCTCCCCTGCCTAGTCCTCCTCACCTCACCCATCCTCGCCTCGTTCATCCCAGCCTGTTACTCTTGTGTTGGGTTTTCTATTTGGGTTTTTACCGCCAACTCAATCGCACTAATTGCCTTCTCTGTCTGTACCATTTTGTCTTCTTGCATTAGGTAGAACGTAAGAATTATTGGATAGTGATAAGCCCCTTATCGCCTGTAATAAGCTCTGTAGTGCTCCTCCTTCCCCCCCCCCCTGGGGATGGGGGTAGGGGGGGGGTGCCTCCATGCACCGCTCCACCCCCTGCGCGGGGCCCGACACGCCACTCGCTGGGAAGTTTTTTTTTAATAAAGGAGTTGGGGTTTTTACCACCAACTCAATCGCACTAATTGTCTTCTCTGTCTGTACCATTGTCCTCTTGCATTAGGTAGAACGTAAGAATTATTTATATATATATATATATCATCCCCCCATCCTTTCAGCATTTTTCGTGTGACTCGTGTTCGAAGATCTTCAAGACTATCTCAAGTTTGGCGAAGCATCAGCGACTTGTATTCACCTGTCGTGCAGAGCTTCAATCGCTGGCTTGCATTCACTGTCGACAAACTTTCCGCTCCCTGTTTGGTCGAAGAAGACATGAGAACAGATGTAAAATTGGGAGAGTTACACCCACTTCACCCCCTTCTTCACCTATTTCACAAATTGGGAAAGATGTTTCCACAAGGTCTTCTTGTTATAAGTGTGGAGAATGTGGTGAAGAATATTCATACATGAATGAACTACTACACCATATGAAGATGCATTGTGTTAAATGTTCTCTATGTTCTGTGACATTTGGAAATAGTAAACTTCTCAATAAGCATATGCGGTTATATCACGCTGATTATGTCACAACTCCCACCCCATCTTCTTCTTCTTCTTCTTCGTGTTTCATGAGAACTGATACTAATGATGATGATGATGATGATGAATATTCTGGTGGTGGTGGTGGTGGTGGTGGTGATGGTGGTGCTGGGGGGGGGGGGGTGGTGGTGGTGGTGTGAATGAAAAAACAAACTCTTTTAAAAGACAGAGATTCAAGTGGAGTATTCCAACCCGGTTCTGTTTCAAAATCTAATTCCGTCATTACTTGCGAAGATTGTGGTAAGCATTTCGCATCATGGCGTCATTTGATTTCCCATAGATGGATTCAAGCTTCAAAAGGGAGTCAACTGCATCAAGAACCATGGATGACAGATTCAAATATCCCCCCACCTTGGGGAGAAGGAGAGATAATTGACATTCCTTTGCAAGTGGTTTATACAAAAAATCGTGACACTATTCTAGCAGCTCACAATATTGGAAGGGTTAGAGGTATCTATAATTTCCCCATGGTGGATTATACTGGAGATAGTTTGATATTAAAAGAACACATTCGTTGTATTTATGAATTTGAAAAGAACTCATTTAAGATAAATTTTGCTTTTGGTTTAATTTTGAAATCGATTGAAACTGGTGAATATTGTTATTTTACTGCTTATTTTAATTCAACAATATTCAATTTTCCACGCTCTGTTAATAACCTAGCTGATCTAACAAGCTTATTTGATCATATTAGAAAGATTGATGTGGAACGTTTAATTCAAGCCGTGGGTGAGAATTCCAAATGGCAAAAGGTTTACATTACTAATGTCAATTACTATGTTTTTAGAAAATCTTTTGTGATTGGGACATCCAATTCCCTTATTTTTCCAGATTACATTAAAAAAAAACTATCTATAAATAACTTCCTAGATGCGGAAGGAATTAGTGAAACCAATCTCCGGAAAGATCAACTATGTTTTTTCCATTGCTTAGCTTATCATAGAGAGAGGAATATACATAAGTTGCGAAGTATAGTTATGAAACTATGTGACAAATGGTTATTTTTCCTCAATCCGGTTTGGAATGGATTCCACAAGAGTAAGAAAAGGAGTTTTGCAGGCATATCATTAGAAGATCTGCCAAATTTGGAATCATGCTTTAGTGTTAGTATAAATGTTTACCCTTTGCGAGAAGACGATTCATGCATATCTCTCTACTCCTCTCTCAATTCTCCTATCACTCCCTCCCCCTCAATCTTAATCTATTCAATTCACATTTTGGTTATATCTCGAATATGGAGTCGTATGCTAGTAAGTATGCTTGCAAGAATTGTGATAAACTATTCTCTTTGAAACACAAACTCATAAGACATGAGAAAGTTTGTGCAAACAGGGTGAGTTTTATTTATCCAGGAGACCCTTCAAAAACTATATTTGAGGAGTTGCGAGATAGTTTGAATATAGATACTGAATTTCACTTGCAAAACTTTCCCTGGTTTGCGGTTTACGATTTAGAATGTCTCCTACCAGCCAAAAATATTCAGCACCAACAGCAAAGAGAATTAGAAGTTGGTGTTGGAGATGGTGGTGGTGGTGGTGTAGATGTTGTTGAGGATGGAAATGATGAAGATGATGATGATGATGATGAGCAAAGGAATTTAAAGTGGTGTACAGAACACAAACCCATTTGTGTTAGCATTTCTTCAAATGTTCCAGGTTATTTAGAACCTAAATTCATAATTGACGAAAATTTAAATCTCTTGCTTTCTAAGATGGAGATTTACCTGAGTGAGATACAGGAAGCGTTGAAAGCACTATCAAAAACACGATGGGAATCTATACATAAGAAACTAGATGAGTTATGTATTTCTTATAGCGAACCTCTTACTAGCTCCACCCCTTCCTATATTCCAATTGTGAGAGTTAAAGAGGAGGAGAATGAAGTTGTTAATGATATTGATGATGATGATGATGATGCTGATATTGGTGTTGATGATGATGATAATGGTGGTGATGATTATAACTACACTAATAATTATAACTTCACTAATAATAATAATATTGATGTCAATGAAGAGATGTCTTCCTCTACTGAAGCGAATGATATGGAGTTAGGAGAAAACTCACCCATGAAGAAGAAGTCTGGAAGTGGAGGAGGAGGAGGAGAATTGTCTAAAGCATCGATGAGGATGACGCCTTCATCCTATTGCGTGCAGGAACAGTGTGTTGAAAAGATAAGATTGCGAATATTGAATTCCGTAGAACGGTTAAAAGAACGGTTTAACACTTATTGCATCACCCTTCCTTGCCTTGGTTTTAACTCTAGTAGATATGATCTTCCAGCTGTGCGATCCGCTTTCCCCAAACACTTCAAACTTGGGAGTGAGTTGAACTATATTATTAAAAAAGCAAATCAATACAGCACTATTGTAACCAAAAAGTTAGCATTTTTAGACATCAGACTTTTTCTTGCTAGCGGGAGTAGATATTCCAATTTTCTCATCGCTTATTCAGCACCCAATTTCAAGAGTTATCTACCTTATTAGTGGTTAACCGACTTTTCAAAACTTTCTCATCCCACACTCCCTGAATATGAGGCTTTCTATTCTAAACTCAAAAGTGTCAATGTGTTAGAGGAGGAATACCTTGACTGGGAAAGGAAAGGTGATAGCAATTCCACTACACCAAAGACTGGTCGCATGAAATATAATGATTTACAATCAACTTTGAAGGAGCGGGGAATGACTTCCTTTCGCAATTTCCTAATTTACTATGCAAATCTAGATACAAAACCATGTGTTATAGCTGTAGAAAATATGTTTGCATTTTATATATCTATGCAAATTGATCCATTGAAAACCGCAATCTCCACACCAGGAATAGCATGAAGATTGCTATTCCAGTGTGCCAAAGAGAATGAATTCTTCTTTTCAAGTTTTTGTGAGCGAGATGTGGATCTTTATACCAAGATCAAGACTTGTGCTTTTGGCGGACCAAGTATAATCTTTAAAAGATATGCTAAGGTGGGTGAGACGGTTCTACGCAATAATCCTGAGAAACCCTGTCATTCTATACAAGGTTATGACTCTAATGCGATGTATCTATATTGTCTCTCACAAAAACTTCCTGTTTTGTTTCCTTTTAGACAAAAGTTAGAAAATAACTTTAAACCTCAGTGTACCTGGAAACATCTTGATATGTATAAATGGATGAATTGGGAATCTCAGACAAATAATATTAGAATTGAGCATAAGATCAACACTGGAAAAGAGTTTCAAATTGAACCCTATTTCGCTGATGGATACTGTCGAGAGACCCGCACCATTTATGAGTTTAACGGATGTTGGTATCATGGTCATCCACCAAGTGAGTGTTCTTTTCATTCCAACACCACCTCCGACATCAACAGCACAGAATCAATAGTGAGAGATAAAAAGCAGAAAGAGTCCCATCTTCAGACTTTGGCTAGAGAACAATACATTTGACAGTGCAGATTTAATTTGGTGGTGCTTTATGAATATGAGTTTAAAAAGCTTTTGCGAGACAATAACTCCATAGCACAAGCTGCAAATGAATTTCTCCCACCATTCTACATTAAACACCCCCACAGCGTTTCTCTAGAAACCATCCTGAATGCGGTTGAGAGTGGGGAGTTAACAGGTATGGTGGAGGTGGATATTCACATTCCTGCTGTATGGCCTGAAGGGAAGGAGCAGATCTCTCATAAGGAATTCTTTTCAGAAATGTCTCCTATATTTTGTAATATTGACATTCCATTGAATGAGTGGAGTTGCCTTATGCGTCAATTTGCATTTAAGAAAGCTTCAAAAGATCCTGTGAATACACAACGACTTCTGGTGGGTGGAATGCGAGGTGAGCGTCTACTTCTAGCTACTAACCTATTACAATTCTATCTCAGTATGGGACTTCTAGTCACAAAAAATTGGGAGGTTGTTGAGTGGACATTAGAGTTCTGCTTTAGAGGATTTTGTGATTTTATTACAAACTCACGTAGGGAATCAGATTCAAATCCTGATTTTCAAATGAAGGGTGAGACAGCAAATGTTATGGGTAATGCGAGTTATGGAAGTCTCCTGATGGATAAGACAAAGCATACAATTATTTCCTATGTGAATTCTATTCAAAAAGCGAAATTAGCTTTTAATTCAAAACTCTTCAAAAATATGACTGAACTAGATGATGACATTTTTGAGATTGAGCAGTGTAAATGATCAATTCGCTTAGACATCCCAGTGCAACTCAGTTTCTTTGTCTTAAATACCGCTAAGTTAGTTCTTTTACAATGGTATTACTGCTTTCTAATTAAATTCATTGATAGAAGCGACTTTGAATTAACCCATTGTGATAAGGATAGTTTGTATATGTCGATTCCTGGGAGAGATCTCATCGATGTTGTGAAACCATCGAGAGTTTTTGAGTATGCTTTATGGTCATTGTAATGATTATGGATACTTTAAATGGGAAAATGGTTTCTATTTACCTAGAGATTGCTGTCAGAAACATCGTGAACATGATAAACGTGAGATCGGAATCTTTAAGAGTATACAGCAACTACTTCATATTGTTTGAATTCTAAAACATATCTGCTTATAAAGACAGTTGATGGTGGGGGAGAGAGTGGAATGAAATCCCATGAAAAGGTGTATTGTAAATCCATTAATAAAAGATGTTTAATGAAGAATCGTTATCCTGCTGAAGGGTTTTATGCGGATGCGTTATTTAGAAATGAGAGTGGATCGCTTATAAATACAGGATTCAGAGCTCACCACAATTCGGTTTGTACATATAAGGAATGACAAACAGGTTTTACTTTTTTATACATTAAGAGACATGACATGAAAAATGGGATAGACACACTTCCATTGGAAATGTCGCTCACACCATGGACAAATTACAACTCCTTCATTATACCTTTAACTAGCTGCTTGTCAAATGATTTTCCACTGAAACTCGACAAGTTTGGAAAATCCTTTGAATGTTGTTGGCAGTTATTCTATTATGAGAAGGCTCTGTTCCATAGTAGTTACTCTATTGCTGCTCACATTATGTCCTCCCATCACACCAAAGCAAAGTTTTTAGCAAGAGATCTCATGTCCTCATCATCATCATCATCATTATCAATACAAAAAAAAGAGAAAAAAGCATGGAGTGATGTGCGAGAGAGAAAGATAGTTGCAATACTAAACATGAAATTAATGAAAATCAGAAGTAGAATATTGACAGAGTTGAATTCACGCCCCTCAGGGGTTACAATTATTCATCCCGGTGATCGATATGATAAAATGCTGGAGTTTAAGGATATTGAATTCATGGAGGGACTTCCATCAAAAGAAAAGATCTTTGCCTTTTCAGATTTATCCCAACACAATTTGATTATACTAGATGATCTAAATGAGGAAGTTGTAAACAACTTAGGAGCTCAACATCTAGTTAGCAAGTTTAGTCATCATCATGGATGTTCAGTGATTATGGTGAGTCACAATGTATATGAACAAGATAAATGTTCTCGAACCAGTTCTTTGAATCTGTAGTATATGTTTGTAATGAATAATTCAAGAGACATGCGTCATATACAACGAGTCGCTTCACAGACTAATTTGGGGAGATTGTTGTTGGATAGCTATAAAGTCGCTGTTGAAACTAAAAGATTTGGTTATCTGTTGATTTGTATGCATCCTCGAGATGTGGTAGATGTTACTGCATCAATTTGCTTACGTTCAAAAATACACACTAACATCTTTTTAGGAGAGAACTTAATTTCCTATACTCCATAGTGAGAGTGATTGTGCGTATGTGTGTGTGTATGTGTGTATGTCTGCTCGCACGCTAAGTGAAGATGCATGTATGTGCACATGTGTGAGTGTGAAGAGTAGTAGTAGTATTGCACTCGGACAGACAGCATGTCATCACATCGAGTGCAACATTGCACTGATTATATTTTGTTGTTGTTGAAGTCACAACCCGAGCAAGCTAAAGCTTTACTGGTGACCGCAAGCTGGAAACAGATCGATTGCATTGCAGAGATTTTACTTGCTCTATCTCAATTATCAGTCTCCAAAGCCACTAACCGAATATTGAAGAAACAAAAGAAACTAATCCATAATCTGCTTCATTTGAATAATCATGCCAAACTACGACTTCTTCAACTCCATCATAAAAAGTTGTATGCTATATTCATTTCAATTAAGCCGAGATTGTTAGACGTTCTATTATGAGGAAATATGTTACAATAACGTATGACACATACCTCCGATATAAGAAGGAGGAGGAGGAAGGGGGTAAAACTAAAAGCGGACCACTCGATTATGAGAATAACCTTCTTGACTCGGGTAGTGGTGATGCTGGTGGTGGTGGTGGTGGGGATGATGCTGTCAGTGGAGCTGTTGATGAAGAAGGTGTAAGCAATGATAACAACACTGACAATGAGAAAAAGAAGAAGAAGAAGATGAAAGAAGAAGAAAGTGTCTCACCTTTGATGCATCCTTCAAATGTTTCGAACGACATGTAGCGTTCTGACAGACGACTGGGGAGTCGCAAATGAGCAAGTCCTCTTCAGATTTCTTCTCCCCCTCCTCCTGGAATTCCAAGCAAAAACATTTCAAAATGGAGAGATATACAAAGCATGCTAACAAGCAGTGGAAAATCAAGTAATATCAAAAAGAAGAAGAAGGAGATTCTCAACAAGAAGAGAGACAAGAAAACGTCTTCTTCTTCCACCTATGCATCTTCCCTTTCACCTGGTATGACCACTAGACAGCGTAGAAGACAAACAGTGAATGCGGAATGGTGAAAGTACTTCTCCACCAGAGTCAAGTGTTAACAGAGGAGGAGAAACGCTATCTCCATGAGATTTACTTCACCCCCAATCATCGGGGAGTTTATCAGGTGTCAATAGACTTTACACTGAAGTTAAAAAGGAGAAGAAATTTAAAATCTCACTTCGCAAAATACGTGAGTGGTTGAGTGCTCAAGAAACATTTTCAACTTTTAAGAGAGCCCTCGTAGATATAAACGAGAACGATTAATAGCATCTGATAAACATTATCAATTTGATGTCGATACCCTTTCTATGGTGTTTTATAAAGATCATAATTCCAGATATGCTTACATATTAGTGTGTATTGATGTTTTTACCAGGTTTCTAAAAACTAGACCATTACTTAGTCTTCAAGCAACCACAGTTAAAACAGCTTTGGAAAGCATATTTAAAAGCAATCCGCCTCCTCCTAAAAATATTCGCTCTGACCGATGATCGGAAATTCATAGCGAGTCTGGTGCGTAATTATCTAAAGTCGCTAAACATCAATCATTTTACTACTTTGAATACTGAGACTAAGGTGCATATGGCTGAACGACTAATTCAATCATTTCTTGCGCGTTTGGCGAGATTATTCAAAGCAAGACATAGTTTCCACTGGATTGATTCATTGCAAGTAATAACCAATGCCTATAATGATAGCGAACACAGCGGAATTGGTACCACTCCTCGAAACGCGTTCTGTGAAAAGAATAGAAATGAACTATGGCACTATCAATATCTCAGAAATGATTCAGCTTCTTCCACCGGTAGAGCTTCTGATTATAATTTCCAAATTAACGATCAAGTGAAGCTCTCCTATTTAAGTTCTCCATTTACGCGTCATTGTGCATGTTATTCGTAATAATTGGGTAATTTACGGGACGGAGATCCCTGCATAACGAGGCGATAGGTGGCGCCACCAGTAACTCCACCACTACCGCTAGGGGCGATCCGACCCGACTCGACCGGCCTTGATTCCCGCCAAATCGGTCACGAGTTCATTCCCCGTCTCGTTCAAACCACCACAACCCGCCTGGTTGCAGACAATGCTACACCTATTCAGTTTTCTTCCATGATTATCGCTTACATACGTTATACACAGTCTACATGCTACCTGTGTTGCTCCGGTCTTCTCGCCTACCCGCGCAAGTGTGTCGACGATTTCATACTACCTGTGTTGGTCGGAGGCTCTCCAATCTTGTCTTCTCGACTAGCCACGCAAGTGTGTCGAGGATTTCACGGTCGACGTCTCGACTGAGGGTATCGTAGAAAATATAAAATATTTCACTATAGATTCGACGGTATTGTGTCGACTACAGGTAGACTGCCTGTGTGTCGAACTTTGTACGCTTAAGAACAAGGAGGAGCGGGACGGATGACGTTCAGCTAAGGAAGTGTCAACAAATTCGACAATCAGTCGACTTGTGTGTCGACGATTGCTTCCGTTAGATGTTAAACCCATTCACTATTCACAAAAGACAATTAATGTTTTTATTCGACAATTTTGTCGATCTCATACTCTGATTCCTCTTCTTACACTATTTAAATTATATTATTACCGACGGAATTACCGACTGGCTGGCACGGCGAGGTACGGACCTAGGGACGCTAGAACCAGGCCCAGGGTTCTACGTGGCCACCATAGCCCAGCAGCTAAAGCGTATAAAGAGCTTAGAGATCGGCAAGGAGCACTGAGAGCATCTTCAGATTCGACTTCTTATAGCTTTATTTTGCACTATTTATTTATTATACTATTTACTACGAATGAGTCTGGATGATTTTTGTTGTTGCTTAGGACCTGATGTTTATTCAACATTTTTGCCAGTTTTAAAAGGCTGACTCAACTATTTATAGCCTTATTTTACGCTTATTTATTTATACTATTTATTATACCTTAATTTATACTACTGACTTTTTAGCACTATTTCACCATTGACATTATCAACATTTACATTTACTCCATGCCATTTATCGGTATCTATCTACACCAAATATATTGTCAACGACAATTCACCAAGTTACCCCACAATTTTACTACATCATTTTACTACTTCATATACCGGGGGCTATTCAATCCATAAACGAGTCACAACATACCTATATAATTTTTTCTACATTTGACATTAAGTGTCTGGGTCACAGTCCCTTACATAGCTACAGTTATTATCACCCAGGATGCCGAACACAAGGAAAACATCGAGGAAGGCACGAAAAAACGATACTCCGAACTCGCGGGGGCGAACAAGGAAGGCCCAGGTGGAACCGGACCTCCATGGCGACAACACAGATGTATCTCCGGATCGCCCTCCGGCCAGTAAACCAGCGTCGTCGATACAGGAAGCGTCAACATCGACACAGGCAACAATTACAGACGCGATCATTCAGGCTGTAAACTCAGCCATTAGCCGTGCCATGGAGGCTCAGATGTCGACCATCAGGTCGGAGATAGCTGGTAGGATGGACACATTTAACCATAAGTCACGATCAAGGAGGAAGGCTCCGCAGGAGGAGGAAAACACCTCGTCGACAGAATCGGATGGTGACAGTGACAGTGCTGACCAAACACAACACATGCCGGATAAATCAACCCGACATCGTACTCGAGTGAGAAAGGACTTCACCGCACCGAGGACAGCCACCGGCACCAAGTATAAAAAACAAAAAAGCAAAACAGCCTATGGGGATGCTGCAGACAGTGACAAACAATACCGGGACCTCTATAACTCTGCACCTGTCTGGGGGGGGGGGGCATATGAGGTTAAATGCACGCCATAACTGGGATCAACTGGAGGACGATGACGGCCCGGGCAACATATCGGAACTCCTAGTGGCAGCCGGCGCAGCACTTGGGAGGAAAAGAGGTAAAATATCTCAGCTTCCACACCATTATGTAATTCACGGAGAAAAGAGGGAGAGGATTGGCCTCAGTGAGGCGACCTGGCCTGAGTATCTGGAAGCGCTGTGCACTATGCTCAGGGCACCCGAGATCCCTGACTCCTGGACAGACCCAATAATAGATCACATCCATCAACTAGCTACCATGGCGAAGGACTGGCAGTGGGATACATGCCGCCTATGGTCCGAGCGCGTCTTCTCAATGATAGACGATGGGCGGCTGCCAAACGGATGGCTGGATCAGTACGCGGTAAAAGACGTACAACGAGACGTATTTGCCTTGGGAGTGCGTGTCAACAACACAGCTCTTAACAAGAACACTCGCCTCAACTACAACACCACCCAGGCAGCTGGCGGCACAGGCAGAGCGACGGAGATCCGACACAAATTTAATCGCGACACGGACGGGAAGCCATGCCACCCTTGGAACTGGGGAAATGAGTGTGGTTTCACGGCGACACATGGACAGATGCCAGACAGGAAGGTCCACATGTGTGCATGGTGCACGAACAAGTACCGCCGTGCGAACATCCATAAAGAAAAGGACTGCATGAACAAAAAGCGTTTCCTCGAGAAGGAGGTAACACTTACAGCCTCATCACTTGCGCAACAGACCACCCAGGGTTTTTGAGATGGGGCTCCCCGTGCATCACCATCTTAACAGACGAGGAGCCTGATGAGATCAAGCACTGCAACACTAACTTCAGCAGCACATACCTGGTATGTGCAGACGAACACTGTGGCAGGTACACTACCACCCAGGTATGTCCCGATAACTGTAAGCCACCGGCAGAACAGACCGTTCAGGCCCGTGATATACCAAAAAGCGGACACGATCAGGCTCTCAAACATGCGAGTAAACTTGGCATCCTACGACTGCAAAGACTGTAAAGACCACAGCTTCCAGGAAGTTACGACAAGTGGCTCCACCGCCGCCACAAATACACAATGGCCTCCTGATAACGGTAAGCCGCCGGCAGAACAGGCCATGCAGGCCCGTGATATAATAAGAAGCAGATGCGATCAGGCGCTCAAACATGAAATAAAACTCGGCATCCCCGCTGCCATGCATTCCTCACGTAAAGACCACAGCTTCCAGGAAGTTACGACAAGTGGCGCCACCGGCGCGACAAATACATGGCCGCCAACAGAACCCGCCGTTGGGACCAAACCACCGACCGCTACCATACAATAGGACCGCACCAGTGACGACAACACTGAAATCAAGGATGGCAGAGTCTATGGCAGCAGCCATGACACATACGTCACCACCCTCGGAAGCAGAAACAATGGTAATGCAGACAATGATGAACCAACACTGCACGACCCCGGGGCGGATCACGATAGACAGGTGGTCGAGTTTCCTGAATATCGATGGCCCGCTGAATATGCAGCTCCTGAGCCTCCTGTCCCCTGCACCGCCAACCATACGGACAATCCCAACATGGAATTACGACACAAACCCAGCGGAAACCTTGTCCTAGCGGATGCCATGAGCAGGAGGGCCTTTGACATGGACGCTAGAGTCAGGGCAGGTCGCCTCACTAGAGACATGAATATTTCTGAGATCACCAACTACAAATTAACGATCGAGTGAAGCTCTCCTATTTAAGTTCTCCATTTACGCGTCATTATGATGAAAAATGGACAATGGAGATTTTCACCATAACAGAGCAAAAAGTTAAGCAGGGATTTGAAAAATATAGTATTAAGGCATGGGATAATTCTTCTATTGAAGGATGGTTTTATCCAGAAGAATTGCAAAAGGTGGAAGTAAATGAAGATACTTTATTCGAAATTGAATCAATTATTTCTGAAAGGAATAAATATTCTTTGGTGAAATGGAAGTCATATGACTCCTCTTACAATAGTTGGATCTTAACAAGTGGAATACACAAGTTGGGAATGGAGAATAAGAAAAAGAAGTAATTAAATAAATGGAAGTATGTATGTATGTATGAAATTCTACTTCCTTCTCTCATTTTGAATTAGCATGTGATAACGTCAACATGGTTAACTTTTGTTTGAATTCATTAATGGATGTGAAACTTCATTCACATAGCACTTGGCATGACTTCACTGTTTCAATCAATCCTCCTATTCATTTGGAACAGGGTGGGGGATGGGCTATATGTCTTCTTCAAATGGATTTTGAAAAAGAAACCATTTCAGAAAGAATAACTCCATCATTATCTTCATCATCGCCTCCATCATCAATACCGTCATCATCATCATCATCATCATCATCATCACCAATAACTCATGTTGTTGATGAATCAACTGGTGAAATAGATGGAGAAAATGAGAAAGCGGTGAATATTCCACCTACACCCGTTTCATTTGGAACAGGGTGGGGGATGGGCTATATGTCTTCTTCAAATGGATTTTGAAAAAGAAACCATTTCAGAAAGAATAACTCCATCATTATCTTCATCATCGCCTCCATCATCAATACCGTCATCATCATCATCATCATCATCATCATCATCATCATCATCAATAACTCATGTTGTTGATGAATCAACTGGTGAAATAGATGGAGAAAATGAGAAAGCGGTGAATATTCCACCTACACCCGTTTCATTTGGAACAGGGTGGGGGATGGGCTATATGTCTTCTTCAAATGGATTTTGAAAAAGAAACCATTTCAGAAAGAATAACTCCATCATTATCTTCATCATCGCCTCCATCATCAATACCATCATCATCATCATCATAAATAACTCATGTTGTTGATGAATCAACTGGTGAAATAGATGGAGAAAATGAGAAAGCGGTGAATATTCCACCTACACCAGTTTCATCAAAATATGTGTACGTTTTCTGTAATCTTATTACTCCTGTCACAATGGGCGATTCTTCCCAAGGAATCTTAGCATACAGCTATAAAGGAGGCGAAGCCGGTGAGAGCTTTCATATGTCACTGACTACTCCACTACACCAACCCATCAATACTCAATACATGAATTCTATAAGGATCTTCATCAGAGACGAGCGAGGAGGAATACCCACGATAAAAGCCAACGTTACTCGTTGTATGATACAAATCACAAGAGACTATGGCCTTAGTACCACTAGGTACAAGCTCTAACAGTTGGGTCATGCATTCTAATGATAAGTGTATCACCGCATTAAAAAAAAACAAAAAAAAAAACACGTTTAAAACCATCTCCAGCTTGAAGTGTGTAAAGGAAGTCGCTCCCAAAATAGAGATGATTTCAGATAGTCATGTCTTAGATCAGACCAAAGAGAAGTAGGAGAGACTAAACCTAACATCAGAAAGCGTGCTGGGGGAAATTGAACTCAATACTCTTCCATCTAAGTTAGGGAAGGTAAGGAGAAAGAGGAAAAACCAGCAGTCCACTATAAGTAGACTGATGCACGAGCACATGCGTCAGTCATACAGAAGAACAAAAGGGGGGAGAGTTAAAAATAGTGAAGAGAAGAAGAAGAAGAAGCATTAGTATCGTAAATCTAAAACCTCTCCTTCTCCTCTTACTAAGCAAAAAAGAAGGAAATGAGAAGTGAGTAAGTGAGTCAGCGAGTGAGTGAGTGAGTGAGTGAGTGAAAGTAGGTGAGCGAGTGAGTGAAAGTAGGTGAGATCACCAACTACAACATCATCATCACAAAATGCAGCAGGAATATCTTCTACAAGATGCTGTGGAAGGATATACCGAGAGACTCGATATCTTTTCCAAACCTCGCATGGATGTGGGTATACTCTATTCGGATTATGTTCAAATTCATCCAACCTCCACCCTTTCCAATGAGGGAGCGATTCTATTCAAAGTAGATGGAACAAACGGAGGATATCTCAATACAAGGAATCTTCAGATGACGGTGGTGATGAAAATTGTTAAATCGGATAATTCTCCAGTGACAATAAGTGATGATGTGAGTGTAACAAACCAACCGTTGTATAGCGTTTTCCATCAAGTCAACGCCACAATCAATAACTCATACATCAACTCTGATGTCGGTGGGTTGTATGCGCATAAAAACTACTATAAAGCTCTTTTTGGAAACACTAAGGGGAGGAATTCTAGTTACGATAGAATGAGAGGATATTTCCCGGATGATGAAGATAATCTTGTGGTGTTGAGAGCAATTCCCTCAACTGAACAATCTACGTTCAATGACGGAGTGCTTTCTAGTCATAAACTCACACACCAAGGACAAGTGGCGGAATTTAAAGGTCCTCTGGGATTGGATTTCATTGATGACTTAGATAAGATTTTAGTCAATGGCTGTCTTTGCGTTCCAACAACAAAGTGATGCCTTCAGACTTTTAACGCCTGCAGAAGGAGAGAACTATAAACTTATAATTACTAAAAATGTATCTGACTGTAAACTATATTCATATTAGACCAGAAATATTGCTAAGCCATTCAGAGAAGTTTGCTCAGAATTCTGGGCTTAATTCTGCTCAGTTCACTTATACGCAAACCATGATGAGGTTATTTACAATTCCTGCTGGTGTTAAGTCATGGGAGGCTTCAGGTGTTTTAGGTGATGAAATCCCATATCAACTCGCTTTAACCCTGGTGAATGATGTAGCTTATTTGGGAAGTTACAGTAAAAATCCTTTCAATCTAGAGAATTGTAAAGTAGAGTATGCTTCCTTTGAAATTGATGGGCAGAGTGTTCCAGATAAACCTTTAACACCTAATTTTGCAACAGGAGAAGTGATTGAAGCTTTTCATGCTATGGTTAAAGCTCATAGACATTCGGAATTATGCACATTAACTCCTGTAGAGTTTCAAAAAGGAAGGAGCGTATTCTGTTTCAATGTGGAAGAATCAACCTATGGAGCTGATATGGAGGGTCTTTATCCTATTCTGAAGCGAGGATCTACCAGATTAAGCATCTCGTTTAAAGAAGCTTTGATCACCTCCATGGTAGTAATTATTTCGGCGCAAGTTATTGGTGATTTCACTATCAGTAAATTGAGGCTTTTAACAGTAAACCAGTGAGCCACTGAGTGAGAGAAAGAAAGAGAGAGAGAGAAGTGGGAAAAGAGAAGTGGGAAAAGAGAAATGGAAAAATGTTTTACCCGAGAGAGTTTACACACACTCGCACACACACTCACACACACACGCACACATAATCACCCACATATATTCGAACTAAGTGTTGAAGTGGTAAAAGTAGTGTGATTATGTGTGCGTGCATGTTTGAGTGTGGGTATGAAATAGCTATAGTATATGCGGATGCATGATGAAATGTATTGTAACGCATTGTATTGTCTTGTATTGTAGTGAGTGATATTACAACTGATTTACGATGATGTTAACGATGATGTAGTTTAGGAGTGCTGCTTTGTGTAGAGTTAGTGAAACTGAAGCAAATAAAACCTATAATCAAAGCATATGTTGTTTTTGTTTTTTTGTTTTTTTTTAATTGAGGCTGTATTTATACTGTGCATAGCATGTAAGCCTGGGTAACCAGGCTTGTTTTCAATGCTGGCCAGCTGTAGTGTTGGTGTTGTCTTACCAAGCAGTAGCTGCTGATAAGTTTTTTGATTGTCAGCATTTCAGTAGCAGATAGATCTGTTGGTACTTTTAGTAGCCTAAGTTAGTTTTTTTGTTGGGGGCCCTCTTGGCATTGAGTTTTTGTTCTATTCTTATTACTATGTTAGTTGTTTTCTTAGGGTTCTATGTTAGTGTTTTGGGGTTTTCTTGGGAAGAGTTTTTCCGCTTTTTTCTACGCTTTGTTCTTGTGTGAGTGATATTACAAATGTTTTACGATGATTGTTAACGATGATGTAGTTGCCATGATGATACTATGTGGAGAGTTAGTGAAACTGAAGCAAATAAAAACCTATAATGAAAGCATATGTTCTTGTGTATTTCATTCCTTCATATATATATATATATATATATCAACGAATGTCTGCTAGGATCACAATTTCTTCTCCCCTAAATACTAAACTACACCACAATCTCTCAACAGCCCATAGCAAATATGGGCTCTTGCATTCGATCACACACACACACACACACACGCACACACACAGTGTTTTCATTGGTTTGGTATTATTATTCCTTTCCCCTCTCACTATATGTGTGAATAGGAATAGGAATCGGAATAGAATAAAAGAATAAATATTTATATATATATATATATATATATATATATATATGTAATAATAATAATAATAAAATATAGAAGGTTGGTTAGTTAGGGGAAAAAGAATAAAAATATACTAAAAGAAATCCTACACACTACAGCTGCAACTTTCACTACACGTCAATACACAATGTGGAGGAGAGAAATTTAAGAGGGGTCAAGAGAGAGGTCAATAGGATGAGGTTATGTTTTAATGTTGAGCTAATTTCTCTCCACTATTAAAACTAAAAGCTTATTTTGTGTGTATGTGTGTGTATGAGAGTTATTATTATTATTATCAATATCTTGAAAAATTAAACAAAATATTTACATACCAAATCAAGTGTTGCTGGAACTCGATCAACTTCTGCAGGTCGTGTCAGTCATGATGGAGGAGGAGGAGGAGGAGGGTTAGCGGGAGGGAATTTCTCCGACAGCGCAGAAAGCGTTACGTGCAGCTCCAGTGACTGGACGGTCTCAGGATAGTTGTCAGCCACGGAACGTGTGTCACCCACACAACATGAGGTGAGGTGGGCGTGGCTCTCCTCCAATTTCCTTAATGCAGTGGTGGAGGCGATGGAGTTGACGGTGGAGGTGATGGTTGTGTTGGTCATCGGAAGGGTTAGAGGTGAAGGTGGGGGTGAAGTAGGAGGACTTGATGGGTGAGGTTTCACTCCTCTCAGCATCTGTTCATTTTCTACTATTTAAAAGTTTGGGAATGAAAGAAAGAGAAATAAAAGGAAATTAAAAAAATATATATATATATAGATTTATATATGTGTATATGTGTGTGTGTGTGTGTGATTATTTCAGTGTTTTTGATTTGATTGATTTTGATTTGTTTTGATTTGATTGTTTTTTCACCACCCCTTTTATATACTACACACTTTCACTGAGTAAATTATTCATAATGGCAATTTACTGATGAGGAGAAAGAGCTGAAGGGGGAAGTCAACTAATCTCGAGCTATAATTTCAACTGATAAGACAAGATTGTCCATATTTTTAAAAATTTACTAGAAGCTTGCATACACTTTTTTATTCACATTCTCCTTCAACTCAAGCATATAAGTAAGTGAGTAGGTAAGTAAGTAAGTAAGTAAAAACCTCCCACTTCCTATATCGTCTCCTAGTCAAAAGCGCACACTCTTTTCATGTTTTTTGTTTCGCGGTGCAAGTTTTCTATTAGCGAGAACTGTAATATAGATAAGAACATTTAGCGTTTTAATGATGATGATGGAGATGCTAAATGAAAGTACAAGAAATATTGTAACATAGATGAGATCATTTAGTGTTTTGATGATGATAAAGATCATGGAAGAAAGTACAAGAAATAAGTTGAGTGAATGCTGAGAGTCAGTGAGTTAGTGAGTTAGTGAGTTAGTGATTGAGTGAGACTGAAATACGTTAAAGATGGATCAGAAGAGTGAAAAATCATACATACCAGGAGAAATGGTGAAGTTTGGTAGAAAATGTTGGGGTTTCGTCACAAATGTTGGTGTCAAACTCAATCGATCCCTTCGTGTTCGTGTTCGTGTTCGCGTTCGCGTTGAATTAGGAGTGATGTTGGGATTCATCTTCTCCTCCTCCTCCTTCTCCTTCACCTCCACCTCTACCTCCTCCCTCCCCTCCAGAGTAGTGGTGTAGGTAGAACTCTCCCCCAATACCTGAAGGGTTTCTCCAAGGAGAACGGCGGTGAATGTAGAAATATATATATATATATTATAAATTAGATGAAGTATATGGGTCGTTCTCAGAAACTGTGTACCACTTGAGGTAGTCTACTAGAAATGCATATTTCAAAGAAACCCTTTATTGGAGTGTCAATATTTAGATTTCATCAGTTAGCCAAATAATGTGGGAGATAGTTTAGATCAAAAGTAAATGTTAATATTGTGTATTATGTATCTTATTGGGATGGATGTAGCTAAATACATAGAAAATTACATCACTAATTTGTGACATTGTCAACAGCATTGAAAATAAAGTGTCACAAACTTAATGAAAACCTCTGAACAACAGCTCATTTCACTTCAAATGGTCATATACAATGTCTTCATTAAGTTGAAGACATTTATTTCTAAAAAAAAAATTTAAATGATGAAATAGTTAACATTTTCTGGAGTCATTAACATCGTAACATTTCGTTTCCACTTGCAAATACTATGAAACTCTGTATCAAACACTGAGTACAGATACAGTACAGGAATTATTTTCACCATTTGACACTATGCATGGACCCAGTTATGGTATAGTAAAAGATAAATCCTGAAATTGCCCCTAAACATTGAAATTTGAGCCGAACATTTGTGTAAAATTGTTTGTTTCCACTTTGTTACTCTGCTAATCCGTTACTCTGCTAATATTTTTTTGCTTTTCTCTTTAATATTCACAAATAAGACAAAACCATAGCAATGAGGTTTCAAATTATTATTACTACTGTTTATAAAGCAAGTGGCATGTGAAATGTCCTAAAAATGTCAAGTTTTGTGTGGAAAATATTTGATTTTGGAGTCAGATTGGTTTCCATGCTATACTGCTATTTATTGGGTGTGAGCATCATTTGACCTACTTAAAAATGCCAGAATATGTTTATTTTCAATTATTCAGATGCAAAAGGACATACACATTGAGGAAACTTGCTTATAGGACTTTGGCAGCATTTTGATTTTCTGGTACTGATGTCACACTATTGGTACACAACTTCTGAGAATGACCCATATATATATGCTAGTCATATGATATTGATGACAATGATGATGATGACAATGATGATGATGATGATGATGACAAGGAAGATGAAAATGAATGAATGTTAACATGGACATGAATCCCCACATAAACATGTCACCCCACATAAACATGAATAGTTGAATATGAGCGAGAGTATGAACAGATTCTCACCAAAGGTGGAGCCTTGAGCCTTATTCACCACTCGATATCGACAGCATCGCATTAATAACCAACACCATTTCGGTATTAATTGACGAATTCTCCTACAACTTATGCCTGTGGAATAGGAATTAATGGGTGAGTAAGGAGTTAAAAATGAAACAAATAATTAACCGCTTGCTGGGAAGAGAAGGTGATGATGATAATGATGTTGATAATAATAATGTGGCATTTTATGTTAAGAGTTTTTTCTTCTATTTTTTTAAAGAATAAAAGTCATTTATCTTTTTATTGATTTAGTTTTGTATATATATGTATATATATTCACCTTTAATTCTTTTTGATTTTCTATAATACCGCACAAATAGGCTTCAGGAGAATAGAAGAAGGGTGCAGCTTGCTCCCAGAGCGGACTTTATTGCAATATCTTCTACTAATAATCTGGCCATATTCCTCCCCGTCTCTCCCCCCAAAACCTCCCCAACATCTTTGGTAGCGTTAATTATTTTTTGTTTTAGTTTGTTTTTCAGAATCCCTATAAAAGAAATTGTTGATGTTGTTGCAGAAGGGGAGGGGGAGGGGGAGAGTGATGTGGAGGATTGAGGTTGTGATGATGGAGAAGATGATATTTCCGACATCATAGTTCTCGTGGATAGCATATCTTCCATCGCCACATCTTCCATCGTCACATCTTCCATCGTCATTCTCATTGCATCCGCTTCAGTCGTGGTAGTGGAGGAAGTAGTAGTAGTAGTACTAGTAGTAGTAGTAGTGGAGGTAGTAGTAGTAGTCGATGGTGTTGGTATAGTCGGTGATGGGGGAAAAGGTATTAAGAATGGGATTTTGTCATCACCGAGGGTTGTAGTTAGCGGAGAGGGGGAGGGGGTGGGGCAGTCCAAAATTATGGTAATTTTAACATTTTCAAATGGTAGGGAGCCGCAATCAAAAGGAGTTAATTGATTTCTGACTGACAGAATTTGGAAATTTGGAAATTTGTGTCTAATAATATCAATATCTATTTGAAAAAGAAAGGATCGATCTAAAAATAATTTTAGTAAAGATTTATCGCTAGGAAGAGCCAAAAGTTGTGATTCGTTAAACCGGTGGCACACCTTCATCGTTTTGCTGACGAAAGTACAATGCCGTCCTCCCACACAACCGACCATCAAAACCCAACAACATCACCAACACCACCACAGAGTCATAGAAGTCATCTCTAAAAAAGAAATAAAAAAAGAATCGGTTGGAGACATTGTTCACATTATCATTAGTATTATCATTAAATTATGTATGAATGAATGTATGTATGGATGTATATATATATGTAAACATTTGTGATATATCAATGAGTATCCTTATCGTCTTTCATTTTAGTTGGTGAAGTTAAATGAAACTAATATCATTCGAAAGAGCTTTCCTAAATAAATTAAGTGAACTATATCACATTATCACCTTATAAACTTACCTAGAATTAGAAGGAAAAACCCCTCTTCACTTGAAGTCAACTTTCAAATACTGGAGGAGAATGGGGGTAGTGTTTCATCAAACTTCCACCTATGAGATCTATCTTTCTTTTCAATGGTGAAGCATATGTTGGAGGAATGAAATTATTGTAGAAAGTTATTGTTTCTCCACCATTGACATCATCTTCTTCATATCTTTTTTTTTTACCCATCCGCTCCTCCCAAAAAATATCTAGAAAACATTGGAAATATAGTTACATCAAAGAATAAATAAATCCAAAATAAATAAAACATGAACATTTCATTGTGAGAGGGATGTGTTTAAACAACAGCTGGCTTGTCTTCTGTCAACCACCCCCAACAACCACCGCCTCATGCGGAGAGGGGTGGTGTGTGTGTGTGTGTGTGGAGTGGAGCGGCGCACATGCACCGGGCTCACTTGTGCTTGCGATGCACATAGGAGTTTGGAGTATATGCTTGGAGAGTGTTTTGTTTCGCATCACTGAACATCGATTTTGGAAGGGGAGGAGGGGGAGTGAAGGAGGGAGATGCCAGGGGAGGAGATGAATAGGAAACCATACTTGGAGAGTTAGAACGTTCCGCATCAAATAACTCAACCAATGACCAGAGAGGAAAGGAGTTCCATTGACAAAAAAGCAAACTAAAAACTAAAAAATACTTTGTTATCATGGGAGGGAGGGAATGATATTTTTGAGATCTAATTAAACTAGGCGGGGCATATTCACTCTGGTGAGTATAAAAACTGATAGTTTTTTTACATCCATCAAGCGCCATTTATACTCCAGTGAGAATAGAGCTTATTTTCACATCTCCGTGAGATTGTCACCTCCACCTCCACCTCCACCACCACCACCGCCATCACCACCACCACCACCACCTCCAACACCATCACCATCACCACCACCACCACCACCACCAGCGTCATCAAGTCTACCACTTCTATCCAACAGCGTTATCTGATAGCGACACCAACTACAACACACACCAACGGGTATTCCCCGGCACATTTACTACCCGACTAACGAATTCTCCTCCATCAAGCCTCGGCGGGTAAGCCACCCATTCAACAAATTTATTACTCAACTGACGACAGCAACATGACTGGAGGAATGTCCTACAACAACGGACGCAATGACGTCTCGTGTGAAGAAGGGTAAGTTGAAATATACACATATATTTATATATTTATATAGTGAGTATTATATAGTTTTGTATTTATTGACGATACGGCAATTTCTCCCGTGTCAAGAGGAAATAAAGACACTCAACCCATTGGAGTCCTCCTTGTTTTCTCCTTCTCCTCCAATAGAACCTCGATTTATATATATATTTAACCGTCGGGCTATTCCACCCCTGCTTAAGGCGAGCCTTTGTGTTAATATTATGTAATTGTTTCCTTGTGTATTTCCTTGACCTTGCCGCGGGCCGCCGCAGCCTCTCCTCCCATCTGCAGGTAGTCCGTCTCCATCAGTGTCCGCCCCGTACTAAAGGCGGCCAGCCGGAGTTTCGTCTAAATACTGGATTTGCCCTCGCACGCATTTATCGGCCTAAAGGATATTTATATCAGGTTATTTCAACTAACTGGCTGTCCCCTCGCCGTTCGGGGTATATTAATGTCACTAAATTAATCCAGAACTAAGCAGTCAAGCTAGTGTTGCTGCTGCTGTCACAGTTAATCCGCCTAATTGCATGAAGTTATTTTAGCCCAAAAGTACACTACATTAATTCTGTTAATATGTCTGTTATTATATTCCCACAGATGGGTTAATCAACTGCATAAGGCCTATTTAGGCATAAGGCCCTTAATTACATATAAAGCAATCGAATATCAGGTTTTTCAATAGCGGTTAATCTACAATAATACTGGAGGAAAGTAAAGAATGCAAGGAACATTCCAATTCACCCTTCCAAGAGCTCACGGTCGTTTATTCTTACCAAAACTAACAAGATGGCGTAGTAGCAGCTTATAATATTATAGATAAATCCCCTCCCATGGTTAATTGCGTTAAATAAGTTCAGAATTTCAAGAAATAAGGCCTAAATCTTGGCTAAAACATCAGAGCGTGCAAAAACACGTCTGGTGGGTATGGGTCCGAACGCCCCGACCTCCTCTCGTTGCTTGGAAAGTCGCAACTGATGTATCCAAGCAATGCGTTACAGCCGAGAACCCGCGGCCGCGCAAATGTTGGCAATTTGCGCACCCGTGAAACCGAGTAGCAAGCATCTCTAGATGCGAGTCACTCGGCACTCGTGCGCAAATGCAGTCTCGCCCACTTCACTGCTCCCCCAGACGAACACCAAGAATTGATGTTCATCTAAGAAGAGAAAAGTGGGCGTGACTACATCGGTTCTCGGAAGTAGTATCCTGAAAATAAACAATCCCATGACCGTGTCCCTGCGCGTTCAGCGGATACACACCGCTAACTGCGCAGGGGCGCAAAGGTACCTCTCGTTGTGTTATTTTACCAGAAATGAGCATGTAGCGTATTAAAAGAAATACGTATGCAATACATTCTGCAATATATGAAAATTTGTATACTAATTCATATCATTAAAGTGGTTACCTACTGCAACCAAACAAGAAAAATTCCATTTTAGAATTTAATGAAGGTTATCCATAGAATATGCCGCTTTGGCAGAGACTCAGCAATGGAATCGTGATTAATTTATAATAAAAATATTTCCTCAGCCTTCATGGTGATGAAATCGCTGTCATCAATAACATCCATTGCTGATAATTTTTTTATGGTATCCGTTTATCAATTTCTTTTGATATTTCCCAGAAATATTAGGTGGCTCGTTCCTTTTTTAATTTCTTTTATAGAATATATACAAAGTACGCACAATTTAGGTGCAAAAAGTCAACAAATATATACAATATACTCTCCTCGTAAGGGCATTGAGGATGAAGAGCCGTGAGCTCGCAAATTACAACTTGGCATGTCAGTCGGCCACTCGGTGACGACACTTCTATGCTTAACAACCGTTATATCAGCGGTACCCGTTTCTAACTAATACATAAACTGGGCTGACTAGAGTACCGCCAAACTAACCTGGATCTAACTCGAAAGATAATCCTGGGTTAATCATCTTTTTAATAAAAAAATTTAATTTGTCATGGTCGCAATTGTTGGTTGATGTTCCTCTAGGCCCGTAAGACAATCCTGGGCGTGTTCTTCTTTCTTCTGCCAATACAGGCTGTATGCATTTTATCTATCAAATTTCTTCAGACCAGTACAGGCCTTCAAGAAATTGTACTGTTAATCAACATAATAGACGCGTTGCATTTCTGAAGCCGATTGCTCCTGAGAGGAGTTTTCGCTTTCAGATAGGCAATTCGCGCTTATTTTCCTATCTCTATTTAGTAATTAAACCATACATATCCAATATAATATTGGATACGTATATGCACCACGGGTAGACGAACCCGAATCGTTAAGCGATTTTTGAGATCCATATATTTAATTTTCCAGAAGTTGGCTGGTTCACGCTTTTCAGGAACCACAGCCTACTATTTACGATATTGAATCAGAATGATAATGCGTCAGTGCGAATTTTATATCCATAATTCTAAACCAGATACGGAAAAGCGGGCTAATAAATTTATTAATCAGGCTTAATAAATTTGCACACAGCCTTATAACCTGATACTGCTCAAGACATGACTCCATAAGCTTCCCTCAATAATAGAATTGAGACTATTAGCTTTTAACTACTCTAACGTTTCTCAGACAGTACAGTCTGGCTCTACATTTTCTCAGAGAGTACAGTCTGATTCTAGATATATTTAATATCATGACTTATGTGCAGGACAGATCTGACTCTAGATTTATTTAATCTCATTACTTATGTGCAGGAGAGAGAGTCAATTGATGTGTAGTTTTTTTTATAGATCGTTACTTATGTGCAGGTATTATTTCTGATGAATATTTGTCGTATTATTTAAGACAAATTCTACTAGAATGCAGGATTCTTTGATGAGGCTTGACAAACAGAAGACATGAGGCAGCAGTTACGGGCAGATCATGGTCACACATTCATCACACGGCCGGTTCACACACACATTTGACTTTTATCACACACATTATCAGTTTCACATAGGGTAATTAATGGGACCATAAGCTCTCAGCCAGGGATCACAGTAGGTTAGAATGGAAGATGGGGAGGGTGGGATGGTAAGAAATTCCTATATTCAGGGTCAGCGATCCGTCGTCGTTGAAGTACAGGCAGGGAATGAAATTACGCTTTGATTCTTCTAACCGGAATTCACCTGACGCCCCTGGCGATGCACTCTAGGAACTGTCTCTATGGTTATTCAGTATATCAGGCCCTTAGTCAAGATTTTGAATTATGCGTGTTACCGGCAACATGATTAATTCAAAACCAGACACGGAAAATCGGGCTAATAAATTTATTAATCAGGCTTAATAAATTTGCACACAGCCTTATAACCTGATACTGCTCAAGACATGACTCCATAAGCTTCCCTCAATAATACAATTGAGACTATTAGCTTTTAACTACTCTAACATTTCTCAGACAGTACAGTCTGACTCTACATTTATTTAATATCATTACTTATGTGCAGGACAGATCTGACTCTAGATTTATTTAATCTCATTACTTATGTGCAGGACAGAGAGGCAATTGATGTGTAGTTTTTTATAGATCGTTACTTATGTGCAGGTATTATTTCTGATGACTATTTGTCGTATTATTTAAGACAAATTCTACTAGAATGCAGGATTCTTTGATGTGGCTTGACAAACAGAAGACATGAGGCAGCAGCTACGGGCAGATCACAGTCACACGTTCATCTCACAGCCGGCTCACACACACATTTGACTTTTATCACACACATTATCAGTTTCACATAGGGTAATTAATGGGACCATAAGCTCTCAGCCAAGTTGGGACGAGAGAGCTGATGGTACCTTCCTGAATACATTTTTATTCACATAGTTAAAAACACTATCAGATTTCCAACATCCTAGTGTTCTTATACAGTCCAGAGATATCCCTATTTTTGCATACACTTGTGCTCCTCCTTGGCATAGACTATGTCCAGAGACCAATGGCCACCATGGAAGTCCAGCTGCTTTTAGTGCAACATGCATGCACTTTATGAAGAGTCGAGCAGTCAGAGGGGCCCCGTTCGCCATCACGAATGCTGGGGTGCCCTCATGTATGGGGAACTGTTGGGCGTACCTGTTCCACGCATGAACTGGGCAGAGATCAGAGCCTTGGACCCATGGTAAGACAACTTTGTAGGCATCCCCTTGTCTACTGGTAGTTTTAGTAGACCTGACCGTAATTGTAAGGTGTCTGTCGTGTGTCTTGATATCGCCTCCGAGCATCATGTGACCGTCATCCCCTGTTACCTCGGAATAGAACAGATTGGACTGTCTTAGTAAACATAAGTAACCTATAATTAACGCTGCAATCAACACCAATCCATCATTACCAATTTTCATGAATTTTACAACTATTATTTTAATGTGCTCGATTTTCAACGGGAACGCTCTATTTACAACATTATTCTTTAACTTACACATGCCACATTTAATTACTGACATTGGATAACTATCAAATGTTGACGTGTTGCCTCTTAATAATCTCACCCACGTTCTTGCTCCACTCATATAATTCCGTATGGCCCCTCCCATTCTTAATTTATCATTTAAATATAACGAATATAACATTACCGTTTTAAGCTTCGTTTTTTTTAGGGTCATCATTAATTTTACTACAAAATTCCAAATATTCCCTAAATTGTACCCTCTTATTTTTTCACGTCCCTTCTGCTAGGGCCGCTGTAAAATACACACTAAGCCTATTCACTACTGCGTGATTTTTTGCTGCAAGTTGATAAAGCCAAGAAAGAAAAATGATCAACTAGCAGCAAATCATAAGTACAAATCAAGGACATTTAAGTGATGAGAAACATGTACTTCCGACAGCAGCTTTTCACGACATAACCTGTCAACAATAATCCGAAATTTCTCCTCAACGAACAGCCGACTGAGGGCATCTGCCAGCACCAGATCTTTACCAGGCTTGTGGATCACGTGTACCTCACAATTGTTTAATGCCGCAAAGTGCCAAATCTCGCATGCACATGCACACAAGACCGGGTCCTTCCCAGCACCAGAAGATAACACCTGCTGCGATGCCATATCATCTGTATTTATGACAACCAGATAATTATGAGGATCAGGCGGGGACAAATGTTTGAGTGCCATAATTAAATTTAAAGCCTCCAATTGAGCTGTGTGAAAATTATTCTTAAGAAAATCAGGGGAATATTTAGTGGAGAAAAAATGAGTGCTACTGAATACCCCTCCCCCTATGCGTGACGAGTCACATTCGATGACCCATTTTTGGCAGGTGAATGACGAAGCAATACTAGCCTATTTGATCCTTCTGCAAAGTGTAAGAACCAAGCAATATCTCTAATTAGTTCCTGTGTAACAGTAATTTTGCCTACAAATGGACAGGATCTGAGAAAATCCAAAATTTGATTCATAAAAATTTGAGATCGCAACACACATTTCGAAATAAACTGTAGCTGACCAACCAATCGTTGTACATTTTTACGTGTCACCTGCCTCCCAGAAACCCATTTTCGACATTCTAACAAAATATCTAATAGCTTTTCATCAGGAATCCGAATTCCCATATTAATGGAAGAAATCTCATATCCCAACCCGATAATTTTTTGAACAGGAGGACTACATTTATTGATAGCGAGCTGCAAGCCTAAAGAATTTGTCAAACCTAAGATAAACTCATAAGCCTCCTGTGCTTTTTCGAGAGTGCCCTCTACCCCTATGAAATCATCTAAGTAACACAAGCCAAAAAACCCTTGTTGTCTCATCAAGTGTACAACAGCTGCTGTCGTGCGAGCACAAGCCATGCTTGATGTCCGACATCCAAATGGTGGAGCCGTGTCAAAATAGTACCGACCCCGAACCCTAATGCCAAACAGCGGTACACTCAAGGGGCAGGTACGTAACTGCCTGTACGCCCTTGCGAGGTCTATTGACCAGATGAAACAACCTTTCCCCAATTTTGTCACCTGTTTCGCTAATGTCATAATGGTTGGTAAATTATACTTATAACGTTTACCCTGATAAAACCCTCTAACTATTCCTGCATTAACACTCTGGCCCCTAGGATAGCTCAAATCTACAATGATCCTACGCTCATCAAAAGGTAAGTCATCGGGACAAAAGGTAAGTCATCAAATGGCCCCAACATAGCATGGTGGGACAATTCAGTAGATACGTATCTGTCAATCCAAAATAAATCTTTCTCATTACATGTATGATTTTTAAGTGAAACTGTAGGAACAAAATCACCTGTAAAATTGGATGGCCACCCAAATTCCATGTATTGTATTATTTCATAGTCATAATAACCGACCAAAAGCTCTTTCCATTTATCAATAACTAGACCTGAAGGGACTGGCACTCTGACCTGTAAATAATTTGGAACACCAGTTGCACGCACAGCTGCATAAATAGATGCGTAGTTTAAAAATAATTGCAGTTATGGGTTAACTCTGGCCAGTTCTTCAGAACGTATACCTTATAATCTAAAGGTGATTTTTCACAAAATTCCGGTATCACAGAATTACTCTCACCAGTCAACTTCATGTCGTTAACTGCAACTTGGCCTTGGCCATCTAATTTTACAATGAGGGAAGTACTAGGCAACAAATTAACTTTAGAAACATTTAACTGCAACACAATTGGTTAAACGATAACAGGCATCAATTTCTTAGGTGTGCTGAATATACCTTTAGTTCACACCTTGTTAGTAAGTAAACAGTTTGCTGGGAGCAGTGGGGGCCCCCAGGCAACTGAAACACAGCCAGAGCCGGTGTCCTTGTCAACACAATGGGGGTGTTTAGCACCTGAAACACTAATAGAGACAGGTTCCATATCCCGCCCTTCCTGAACCAACAACTTTTTGGCAACATGCAACGGTAACACAGGAGCATGCAACCCAGAGGTAGGGCGCTGACTATGAATAGTAGAAGAAAAGTTAACTAAGCTAGTGGCAGGACTAGCAGTAGGTATTACTGGACGCACAGAGCTATCCATGGTAGTAAAAACACAGTTTCTACCGGTGGTGTTGGAACCACAAGACTGACAAGCAGTATGTTCATGTAATGTGAGTGAAGTGTCAACATCATCCGATGAGACATCATCAATGCTGGCAGAAGCAGCGTCGTTCTCACGACGAAGTGGACTATCATGATGAGGAAGTGAATGAATCTTTGATGACGAGACATCATGTCTCCAGGGCATTGAACTGGATGTTTTGGAATCGCTATGACAGCCACGATGTAGGAACCCAGCCAAACACAAACCATCAGTCGGCGTTTTTTGTCGCTCAATCCCACCCAAAATCACTCCCTTATTATCACCCCCACTGTCATTATTCCCCGCGAACACACATCGCCTTCTCAATGATGAATTAAACCATTTAAAGTCATTAACTGGCCTAAAACAATCTCCAGAACCACAACTATGCAACTCTACACCTAGCTTCTGAAATTTAATGGCGATGCCGCCCCCAACCAATTTATCGGGAAACGTACGTTTCTTGCCACGCATATGATACAACGTATGACGTTCAACAGCAACATCAGAAAATACACCAGAATCAGTTACTGGTGGGGGATCACTGGGCACACATTTTGAACTTCCCAATGCAGAATTCACAGCATTAAAATGAGGAGCAATTGAACCATGCAAACACTGGTTGGGGGAGTTAGACAATGAGGGTAACAGAGGCAAAATGGGAGAGGGAATTGAAAATGACAAAATAACACCACCGACCTGACTATTGCACTGGTCCCTTGGGCCGGCGACAGGAGAAACGATGGTGCCGCCATCTGAAGAGTCAGCTGTATGATGAACGCCAGGACCAACAGCTCCGCACACAACATCTTCAGTAATAACAGTTCCTTGCCAGCTGTTACTAACAAATTCTTGGTACGATCCTCTCCAGCAACAGGCATTTCCCTCGCACGCACTTTGGCTTTACAGTCCGACTCCTTATGAACATGCCTTCGGCGTAGTTTGTATGCACAATATGAGCAAATGTGCAAAAAACGACTACTGCCCTCTCCATGGTCCCCGTCAAAACCACAAGAATTACCCTTATTCCACATTATACACCGGCGCGAGTCAACTCCTTTACGATAGTCAGATTTACTAGCATCCCGCGCAGACTTATCAGATGAAGCCTCCATGCGAGTACCTAATCCACAAACATCACGGCATGGCATACATCAATTATTTTTGCTTCATTATCCCGTGCATCAGGAAGACGTTTATCAGCAATCATGGAGAACACCTTCTCACTATAATCCAAGCATGTCTGCCACATATAATGGTGGGCCAAGTCAAGAATCGAGTCAATGTGATTGTCAAGATGCGGCACCCAATCCAACGGCACATCACCACGCTTTATCATACGCCGTATCGCCATCAAATATTCAAACCACCTGGCCTCGCCCTGTGCGACCTTGCCTTTCTTCTCATTTCTGATGTCATATTTATGAGGCAATAATTTCAATTTACTGGACATCTTAGCCTTCTTACCAGCGAGGCAGATCAGATCACGCATCATGCCGTCATCGCTATCTGATGCATCGTCATCAAATGACTGGCTACAGGACGACCTTTTCAGAGAACTTTTACATGCGCAACAACCAGTCGCCAAAACAGTTTTTTGATTACCTTTTTCCTGATCCGGACTGTTTTCCGAATCCTCATGACTACACGTACATGCCGGCTGCACAGGCGTCGCCGCCCTTGTGTGCATAACCATCACCCCATCCTCTTCGACTACGTCACCATGATGCACAACATGGCCGCTTGCTGATTGATCCAAGCAAGCAGACCACACAATATTATCATCCTCCAGACATATAATCCTGGCCAGTAGAGGCTCCTGCGATGCAGCTAATTTAGAATCAAGGACATGGGATATCTCCTCCAACATCGCCCTTTGATTCGACACAGGAGGCACAGCAACTGGGGATGATTGAAGATCCGTCATCCAGATACGCGATGATGATGGTGGCCGACCCACCGACCTTAGACACGCTGAAGGTGATGCAGAATCTGCTGATAATTCCATGGATTTAAGCAGAGCTTTTGAATATTTGCCTACTTCACTCCTTATACGACCTGATCGAGACATCTTCCTACACACAACGGTAAGAAATCCGGCAAGAAATTCCTATATTCAGGGTCAGTGATCCGTCATCGTTGAAGTACAGGCAGGGAATGAAATTATGCTTTGAATCGTCTACTGGAAGTCACCTTTCGCCCCTAGCGATGCGCGCTAGGAACTGTCTCTATGGTTATTCAGTATATCAGGCCCCTAGTCAAGATTTTGAATTATGCATGTTACCGGCAACATGATTAATATTAATTTAACCAGCAGTTGGCTGGTTCATGCTTTTCAGGAACCATAGCCTAATATTTACTTTTATATGCATACCAAAGCCTAGTCATGCATGTTGCGGTGAAGCTGTAGTTTTATGCTTGGGCGCAAAATTGGGGAAATAACCATTATTATTTTTTTAAATCGTTAATATATAAATGCATTTTCTGACACCCCGCACCCTAGTACTGAGCCGGATGATTAACCATGATAGATCTGTCAACCCTACTCAGGGCAAATAAACGAGGCTGCAGGTTGTCATGGCCTTTATTAATCTTTGAGTACATTTTTATTACGGGAGGAAGCCCAGATAAATTTTTTTTTTTGCTGTATCTGCAATGCAATGATATGTTAACATAATAGACATTGAGCTACCGAAGGATTGCTTCCCCACATTATGTAATATCCCACCGACCGCGAATCGCTAGGTCGTCACCTACGGAGGACTGCTTACCGTGCATGCACATTTGCATGTTGGCTCCTGGTCTAGTATCAAAGAAGTGGGTTCATTTCGCCAATATGTGCCTCTCACATATGTCCATTGCGTATTGGTCCAAAAATAAAGGAGGGGCACATTGCTGGGAATAGTTGGGACCCATACACCAAGATATTCCACCCCAGTCAATGCCTCAGCCTAAGCGGGTATCTATAATTTGTCCTCAGCGAGACTGGCCCGACCAGGTACATGCTGCTTAGGGGACACTCGCCCCCCAGCAAAATAAATTCAATACGGGCGACCACTTAATGTCTTTAACCAGCAAAACTGCTTGCCTTCTGCAGAGAGCAGGCTGGGACCAAAGTCCAAAGACTTGGGGAGCATCCTACACATGCCTCTCCAAATGCTGGCACCGGCTCCTTTCACACTCCAGAGGATGGAGAAAGCAGTCGAAAGTATCAAGATTGGGTTGAGTGAAGTGGAGTGTGCCAGCGTTCAACTACAGCTGGCTGCGGTGAGCGTCGCATCACAACCAAACTCTCGCTTTCCACATGCTATGGCGATGCAAGAGATGCAAGCTGTTAGCGCGCAAAACTCGGAAGAGGCGATGCGGCGTGTTCAACTTCCTGAAAATATCACCAAGAAAAAGAAGGAGAATGGGAGAATGAGGTTGATAAAAAGCAAAGTGATGAAGGATATTACTAATCGTCCTTCTTCAACTTATCATGTTCCTCCTCCTCCTCCTCCCCCTCCTTTCGATTCCAATTCTAATTCCAATTCTAATTCCATTCCCCACCCCCTTTCTCCTCTCCTTTCACAACAAAGGAAGTTACCTTTTCTCCCCATCAGCATTCCCTTTACCACTGCCTCTACCACCACCACCACTACCAGTACCAAAGCGATTAATGACAACAACATCATTGAATGCGGATTTCTAGTGCAGGGAGATGGAGTTCTTCCCCCTCCCTCTCGACTAGCGAATGACTCTATTGTTGAAATGGGGAGTGTGTGCAATGATTATCTTGGGATGAGTTCCCATCCCATAAATTTTGAGGCTCTTCTTTTTGACTTGGAGATGGAGTCTCCTTCTCTCCCCATCCACGTCCCTGAAGTTGAAGTTGTTAATGAAGAATGTGGTGGAGAGTTTATTAGTAAGAGAGATTTACTTTTATTAAAATCATAATGGGAACTCTCTCCACCACATTCCTCTTCCTCTTCCCCACCTTTAGAAACGCTAGATCCGGCGGGTATGCTAGAGGTGAGGGGGTTGCATACTCCTCCCTTACATTTTACTTCCCTCATTTCTATTACAGCATTAACCTCAAGGAGCGACGCACTCTCTACTTCATCTCCGCTAGTAGAGTGTGCAAGAAACCTGGTGAAAAGAATGGGGAGAGAAGAACAGCCACATCATCATCATCAACAATGCATTGTTGATGATGATGTTGATGATGGAATTATGGATGAAGTTGATGTTGTTGGTGTTACTGCGAATGATAAAGATGGAGAAGTGGAGGGGATGTGTGGAAAACTCCACATTTCATGCAAATCTCTCCCTCCACAAAAGAGAAGCCTCCCTCCTCCTCCTCCTCCTCCTCCTCATTTCAATGATGAAATTCCATACAGGGAAGTTCATAACCAACACATTAGGAAAAGTGAGGAAATTGAGGAGCTGGAGGTTGAGGGAGAATATTTTCCCCTCAAACAAAGACAAAAAATAAAACTATTTCACCCCAAAAATAACTCATCAGTTAAAACACTAAACAAAAACAAACTCATTTATAGATGATAATAATAATAGTAATAATTTAACGAGGCGGAGTCAAGGAGTGATAGTGGATAAAAGTCTTTAATCAGGGAAAAATGAGTAATGTTGGAACAAGACAGGTCAGACAGTTCCGGTATCAATCTCTGCAGTCCATAATGGGCGGCCCCCGAGCCTCAACCCGACCCTAGCATAATAACCCGGTAAAAGGTGTGGGTGGGTGGGAGAAAGTGAATCAGTGTGATCAGTAGCTCGGGTCGGAGGGTTGTGGTAGCGGGCAGGCGGAGGGAGGTCACTCACGTGATTCAAAAAGGCGGGAAACGGGCAGCTGGGGGGGTCGGGTCGGATGCCCCTATGGGTTACTCGAGTGCGCCACTGTCGGTTCGTTATGATTTTCTCCACCCGTAAATAAGTCATGTTACCTATATCATGGCATTTAACGAGGCGGTCAAAATGGCGGGAACGGTCAGCTGGTGGGGTCGGGTCGGATGCCCCTAGGGTTACTCGAGTGGCGCCACCTATCGGTTCGTTCTGGATTTCTCCACCCGTAAATTAGTCATGTTACCTATAACATGCGCAATTTAACGAGGCGGCGTCAAGGAGTGATAGTGGATAAAAGTCTTTAATCAGGGAAAAATGAGTAATGTTGGAACAAGACAGGTCAGACAGTTCCGGTATCAATCTCTGCAGTGCATAATGGGCGGCCCCCGAGCCTCAACCAATTAAGTGTGGCGAGGGTTGCCGTGCACGAGGCTGTTGTTCGGGACGTAGTGATGAACCGCCGCGGATGTCCACGAACCGGGCTGCATAATCTCGGCTAGTGAGGTGCCTGCCGCTGCACAGGCCTGTGCCCCTTCCCTCCGGAGGCTGTGGAGGGTATAGTCCGAAGGTGACCTCACGCCGATGGCAGCGAAGGCCATGCGGAGGGCTGCCAGCATTACTTGCGGCCGGAGAGGGAGGTCAGGAACTAGCAGGAATGCCGGATCAGAAGGGTGCGGGTGTTGGAACTCGACATATCGATCCCAAGCCGCCACGGGTTGCAAGCTACATTGGACCCTGGTATGGAATACGCTTGGGGTAAGTGTGATGCGTGGTCCGCGTTGATCGCGTTTTCTCACGGTCTTGGTGGTTGCGGCCGTACATGAGCTTCTACGGGCTTGGAAAATGTTGCGTCTGAAGGTTATGTCGTGGTTTTGTTCGGTGTAGCCTGTGAATAGAGGGAGCAATTAATACGAAATTTGCAGGCTAAGTTATAGGCCGTGAGTAAAAATGTTCTCAAAACGGACTTCAATTTCAGTAATGCTCATCTCTCTAGTGAGGCGACCTGCCCTGACGCGAGCGTCTAAGTCAAATGCCCTCCTGCTCAGGGCATCCGCCAGAACAAGGTCCTTTCCGGGCTTATGCCTTATTTCGATTTCACATCCATTTGTTGCCGCGAAGAGCCATATCTCCCTGGCGTATGCTGTTAGTATGGGGTCCCTGCCCGCCCCTGAATCGAGTACCTGTTGGCTGGCGGCGTTATCGGTGTTTCCCGATGGGGAGAGGGGAAGAGCACGGGGGAATGAGGGGGCAGGGCAGAGGGGCGGCGACCAAATTTATTGCCTCTAGGTGTGCAATATTGCTGTAATTGGAACTGATACTGTCCGGGTATGCTTTCCCGTAGAAATGCGACTGGGAGAAAGCACCACCCGCTTCTAGGAAGTCCACCACCTGGCTATCGTGATAGCCTATTAGCAGCTCCCTCCAAACCTTGATGACGAGGCCTGAGGGGATGGGTATCCGAGCCTTCATGTGGTTTGGTAACGCTGTAGCCCTTACTTGCTGGTAAATGTTCAGATAGCCCTGGTGTTTTCCCCATAAGTCTGTTTGTGGGTGTGGCCATATGTCACTCAGAATGGGCCTATAGTCCATGGGTGTCATGGGAGGGCGTGAGTTTAGGCTTGCAATGTCCGCGCCTGTGTCGTGGATTGTTGGATCATCCCAGCCCGCTTCCTCATCACCTCTGCTTCCTAAGGCCGTGACATAAGTGTCATGGCTGCCGCCATGCACGCCGCCATCCTTGATCCCTATGCTGTCGTCACTGATGCTGACCTTTTGTATGGTCACGGTCGGTGGCTTGGTCCCAACGGCGTATTCTGCTGGCGGCCAGGTATACGTTGCGCCGGTGGCGCCGCTTGTCTTAACTTCCTGGAAGCTGTGGTAGTTTCTTGAGGACTGCATGGCATCGGGGATGCCAGGATTTCTTTCAGGTTTGAGTGCCTGACTGCGTCTGTTTCTTGGGTTGTCGAGGGTCTGAACGGCCTGTTCTACAGGTGGCTTGCCGTTATCCGTAGGGGCCTGCGCTACGTTGTGCCTGCCCCGGAGTTTGCCTGTGCTTGCTCTGTTTGGGCTGGTTGCCTCGCGTTTGCCTTGGTTGCACTTGACAGGCTCCTCGTCTGCCAAACCGGTGTCGCGCGGGGAGCCCCATTTAAAAAAAACTGAGAGGTCTGTTGCGCGTTTGATGCGGCCGCTCCTTTCTTTTCGAGGAAACGCTCTTTATTTATGCAGTCTTTCTCTCTGTGGTTGTTCGCGCGGCGATACTTGTTCGCACACCAGGCGCACACGTGTACCTTCCTGTCTGGCATCGTCCCGTGCGTCTCCGCGAAACCGCACTCGTTGCCCCAATTCCAAGGGTGGCATGTCTTCCCGTCTGTGTCATGATTAAACTCATGATGGTTCTCTGTTGCTCTGCCCGCACCGCCAGCTACGTGGGTGGTGTTGTCGCTGTTGCGGGTGCCTTTCTCAAGAACCGTGTTATGGACACGTGTTCCTAAGGCAAAGACGTTTCGTTGCACATCCTTGATTGCGTATTGATCTGTCCATCCATTTGGAAGTCGACCATCGTCAATCATTGAGAAGACGCGTTCCGACCAACGGCGGCATGTCTCCCATTGCCAGTCCTTCGCCATAGTGGCTATTTGGTGAATGTGGTCTACTAAGGGGTCGGACCATGTGTCTGGGATCTCGGGTGCCCTGAGCATAGTGCATAGCGCCTCGAAGTACTCAGGCCAAGTCGCCTCAGCCATGCCAATCCTCTCCCTTCTGTCTCCGCGAACTACATAGTTATGGGGGAGCCATGGTAATTTACCTTTCTTCTTCTCGAGTGCTGCCCCGGCCGCCGCCAAGAGTTCGGATATGTTGCCCGGGTCGTCGTTATCATTGATTCGATCCCGGTTATGTCGTCCTCTGGGACCCGTCTGGCCTCCTCCCCTGATTGGGGCCGAGTTAAAGCAGTCTCGGTATTGGTTGTCACTGTCTGGCGTGTCCCCAAAGGTTGCTTTACTTTTTTGTTTGTTATAAGTTTTGGCAGGGGCCATCTTCGGTACGGCGACGCCTTCTGTCGCTCGCGCCCGTTGTCGGGCTGACCTGTAGGTGACGTGTCGAGTCTGAAGCGCACTGTCGCTGTCACTATCAGGTTCCCCCGATGATGTGCTTTCCTCCTGCTCTTTCGCTTTCCTTGTTGAGCGGGACTTGTGTTTGAATGCGTCCATCTTGTCCGCTAGCTCGGACCTGATGGTGGCCATCTGTGTCTCCATTGCGCGGCTAACGGCTGCATTTACCGCATGTATTATTGCGTTCGTGGCCAATGCCTGCTCCGATGACGATGCCTCTTGCATTGCCGAGATTGAGTTCCTGCTGGCTGGGGACACCGGAGATGCTTCCATGTTGTCTCCATGGAGGTCCGGCTCCATCTGGGCCTTCCTTGTTCGCCCCCGGGGCTTTGGTGTGTCATTTCTTTTTGCCTTCCTCGAATTTTTCCTTGTGTTCGGCATATTTGGGCAGTACCAGAATGTGTCTGTTGGAGCAGTGACCCATCACTGAATTTCAAATATCTAGTCGTGTGGGTGTGTTATAAAAGTTGGGTGCTGACTAGTCTCCATAGAAGAGGTAGTAAGAGATAAAAATAAACAGCGTTGTAGTTGTTGATGTGAGGGTGTGGTTAAATGAGTAGTGTAAAGTATAAATGTCCGGATAAATGTGATAAATTAGTGCTAGTGAGTAAAAGTAACCATAAAGTCAGTGGTAAAATAGTGATGAAGTTAGTGATTTGTGGCTTAGAATGAGTCTGGAGTAAAGCGATGACCTTTAATGAGGTGATAAATGTCAATGTCTATAATACAAATGCCATAGCATAGTGTTGATCTGGGAGTAGGAACGGTGTCAATTTTAATGTAATAAAATAATAGTAGAAAGTCAATAGTATAAAACAAGTGCAGCAGAACTAATAGTATACATAAATGTATAAAATAAGGCTGTAAATGGCCAAATGTAAATGTTTATAATATCAATGGCATAAAATAGTGAAAAATAAATAATTGAGTTTTTCGTGCGGTTTGGCGCTAGGCTATGGCAGCTTGGCTGAACCTGGTCTGGTTGGTTCGCTTTAGCTACTGTACTATGGCGTCCAAGTCGATCCTGGGCCCGGTTCTATCGTCCCTAATGATCGGGTGGGAGTTGATAACCCTAAGCAAATTGCGAATTTGTGATAATAGTGGTAGTAATTTAATACACGATTTATCAGTGAGTTTTTTGTGTGCTTTGGCGCTAGGCTATGGCGTCCACATCGATATAAATGTTTATCATATCAACGGCATAAAATAGTGTAAAATAATAATCGGTCCGGTTGGTTCGCTTTAGCTACTGTGCTATGGCGTCCAGGTCGGTCCTGGTCCCGGTTCTATCGTCCCACTTAGTACCGTTGAGAGTTAATTAACCCTAATCAAGTTGCCACTTTGTCAGTAATAGGTAGTATGAGGTAGATGATTTAAAGTAGAGTGTAATTTCAAGCAATGTTATGTCAATAACGACAGAGTTGTCGCGTTATCGACCGCAATTGCCTTTTTGTGCGTCGTCTGTGGTGGTGGTGGTGGTGGCTTTCCGTGCTCCTTGCCGATCTCGAAGCTGTTTTAGCGCTTTAGCTGCTGGGCTATGGCGGCCCCGTCGAACCCTGGGCCTGGTTCTAGCGTCCCTAGGTCCGTACCTCACTGTGCCAGCCAGTCAGTAATTCCGTCGGTACTAATAGCAGAGAGCGTGTATATAAACAGATGAGAGGGACAACTCCCATACTAGAGCATGTAACATCTGCCGACTGTGGCGCTCCAAGTGGTGGTTGTTGAACAGCTTAAGCATATGGGCAAACCTCAAGGCATTTTCAATGGCAGTGAGCAATCTTCATACAGAAAACGTTAAATATCTCTAAAACTACAAAACCTAGAAACAAACTGATTGGAATACACATAGAAAACATGTTTACCAACAAGATTATATTAAATTGATATGGTTAGGCTTCTGGATTTCTATTAATTTTGAATAAAACTGACGTTTTTCACTACGCTTACGGCAAACTCAAGGCATTGTCAATGGCCTTGAGCAGTCTTCGTACAGAAAAAGTGAAATATCTCTAAAACTACACTACATAGAAACAAACTGTTTGGAACACATATAGAAAACATATTTAACAATGAGACTATATTAAATTTACATGGCTAGGGTTCTGAATTTCTATTAATTTTGAATAAAATACACGTTTTGCACTACACGTACGGCAAACTCAAGGCATTGTCAATGGCGGTGAGCAATCTTCATACAGAAAACGTTAAATATCTCTAAAACTACACCACATAGAAACAAACCGCTTGGAAGACATATAGAAAACATGTTTACCAAAAGGATTATATTAAATTGATAAGGTTAGGCTTCTGGATTTCTATTAATTTTGAATAAAAACAAATGTTTTGCATTGAGCATACCGGCAAACTCAAGGCTTGTTCAACACTAACCGCCAGGAACGCCACTGTAGCCTGTGTTACCGTTTTTCGCGGGAGTTGTCCCTCTCATCTGTTTATATACACGCTCTCTGCTAATAGTAAGAATAATGCTTCAAAGTCAGTAGGGAGGCGATCCGTATATTCAAACCATCAAACAGTTAGTATAAATAAATATGGTCGAATAAAATCGTCGAACAAAATCGTCGAACAATATCGTCGAACAAAATCGTCGAATAAAACAATGAATTGTCTATTTGTGAATAGTGGCAGTGATCGTCTACACACAAGTAGGTTGATTGTCGATTTTCCCAACTTCTTTACCATGATACCACGTCGACACACAGGCCGTCGACCTGTGGAGACACTGGATGAGACAATACTAGCTTTACTTCGCCAACACTGTCGATTCTATAGTGAAGTATTTTTTGTTTTACGATACCGTCAGTCGACACGTCGACGATGAATCCTCGACACCCTTGCGCGGCTAGGCGATAAGACGGGAGCAACAGGGGTAGCATGAAAGCCTCGACACACTTGCAAGGCTAGCGAGGCTATCGTCGTAACACAGGTAGCATGTAGACTGTGTTAAAGTATGTAATCGACTTGAAAACTGCTGTAGAAAGTGAATCAGTGTGATCAGTAGCTCGGGTCGGAGTATAAATTGATTAGTTTTGGGAAAGTATAAATTGATTAGTTTTGGGAAAAGACATTACTTGCTATTAGTTACTCGAACTATAACCACTGTTGGGCTTTATGTTGTTATTGATATTGATGCTGATGATGATGGTGATGATGATGTTATTTATGTCATTGATGTGATACTACTACTACTACTACTACTACTACAAAAATACATCAACAACAACAACAAAAATGCAATTGTCACAGGGAAAGGAAATCCTCCCACCGAGAGAGTTTGATTTCACTGATTCAAACACGTGTAATGCTAATAATGAATTCACTGTTGATAATAGTAATAGTAGTGAAGATTCCAATGAAGGAGCTGCTTCCTTTTTAATGTCTTGGAAAAAAAAGTGCTAACTTTTTTTCCCCTCATGATTTGTTTATTTGTATTATCACTGAGTATTACTACTGTAATGGCCCACGGCCCTCCGACTCCCACTCTCGCGGTCACTCACGGAAGAACACCAAGATTCAATTAGAGTACGCTTCAACTTGATTTATTGAACCATCTGCTCTCCGCGGCATCAGTAGTTGTCTGACCCGCCCCCTGACTCGCCAGATCCCACATCGACTCTATAGGTGTGTGTGTGTGTGGGGGGGGGGGGGGGGTCAGCCACACGCAGTAGAGGTCAGCCCAGTTGGGGTCTGACCGGTGGCTACCCGTGCCGCCACCTGGCGCAGTGTATAGGTACTGCGCTGGTGTATGGTGTAGTCTCCGCTGCTACCGCGTGGTAGTAGAGCTCATGTTCAGACTACTACACTACCATTATTCCAATGAAAGAAATGCTTCAGTCTGACTTTCTGTGTAAAATGATGAATACAAGCATTGAGTATTTTTTACATTTGCAATGAATGTATGGATTTTCGGATTTAATGAAGATATTTATTGTTTCATCATGTTGAGAGACGACATTGTTTTTGAGGTGATTGTTTTATTTTTTTATTTTTTCAAAAAAAACATGTAACTGTGTATAACTATGTCTTCATTCATTCATTCTCCACTTACAAATCTATGTGTAGACCAATGTTTATCATTAGCAATGAGTTATGAATAAAATAAGAACTATGAAATACAATAATGATGTTTTCTGTCTGTTATTTTTACTGTTTTACGAACAATCATTTCAATATATATATATAGAACAAAAGGTATACATAAATATATACACATGAATAACTACTGTTACTGTTACTGTTACTGATAGTGTTAATGATGATGTTATTACAACTTATTTTAGTTAAACTACTACTACTAATTCTCCTCAGTTTACTTTAGAGTGAGACCTCCGTTTACTTTAGAGTGAGACAACATCATCTTCGCCAACTGAAGCTCCATAGGAAGAAAAGCAATGCGATTACAGATGTCGCACTGCTTGCAATTGTGCGCAATCTCATCACACTTCACCTCAAAGTCACCATGGGGGAATAGGAATGAGGGAAGGTGTTCCTTCAGAAACTTTCTTAAAACCTCCAATTGATTTGCACTCAAATGAACTCCCTGTTTGCAAGAAGTTAGCATCCTTTTCTCTGGAGGTTTTGATCTTTCAGAGTTCAAAACAAACCATCTGCAAAAGTCAATGTGGGAACTGTCTCGCTCAATCACCGCATACACACCATGACCAAAGTTGACATGGAAACCCCCAAAGCGACGCTCTGTCTTAGCCTCTTTCAGAGCACGAATCATATCATCAATACTTTCAAGCATGATGGCGATGGCATTTTCATCGAAGTGAATGAAATATTGATTGCTCGCTGACTTGAGGATCACACCATTAGCATAATGCTTGGTTATTCCTCCCTCCAACTCTGGGGTGGTCTGCATCCCACCTCCCACAGCATAGTCATCGCGTCCATGACGAGTCCATAGTGCAATCTTTATGCCTAGCTTGATGCCGGGACCCCTCACGTGTTCCACATACACATCGTTGCCCAATGGAAAGCTAGCTGCATCAAATTGCATCATATCGATCCCTCGGGGAATGACTAAGAATGTTGAGATCTTCCGACGCATCTTGCTTCCTGCTGGAAGTAAACGATTTGGAATAATTAAAGGAGAAGTTGCCATAGCTGATAGTAACGTTTCCTCCTCTTCCTCCTCTTCCTCCTTCTCCTTCTCCTCCAACAACGAGTTAGAACAGGTGGACAACTACCGGTATCTGGGAGTGGACCTGGACAGGCACTTAAACTATGACCATTGCATAACAAACACTATCAAAAAAGCAAACCATAAAATATGGCTACTGGCAAAACTAAGGTACTACATGACTGAAAGCATGGCAATCAAAATATATAAAGGAATGATCCTTCCCTACTTCGACTACGGTGATGTAGTATACATGGGGGGAAGTACCAAACTACTCAACAAACTACAAGTGATGCAAAATAAAGCCCTTAAAATATGCCTCCAAGTACACAAAAGATATCCCACGATAGAACTACACAAAAAATGCAAAACAACACTATTAACAAGCAGAAGAGAAACGCACCTGAAAATACTAGCACACCACTACACCACGAAACCGGATTACACAGTAGCCCCCCGCAGGGACACTAGACACATGGCGGCCCCAATACTCCTAACGGAAAGAAGCAACATGAAAATACATGAGAGAAGTGTACTAACCATGGCAGCACATGCCTGGAATAAACAAAATGTAAAATTGCGGGCGATCCGTAACCCTGACCACTACAAAAAATTCCTAAAGAAAACAATTACTTACTAACACAACAAAACCGCACCTGCCCCTGAGCGCCGTGAATGCTTGCTGTGTACTGGCACAGAAAGCAAAAGACAGGCCAGGAAAAGTGGTAGGCACTAAACAGAAAAAATAGGGAAATTAGCTCTCCTAAGTATTAAGGAAATCAGGAAAGCTATCACCACATGGCGCAGTCCACCTGGGTATGTGTAATGGCACAAACCAACACAGAAGTGGACAGGCCACGGTCCTGCAACTGATCCACCCTGAAATACAAAATGACTAGGGAAGCAACACAGCCATCACACCTGGCTGCAGTCCTAAAGGGTCCGAGTGTGTTCTAGCACACGAGTGCACTATCTAAGGACAGGGTTTAGGTGAAAGGATGCTGTAACAAATAACAAAAATCTGAATGGAACGGGATCCTCTCCCACAAGCCTGCATGTCACCCAAGTAGATGTACATAGTAGGCTAAGGTATCATTACTCAGACTAGACAAAAAAAACTGGAAAATTTCAAAAAAACTAACATAGGCTATTACTAACGACCAAAATTGCAGAAGGCTGACCCGAGCAGACACAGGTAAACACTCCTGGGCAAAGGAACAGATCAAGACAGCACCACAGCTGTCCAGCGTTGAAAACAAGCACCCTGACAGGAGCTTATACGTTATGGGCAGAGTAAATACCTCGTCAATAAAAACAAAAACAAAAAACAAAAAAAAAAACTCTTCAACAATCCTCCTTCTTCTCACTAGAGAAGAAGAAGAGAAAGCTGGATTCAAAATATGTGGAAAAGAAGACAACTTGGAATGTGAAATGAAATTCAACTCCTTCTCGTTCTCACTGTCGTTCTTGCTCTCCTTCTCCTTTGATTGACTTCCAGTTTTCTCCCGCTTCTCCTCACTTCTCCGTCTCTTAATGAAATCGATGTCTTCAATCAGAGAGGAGTCAATAATTGACATTTCCTCCTCAAATCCTTCCACAAGTTCCTCTCCATCTATATCGGAGAAGTATAAACTTTTTGTTCTTCTTTTTCACTGGTTTACTCGTTGCTGTTGCTGCTACTGCTACTGCTACTGCTGCTATAGACTCAGTCATTGGCACTGAGCGCTTCAAAAACCCCTTCTTCATGAAAGCCATGATAGCGACTGAGAGGAACAGTCAGTGGCGGTGGAGGTATCAATGGAAAAGCTTGTGGGGTCTGTGAGACTTTAAAAAACAACCCCCCCCCAACAAAAAAAATATCCATACACAAAAGAAAACCACCCCATCTGGATGTGAAGTGGGAGGGGAGTGAACATGTGGGGTGAGGGAGGGAGGATGGGAGGGAGGGGAGGATATGCATGGAGGTTGCGCCTGCATAGGCACAGTGCAATGGAAAACTAACACGTAGCCTCGATAGCTCAGTTGGGAGAGCGGTAGAGTGAAGATCTAATGGTCCTCGGTTCAATCCCGGGTCTGGGCAAGTTCAGTTTTCCTTACTTACACACACACACATGCGCAGGCACACATACTCATTTCAGACAGTGATATTGCTGTCATTGTTATCATCATCGCTGACATCAATGGATTCCAACATCACAGTTCGCCAACCAAAGAAGTTCCACTTCCAATGCATTCCATATGAAACAATCCGAGTATTGTTAAAGTCAAATGAAATCTGTAAAAACGCTCCTTTATTCGGAATGAGAATGCAGGAAAAACGCTTCCACCCATAGTCAATAGCGCAGCAAATTAAATTGTTATATTGAAGGCTGTCTGTAAGTTGTGGGAACAATTTCCCACTAGATCTATCAATAACTCCAACACCGGCACAATGAACTATGATATGAATACTCGTGCTATTCACATCCAATTGAAATCTCACAGGATATAATTAATTGTGTTTGGGATTGAGACGCGTGATATAAAATGATGTAATCAATATCATGATTCTGTAACAATTTTTCAAATTCCTGTAATGCTGTAAGCATGGGTTGAAGTTTCATAGGTAATTGATGATGTTTATTCTCCTTCCAAACGGAAAAGAAATCATGAATATGCTCTTTATCCAAAGGAATATGAATACTCTGAATATTCCTATATCTTGTCAAATCCTCCATAAAAGCGTGATCACTATCTCGCATAATGTGTTGTGCGATATCTTCCGATATGTCACCCATTCTCACTCGCAACAAATCCATCCAAACAGTGACTTGTGTTTTGGGGGGGGGGGGGGGAATGATGGGGGGTGGTGGTGGTGGTGGTGGCAGATGTTAGTGCCGGGTTTTCAGGTTTTCGGAGGGGGGGTTTGGGGGGAAGCGTTCTATTTTTAGCAATAACATCCACCGCCCCCAGCACCACCCCAGCACCACCTCCATGCTCAATGACATCACCATTTGGGTTTTGGGGGAGGAATGATGGGGGTGGAGGTGGCAGATTTTAATTCGCTGAAAATGCTCAATGACGTCATCGTTTGGGTTACCTGGGGGGAGGGGGGGGAATGATGGGGGTGGTGGTGGTGGTGGTGGCAGATGGTATTGCGCGCTGAAAATGCTCAATGACGTCATCGGTTGTGTTCGCTGGGGGGAATGATGGGGGGGGGTGCGGGTAGCAGATGGTATCGCCCTGAAAATGCTCAATGATGTCGTCATTTGGGTTCACACATACACACAAACACACACACACAGACAATCATAGGTCATCTAAGGACAAACCGGTCATCTAAGGACAAACCCTTCAAGAACGGGTCATCTAAGGACAAACCTACCCCCCCACCCTAAAAGAACGGGTCATCTAAGGTCAATGAACTCTCTCAGAAGGGGTCATCAAGTGCAAGGGACTTTCTCAGAGCCAGGATTACGTAATTTTATGCTCAATCGAACCCTACTATACTACTTCTATGCATTAAACCCGCTTTAGTAATACATGGACAGTAATCTAACGTATGGGAAACCTCACGGGGCTACGCCAGGCAGCGACAGGAGGCATGTCGGCGATAGCCGCCGCGCAGCCGGGCGATGCGGGTGACATTGATATAACCAAACTCATAAAATAATAATGAACCAGAACGGTTCTTCCACCCCCCACACACAAATAATATGAATAGACATGAAAAGTAATATTCCAAAATAAAATAAATAAAATATAAATGGAATTTATATATACGTACATATTTATGTATATATAGGTGTATATACATAATTATATGACCACCCTGATATAACCTTAAATGTTGCCAGGACATAAAATTCCAACAACCAACCATATATATATGTACGTAGACCTATATAATGTATGTGTGTATATATCTAAACATATATATAACATTATATGTATGTATGGATATATACGTGCATAATTATGTATATATATGCATATATGTGTGTATATATATATACCAACGTATGTACTAAGTATATGCAGATGTAGGAATCGCATGGTGCTGCCCCCTCCCCCCGGTTCTACGAACCCGCTGGGAGGGGTTTGGCTATTCCACCAGCCTACCCACCTGTGATATATACCCCACTTATTCCACCGGCTGCTCACTCTGTTGCTGCCTGAAAGCCCATACATACCTGTACTATTTATTTGATCACCTGTACTAAAACAACACAGTCTACTTGCTACCTGTGTTTGTGTTACTGCTACCATGACTGGAACCAACCAAGGAGAGGACGATCAGTTTAATCTGAGTATCGTGAACTAGAAAACTTACATTTATATATTCTATCATTTCACGTCGATTAACCTTGTCGATACTTCGCCTGTGTGTCAAGTTCAGAGATCTAATTGTACTGAATACGATGACTGATAGCGGGGAAGCCGCGAAAATTGTCGACGTCTACCTCATCGATACTTATTGTTTTCATTGGTAACCTGTCGGCGATTCGGATTTCCTGTGTGTCGAGTTGAAGGATTTAATCGAACTGACCAAGATTGCGGATGGCGGGAAAGTCGCCATGATTGTCGACTTGAACCTTGTCGATACTTAGGATTGTCTTCTCTAATTTGTTGAGTGTCGATTAATTGAGTTCTTAATTTCGGTCTATGATTTCTTGAGTGTCGATTTTGTTAATAAAGCGGGTCATTGAAATATATTACGATTCACTTTCACTAAGGGCTATATATAAAACTAAACAAAATGGCGGCTGGCGGGAAGCCAATTTGATTGTCTCATGTGTATTTAACCTATATACTTGGAATTCATGCGTGTCGATTACCGCTTTGACACTCGACTTGAAACTGCCATATATTATCAAACTTATTTTACTTAACCTTTAACCTAAACAAAATGGTGGTTGGCGGGAAGGCAATTTGATTGTCAATGTGTATTTAACCCATATACTGTGGATATCGTGAATGTCAATTACCGCTTCGACACACGACTTGAAACTGCCATATGACATCATTTTATTTTTACTCTTAAAAAACTAAACAAGATGGCGGTTAGCGGGAAGGCAATTTGATTGTCGATGTGTATTTAACCAATATATCTTGGATATCATGAGTGTCGATTACAGCTTCGACACACGACTTGAAACTGCCATATGATATCAATTTTATTTTAATATTATCCTGACAATTACGCACTACTCTATACATAGGGACAAAATTGCAGGATACTCTGAGTGACTTTGAAATTTGAGCAAGTATACGTGACTTTGACATTTTTTGCTACATTTTACATCGCCCAACATCAACCTCCCCGGCGCAGCTGAATCCTATGTATTGTGGACCGTGCGGCCGTACTCATCGGGGTCCGGTTAACGACAAGTGCCGTACGGCACATATGCAGACCAGGCACGCCAAACGGGTGTCGGAGAAACTGAGTGTAATGTCGGACGATAGCGGATCTTCGCCGATGGCGGAGGGGACTCATTCGCCAACTACATCTAAGGCGCCACCAATCGACAGCGAGATGGACGAAAGGGAGGCTGCGATAACTGAAAAGGAGCGGGCTCTGCAGCATCAGAAGCGGTGCGTGGAACTCGACCAACGTGAATGCCGCTTGGCTGATGAAACAGCCGAGCTGATGGCCAAGCACAAGAGAGGCCAGAGCACCAGCCAGACGAGGAGCGGGTCTCACGACTGGCTGCACCGATGGCGGCGCTGGCATTCATCAACCTCAAGCACCTCGGACGGGACAACAAGCCGTGAACGAAAGAAGCGCAGTAAGTGGTCGCTGTGTAGATATTTGGAGGACCGTAAGGACTTAAAGAAATTGTCCTCCTTCGAAGTGCTGGAGTCGTGTTGCGGTTGGGTCCTCGATAAAAAGGATGTGGACTTGCGGGAGCTGAGGCGCATCGTTAAACATATGAAATATATTTGCGGGAAAGCGAAAATGGGGAAGTTTCAGGACCAATCACGCGCTAAGTACAACCTTGCAGTCCGGAAACTTGCCGTCACTGAGGGCTACAATGCCTTCTGCGACGGGAACCCCAAACTAGTGCTTAAGTATTACGCTTTTGAGTTTATGTGGACGCAATCAGCTAGAGGTAGTCAGAGTGCAACCAAGGGTGCTAAGGGCAGTTCTGGGCAACTTTTCTGTAAAGACGGGAAGAAGCCCTGTTTCTCTTACAATAAAACAGATGGCTGTAGCCGAGATGAAAAAACCTGCAATTTCGGCCACTGGTGCTCCCGCTGCAGGAGCATGTCACACATTAGGGGGAATTGTCGTAAGGAATGAATGCTGAAGGGCCGGGGTTGGGGTCGGAGAAAAGTTTGCAATTGTGTATTTGCGGCTAACGACTATGTCGCTTCAGACCCAGACACCCGCCCAGGCCTCGAGATATCGCCGGTGGTTGGACACCCCCCTCTTTTTGAAGCTGGTACTGATGATTTTGTGCGTTGTTTTGACGTAATGGGAATGGGTATGTGTCCCAGCAACTCTAATTATCGCCAGGTAGGCGCCCCTAGTCAAGTCTTCACCAGCACAGGCATTGTGAGCTATACTAATGGTGTTAATTGCCGCATTGTTTGCCCCCGTGATGCAGTTAAATCAGGTTCCCCGGGCCCAGGTGGCCTTGGTAGCGCGCCAGTAATAACCACGCCTATTGGTGTGGGGGGCGGGGTGACTGTTTCTGCTCCCCTTGCCAACTATCCAACCCCTTACTACGCTATGCCCTTGAAGCTGTTGACATTGATTGGTTGAGTGTTAAGGCCTGCGGGCAAGGCCTTTGTGTAATCGCCCTCGACACTTACTCCAACGAAAGCGTCACCCTTACTGTCACTGCTGCATGTTCTGATGCTACTTGCATGTGCACTCACTATATAGCTAGCCAGTTATCTCAATTTAAACCATGCCGCTGTTTCTGTGATTGCTTTGCGGGTACGACATTGATTTTTGGCTTTAAGGTTATAAATCCTTCATGTCGCGCAGTTTACGCAGGTAAATTGCAATAGGAGCCCCCAGAACAGTTTTATTGATTCAAAGTTACGCACCAAACTTTCCTGTGGTTATATAAGCCGGGCAAGTGGTGAAGCATTGCGCGTTCACAAAGCGTCTTTGCCGTTCCAAAATCAACTGGGGGCGGCTACCGAACAATCGTCGACTGCAGTAAACCTATCGGTCAATCTGTGAATAACTATGTTTCTGAAGTTTCAAACAAATTTTCATATCTTGGAGTGGGAGATTTGGTGAAGGTTATGGCACGGGGCGACTTCATCACCTGCATAGATATAAAGGATGCCTATAGGGATCTTAATATTCACCCTTCCGACCGCCCTCGCCAAGAGTCAGATGGAACTTCGGTGGCGGGAACAAATTATTCTTTGACAACCATTTGTTTATGGGGCTCTCCTCGAGCCCTTATATTTTTAGCAGAATTTCTGATTTTGTCATGTGTTGCGCCCGTAAGGAAGGCGTTACCCATATTGTGAATTACTTGGACGATTTCGCCGTCCTCGGTGATGATTATGATGAATGTTTATGTATCCAATATATTGTAATCTCTGTTCTCCGCCGCTTAGGCTTCTATCTAAGCTACCCTAAGCTTTTAGCCCCTTCCCAATGCTCGAGGTTTCTGGGTATAGAAATCGATTCTGTTATGCTCCAGCTGAGATTGCCTATTGACAAAATTGTTAAATTAAAGCGCGTTCTCCTTGACTCCTTGGGCCGCAGGAAGGTAACCCGGAAGGAACTGGAAAAGTTGGGTGGCCTGCTAGCCCATTGCGTTACGGTCGTACACGGCGGCCGCTCCTTCTCCACCAGAGTATATGACACTATACGCCAGGTAAGGAACCCTTACTATAAATTAAGGCTGAACGCAGAATCCCGTTCTGAATTGCACTGGTTGTTAAACTATGCCAAAACCTTTAACGGTTATGCAAAGATTTAGGGTGTTCACGCGATTTCTATCGTGGTTTATAGCGATGCGTCATGCTGGGGTTTTGGAGCGACCCATGCAGGCGATTGGCTTGTGGGCAGTTTCATTGAGGAACCAGACCTGCTTACCGAGGTGGGCCATCATTATGCTGAGTGCAATTGGGCTTGCAAGGGCACACACATTAACATGAACGAAATGTGGGGGATCGTTGCGGCCGCCCGCCGTTGGTGCCACCTGTGGAGGGACCATTGCTTTGTGTTTGTGACCGACAATAACACGGTGCGTGCATCTCTCTCTACAGGCAGGTGTATTAAGAAACAGATCATGGTCTACGTCAAAGAGCTTTTTTGGCTCTCTGTCCAGTTTAATTTTGATATTAAATCTGCATATGTCCGCAGCAGGGATAATATAATTTGTGATTCCCTTAGCAGGTGGAGGTAGCCCTCTAGCAGGACCCGCATAGCTGAGGCAGACTGTACCGCTAAACTGCGCTGTGCCACCCTGTTTGCCTGAAATTCATCTCCTCTTGTGTTGTTGCAGGCCTAGATCTCTTGAGAGGGGCGGCTAAGGCTATGACCGATCAGTACTATTCAACAAATTCACGCTCAACCAGATCGATGCAGCTACGGAAGTACTTCAACTTCATAGACAAATTTAAAGGAATCTTATCGCCCTTGCCTTGCCCCCCTTCTCAGGTTGCTATATACATGGTCTGGTTGTCCCGCACTTTGAAATATTCATCTATCACCAACTACTTAAGCGCCCTAAACTTTTTTCTTAAATCTGAGGGCAGCGCGCCCATTGACTTTGCATCGCACCAGATCCGAACCATAATGGGTGGGGCTAAGCGCATGTTGGGATGCTCAGTTAAGTGTGCCCCCCCTTACTGCTGTCTGAATTGATTAGGATGTTCTCTCATATGTCTGGTAGCGAAGGCCATGTCGCAATGCGCGCAGCCATACTGATCGGGTTTAGGGCACTGTTGCGGAAATGTCAGATAACTAATTCTGAATCGGTCTTACTCCGTTCTGATTTGTCCTTTCATCCATGGGGTATGTTGCTGACCGTTCGCCGGTCTAAGACTATTCAGTTCTCCGAATGCGAGTTGCTTATTCCTGTCGCTTGCGTGCCTAATACGGACCTGTGCGCCGTACACCGTATTCTGGGTGAAGAAGCACTTCTCGCAAGTCAAGGTATCGCCCAGCGAGCCTGCTACACTCCAGTCTACTATAAACTACTTTGCTGCACTAGCTGGCTTAGCCGGAGAGAATTTCACATACCATTCTCTGCGGCGAGGCGGGTGTACTTACCTCGCCCTTCAAGGCGCCCCGATCGACGAAATCCGGCTATGGGGCGATTGGTCTTCTGACGCGATCTATAAGTATATTGCATGTCCCCTGTCAGAGCGAATAGTCGCGGACATGCGGGTGGCCTCTTGCCTCGGGGGGGTTAGTTAGTTCTGTCTGGAGGGTCCTGGGACTTGGCATTTGTAGCCCAGCCAGATACTACCACATTGACTTTAGTAATAAAAACTGTATCCACCACACTGCCTTCGGCTTAATGCGTACTTACACCAACGTATATACTAAGTATATGTGCATGTAGGAATCGCATGGTGCTGCCCCCTCCCGCCAGTTCGACGAACCCGCTGGGAGGGGTTTGGCTATTCCACCAGCCTACCCACCTGTGATATATACCCCACTGATTCCACCGGCTGCTCACTCTGTTGCTGCCTGAAAGCCCATACACACCTGTACTATATATTTTTATTCTTACTTTATTGATATTTATAGTTCTTTTATGCCTTATATTTCGGTAGGGCATTTGTAGCCCAGCCAGATACTACCACATTGACTTTAGTAATAAAAACTGTATCCACCACACTGCCTTCGGCTTAATGCATACTTACATATATATATATATATATATATATATATACGACCTGGCGGCGAGACTGCCGGCCTCCTGGCACCTGGCCTCGCGACCTTCTGCCGGTTCTCCCTCCCCCTCTCTCCCCAAATAATATGAATAGAAATAAAAAATAATAATTTTTTTAAGAAATGGAATAAAGTAATAATCAAAAATATAATAAATAAAATATAAATGGAATAATAATTAGGGTAATGTTTTTGATGTTGCTGTATCAGTGAGTGAGATTATATATATTTATATATTAGTAAACAAAACTATATCTGGATGATAGACAACAGTCCCCACGGGACCTCCCCCAATAGTAGATGGAAGTTTTTGAGTGTATCACATACCAGCATATACCCCCATGGTTGACTCGAGCTACACCTGTTGTTTGGGATTTAGGGCTTAATACCAACCAACAGATCACTATAGCTTGGGCAATTCCGGTATGTAGCCATTTGTTGTAGCTAATGAAATATTTCCTAATATTTATTGCTAATTAACTATTTCTCAAACTAAATATGCTGTGCATATTCAGCTATTTAGAATATTTTGTTTTGTTTTCTAGTGGTGTATTTCATTATGAAAATTTCCAAAAACTTAATGTGCCACGAACCAGAATTGTCAAACTGCACATTAATTCTATATAAAATCCGACCTTGGTAATTGAATCAGGAGTCAAATGACCACCATAGCTAAAACGAGTAAGCTCTTCAACCTGCTTATAAAATATATCGATAGCATTGAACCATGCAACTTTAACCGCTCGGCCATCAGTACTAGTCCATAGGCCAGTGACCAGGTGGCGGCACCAGTGTGTTAGAGCGACGTTGTTGTATGCGGAACTAACCAGGCGGCAGCACTTTCGCATTGACTCCGGCACCTACTGTGAAGAAGGCTTCAATCAATCAATCAATAGGGTACAGCAAGAATAGGCCTTCGACTTGTTAGCTGGTCTTAAATAACAGAAATCGAGCCAGTTCTTCAGATCTGGTGGATTGTAGCAACTGTCGCTGGCTCCAAGATGTACATAATGCTTGACCAGTATGCATCCAGTCGGGACTTGAAACAGTTCACCGTCTCTGCTGGTATGACACTCTCCGGCAAGTCATTCCACGGGTCAATCACCCTGAAGCCGAAAAAAGTTATGTCACACTCTTCTTCAGTTTCAGCGAGTGTCCTCTGGTTCTGGTGTTGGAGTCTCTGATAAGGGGCTGTCTGTCTTGTAGATACCATGGAGATATTTGAATACTTCAATCATATCCTCCCGGGCCCATCTGTAGTACATGCTTGGGATCTACAAATCATGCATACATTGTTCATAAGGTATTTCATCGAATCCATGTACAAGCCGTGTTGCCCTTCTTTGGATCTTCTCGATTGACTCAGCACCCTTCTTGTCACCTTGCACAACATTTCCATATTCCAAAAGTGGACATGCAAGGGATGTGTACAGTCTGCGCACAACATCTTCATCTTGGTATGTGTGCGATCTTCAAACGATAGCCAGTATTCCATTAGCTTTGTTGGCGGCTTCCTGGATGTGGTCGCTGAATGTCGGTTTGCCTCTGATCACAGCTCGGTGTGCATGCGCAACATTTCTCCTTCCTGCTCTTCACCTATTTCATCGACTGCATAGACCTTTGGTTACAAGGTTGGTTGGTTGTTGGAGCTTTAAGTCCTGGCACCATCTAAGGTCATATCAGAAAAGGGTACCGACTTGTGACAGTGTGCCATCATGACGACCCTATAGTGCTGCCCTACTGGGAGACCAGACTGTCAGCACCATGAGATGATATCCCACTCAGTCACTTTATTCTGACACTGATCCAACCAATCCTTGCCCTATCCTAATAATGCCGAGCGCCTAGCTAGGAAGTGATGTGTCAATTTTGTTACTCATTGGTTTGACTCAACTGGGAATTTGAACTCACAGCCTTCTGCCAGGGAGGCCTGTGCTCTACCGATTCGGCCACCGCATCCGGCCCTTTGGTTACAAGGTGAATCCTGTCACCATGAGATGCCCCATGAGATATGTCAGATAATAACACGCAGTTCACTGGAATGTGATTCTCAGAGCAGTTTTTGCTAATGCACTGCCGTTATAGCTGCATAATCTGATGAATGTTTCAATTTTGCAAAACCAAATCACATACCTAGACTAGTAGTATAGAGAGGACCGATATAGGTCCATATTACGTAATCGTCCCATGTCAGAGGTGCGATGCGGGACAATGACCTTAAATGACCCCTCTGTGGAGGGACAATGACCTAAATTGACCCATTGCGTGCTTGCAGGATGGCCATCTGTTTTAGGTTGAACTCATTTCACCTTTTTGACTAGATTGATGACGTCACCATCCTACCTTGCAGGATGGACATCTGTTTCTAGTTGAACTCATTTGACCTTCAGTTGCAGGATGAACATCTGTTTTTGGTTGAACTCATTTGACCTTTTTGACTGGAATGATGATGTCACCATTCCAGTCAATCTCCAGCTATCCATCTGATTGTTTTATTTATTTATATAATTTATTTTTATTGATCTACAGGACGGACATCGGTTTTTTTTTGGTTGAGCTCATTTGACTTTTTTTTACTGGATTGATGACGTCGATGATTCGAACGACACTAGATTGTTTTCTCTGATATCATTTTAACTTTAGTATAGATAATAGTAATAATAATGAATTCTTCATTAGGAGATGCTATACGATGTATTTTGGGTGACACCGACCACGCATTGATGGAGGATTTAACAAGATATAGGAATATACAAAGTATTCGTATTCCTTTGAATGAATATCATGTTCACGACTTCATTGCTGTCTGGAAGGAAAACAGTTTTCATTCTCTACCTGAAGATCTCCTTCCCCTGCTTACTGCATTGCAGGATTTTGAACAATTGATAAAGAATCACGATATCGATTATATCATTTTATATCATTCTTCTTCTTCTTCTTCACATATTCGATCTTTCCCCCCAGGAGATTAATTAGATGTGAATAGAGCTAGCATTCATATCATAGTTCATTGTACCAGAATTGGGGTTTTTAATAGAACTAGTGGTGAATATTTCCCACAACTCACAGACACTTTTCAATATAATAATCTAATATGTTGTGCTCTTAACTATGCACATAGATACTTTTCCTGTATGTTACTAGCAAATAAAGTATAATGTTTTAAGATTTCATTCGCCTTTAACCAGGCGCTTTTACTTTCATATGGAATGCATTGGAAGTGGCCATTCTTTGGATGGAAGAGTATGATGATAAATGAAAATGAGTTGACTATCCCTCACTCCCTCTCTCCCCCCTTCCATCCCCCCTCCCACCTACCCATACATCTCCACCCCTACCTGTTATGTATCTGTGTCATAAGTAACCATGACGTAACCATGCGGTGATATATGGGGCATGCTGGGAAGTGGTAAGAGAAATAAACAGTTCCATCACGTAGCTCAAGGAGTTCAGACGTTCTTTACATGGTGTCAGATGTCTAGGGAGAACTACACACTATAGCGTTAACAGGATTAAAACCCCCGTCTCCATTGAACGTGGACGATGACATGGCCATGAACTGGAGGTCATGGTTGTTAGCAATTGAGATTTATGCGACAGCATCGGGTGCTTCATCCAAGTCGGAGAAGGTCCAATGCTGTGTGTTCCTCCATGTCGCCGGTCGGGAGGCGCAGAAAATACACAAAACCTTGAAGATAGAGGCAATGGATAAGGATAAAATTGGGCCACTCATTGCTGCTTTTAATGAGTACTGTGAAGGTAAATTTAACATTACGGTCATTCGATATAAATTTAACTCATATAATCAGATGACTGAAAACATTGACGCTTACGTTCGAGAGTTGAAATCACGGGTAGCACATTGTTGCTATGACAACTTGGAGGACTCTTTACTGTGTGATAGGCTGGTATGTGGTGTCAAGGATGATACATTACGGAATCGTCTATTACAAACACCTAATTTATCGTTGGATCAATGTGTGCAGATGTGCAGATTAAGTGAGCACAAACTAATCAGTTGGTTAATCACGGTGTTCGTTCAGAAGAGGGCGTGGCCAGCATTAATGCTTCCGCAGGACGTCGCCATGGTTTGCCGATGCGCCAGGCGCAACCTTTTGTTACAGCCTAATTCTATGAGGTTTCGACAGACCAAGCAGCAATAGGTGCAATGTGAGAACTGTGGATATAATCATCCGAGGGGAAGTTGTCCAGCTCGTGGCAAGGGGTGTAACGGTTGTCACAAAATAGGACACTTTCGTAAAGTTTGCAGGGCACAAATGACGCGTAATGTGCCTGTTGATGAGGTACAACTTGACCCTAATAACATTGACGACGCGATGCCGAAGTAGGTCAAGTTTATGATTTGTTCGTCGGTGCGGTGTACAGCGATGATCACCATGGTCCTGGATTGTGGTTCACGACTGTCCACATTGGCGATAGGGAGGTTTCATTCAAGTTGGATACCGGTTCGGAGGCGAACATCTTGCCATTAGATGTGTACCGCAAGCTCGTAGATGTTGTTTTGAAACCTTCCAAATGCCATCTTGTGACGTACGATGGTAATCGCATTCTACCCGCTGGAGAAGTTCATCTAGACGTGAACGGTAAAAGACTAAAGTTTCAAGTCACGGATGCAGGAAGTGCAATCCTGGGAAAAGAGGCTTGTGTCATTTTGGGCCTCATAGCTCGTGTTGATGTTATTCAGGACTCTTCAGATGTCTCTAAAGCAGATGACTTGGTAAAAAAGTATTCTGATGTCTTCATTGGTTTAGGCCTGATAAAAGTGAATGCTATTATACATGTTGATGTCTCTGTCCCTCCTGTCATTGACCCTCCCCGTAGGATACCTATTGCTATTGCAGATGATGTTAGGCGGGAACTAGACCGTATGTTAGGGTTGGGTGTTATTGTTCAGGAGGAGGAGCCTACCCCATGGGTCAGCTCTATAACCATTGTCAGGAAGCCGGGGAAGATTAGGATATGTTTGGATCCCACCAAATTGAATAAGGCTATCCTACCTGGCCCGTATCCTGTACGGACTATTGAGGAGGTCATATCTCAAATACATGGGTCCAAGTTCTTTTCCGTATTGGATGCAAACAGCGGTTATTGGCAGGTGAAGCTAGATGATAATAGTTCCAAACTTTGTACATTCAATACCCCATGGGGCAGATTCCGCTACACCAGGTTGCCATTTGGTATCAAAACGGCGGGTGACATTTTCATAAAAGAAATGAATGACATGTTGCATGATATAAAGGGGGTTCATGTAATTTCAGACGATATATTGGTACATGGCAGAACCATCAGTGAGCACAATGAATGCTTAGAAGCAGTGTTGTCCTGAGCCAGGGAGATGAATCTGAAATTAAACCCGAAAAAGTCAAAAATGTGCAAACCCAGTGTGAATTATGTTGGCCATTTGCTTACTGCTGAGGGGTTATGGCCGAATAAGGAGCGAGTGCAGGCGATTATTGACATGCCGGACCCGACTGACAAGCCTGCTGTGCAAAGGTTCTTGGGCATGATCGGTTATGTTAGCAAGTTCATTAGCAACATGGCCCAAATAACTAAGCCGTTACGAACAGTCATCAAGAAAAATGTAGCTTGGCATTGGGAGGAACAGCAGATGACGGCGTTTAGTAAGCTGAAGCAATTGTTGATTGATGCACCTGTCCTAAAATATTTCGATTGTCGAGAGCAGATAACATTACAAGTAGATGCGTCTAAGTTTGGGTTGGGGGCGACGATTTTCCAAAATAATCAACCAGTAGCAATGGCTTCTAAGGCTTTGGATGATTGTCAAGTCAGTTAAGCCGTTATAGAGAAAGAGCTTCTTGCCATATGTTTTGGGTGTAAGAAATTCCACGAGTACATACATGGAAATAGTATTATCGTTCAGACAGATCACAAACCGTTGGAATCTATTATGTTAAAGCCTATACATGAACTATCTGCACGGATGCAGCGTATGAGGATGCGATTACAAAATTATGATTTGGAAGTGGTTTACACTAAAGGGTCAACACTTTATTTTGCAGATACATTATCCAGGGCCCACACTTCTAGCATAGAGCCAAATGACCTCTTCGATAAAGACGTGTCGGTCGCATCCGTGGATATTGATGAAGACATAGTACAGCAGGTCGTTTCAGCGACCAAACTGGACAGTACATTACAAGAAATAATAGGTTTGACAATCAATGGCTGGCCGGGGAATAACAACATGATATCACCACTTATTAGGCCGTTCTACACATACAATAGAGACATAACTTCCTCTGATGGTTTGGTATTTAAGGGTTCACAAATTATTATTCCGAAGTCATTGCAGGCAGACATGTTGAACAAGCTCCATGAATCGCACTTAGGAATAATTAAGTGTAAGCAATTAGCTCGTGACACCGTTTTCTGGCCTGGCATGAACGCTCAAATTGAAGACAAAGTTGCCAGATGTCCCGTTTGTCAAGAATTCAGGGTTGCCCCTCATAGAGAACCTCTGATAAGTCACACAATAGTAGACATCCCGTTTTTCAAGATAGGGGTCGACTTATGTCATGTAAATGGTTTAAACTACTTAATCATTGTGGATTATTATACCAAGTTCCCTGAGGTTCTGGAGATGCGTGAAACTACTAGCAAAGCCGTTATCGTGGCACTTAAGCAAACGTTTGCTAGATACGGTATACCTAGGTACGTTGTGTCCGATAATGGACCTCAATTCAAAAGTATTGAATATAACAGTTTCTCTAACAAATATGGTTTTGAACCTGTTTATACTAACCCGATGCACGCACAAAGCAACGGTCAAGTTGAAAGATTTGTGCAAACTGTCAAAAATATCTTGAAAAAGTCAGCCGCTGGTGAAGGAGACATGTATCTAGGCCTGTTAAACTATCGAAACACAACCTTGGAAGGTATAGGAGCTTCTCCATCACAATTGCTAATGTCTCGCAGTTTAAGAACCCGCATGCCTCTGTTGGATGTTCGTCTTAAACCGCGAATACAACCGTCTAAATTATCATTGATGAAGCACAATCAGTTAAATCAGAAAAGATACTTTGATAGGCGAGTTGGGAGACCTTTGAGGAAGCTGCAATCGGGTGATATCATTAAATATTAGGATCAGAAGGGTGATTGGAGATCTGGTAAAATTATCCACGGTAACAATCCTGGACCCAGAGACTATCAAATACTCAACAATGACAATATGGTGGTACGCCGTAACCATAAGTTCATATTTAAATGTCCGCCTGCCAGTCCAAATAAGATGACCAAGGATAACCCAGCTGGGTTAAAGGTAAATAAGTCACAACATATTTGCAACATGCGTACAAACGGTAGTGACGTACAGAAAACTTATCACACACGTTACGGTCGGCAAGTTCGCTGTCCAGAAAAGTTGGGTTTTATTTAGTAGATGAACTTTACAATATTTTTAAGTTTTGTTGTATTGCACACATCGTGGACTAACATGAATTGTCACGTTAGGAGATTTACTGTTTGCCATAAAAGAGCGATATATGTCATGTTGGGATTGATATTGTAGTAGTCTGAACATGAGCTCTACTATCACGCGGTAGCAGCAGAGACTACGACGCCACCAGCGCAGTACCATTACACTGCGCCAGGTGGCGGCACGGGTAGCCACCGGTCAGACCCCAACTGGGCTGACCTCTACTGTGTGTGGTTGACCCACCCCCCCACACACACCTATAGAGTCGATGTGGGATCTGGTGAGTCAGGGGGCGAGTCAGACAACTACTGACGCCGCGGAGAGCAGATGGTTCAATAAACCAAGGTGAAGCGTACACTGTATTGAATCTTGGTGTTCTTCCGTGTGACTGCGTGTGAGAGAGAGAGTCGGAGGGCCGTGGGCCATTACAATATTAAGTGGCTGTAATACATGGAATTGACTCGCTGTAATGAGTGATTGATTTGCTGTAATTGTAATGAATTAAATTGATTCGTATTCACTTAGATTATTCACATGTAACAAGTATTGAATTGACATTATTCTGGTATGCACTGTTGATATGTTCGCACATGTATAGAGATTTAATACCATAATGCCACACGGACATTGACAGGCTTCCAATAGTAAGTTAGGTTAAGTATGTATTAGAATTAAGACATTCTTGGCATGTTACATTCTGAAATATCAGTGTGAGGTAATGCAGATTACGTTCAGTGTTTCCATGGAAAGGAGATGTTATCTATCTGTGTCATAAGTAACCATGATGTAACCATGCGGTGATGTATGGGGCATGCTGGGAAGTGGTAAGAGAAATAAACAGTTCCATCACGTAGCTCAAGGAGTTCAGACATTCTTTACACTACCCACCCAAACCCCCCACTCCATTTGATTTGAATTCTCCTCATTTCCATATCACAGAATTTGATGCAGCATATAAAGCCTGCTGATCTCCGCCCACCTCTCATCAGTATACCTTTCACCATGTTCATGCAGAAGGGGATTCTGAAACGTTTGAGATCGATTCCGATATCAACACCGTCGGCAGCATCGTCAGCAATGGATATGTCAGCAGAAGAGCAGGAAGAGGAGGGGGAGCTAACATTATCGTTCCCTTGGCCTCTCTCTCTATAGTTGAGGATGGAGTTGAATCCTTCAAGATTCGAAAAATTGAGTTGAAGAAGAAGAAGGAGGAGGAGGATATGTTGGTGGGGAGTAAGAAGCGTCGCAAGATCATTTCATTCTTAGTTATTCCCTGGGGAATTGATATTTCACATTTTGATGCTGCCAACCTGCCGTTGGGGAACCAAGTTTTTGTGGAGCGTGTGAGAGGAGCTGGAGCAAAACTTGGTATGAAGATCACCCTATGGACTCGTTCTGGAGGAGATGACTTTGCAGAGGACGGTATGATATCCAGGGGAGTGCAATGCCGTCAGCAGAAAAGTTAATCCAAATGGTAGAACTCTGCTGACAAGCAGCAATCGTTATTTTATGGACTTTGATAAAAACGCCATCGGCATCTTGCTCGAGAGCATAGATCACATGATTCGGGCCCTCAAAACAGCTAAAACAGACCGACGTTTTGGGGATTCCACGTCAACTTTGGACATGGTGTGTTTGGTGTGATTGAACGCGACAGTTCCCGCATCGACTTTCGTAAATGGTTTGTTTCAAGTTCAGAAAAGATGAAGCCTGTGGAGATAAGGGCGCTAACACCCTGCAAGCAGGGGGTGTATTTGAATGTCGTGCAACTGAAAAAGGTTTAACAAGTTCCTGAAGGAACAGCTCCACTCATTCCTCTTTCCTCATTGAGACTTTGAGGTAAAGTGTGATGAACTATCCCACAAATCCCATCAGTGTGATATCTGCACTCGAGTTGCACTGCTGCCTATGGAGATTCAGTTAAATCAGTTGATGACTAAGGCCAAGCTTGTCTGAGGAAGAGGAAGAAGAGTCAGAGGAAGAGGAATTTAAACTACTACTACTACCTACTTCTTTTACTATTACCATATATATATATATACTTGCAAAGATTTTCATATGAACAATTGTTATCGTTGTTTAATCAAATAAAACAAAACAAATAAACAACTTCTTTGTGTTATTTTCATTTATTTTCATGTGACTGAATATATATATATCAATAGAACACATTCTCTCTCTACATTTAATAATAATAATGTTGCTGTTTAACATAATAATGAAAATGATAATAATAATAACATAATAATAATAATATTCATGACATCTATTCTGCATTTTTTACAACTTTGAATGATTTCTTTTATTGGAGAAAATATATCGTTAAAAAGACAAACAAACCAAACTCCATTCAATGATGATGATCATGTTGAACATAATAATAATATTCAAGGCTTCTATTCAACATTTAACACAACATTTCACTTTGAAACATTTCTTTCATTGTGGAAAATACAGTGAAAAACAAGGATAACATGAATATGCACATCATTAGAATCATTCCCCAACATTTTCTTTTTCTCATTAACAATAACATAGATAAAATAGTGTTTTCATCACTGGAATTTTCACCACTATTATCAACTCTCACTTCAATATTCGCATTACACATATCAGTGAAATCTCCCTCTCTTGATGAAAGTTATCTCTTTTTTGGGGAGGGAGGGATGTATTTGATTAGAAGTTTCCACATGTCATCATCTTTTCCACCACTACCTCCTTGTACAATCAAATCAGTGGTTATAGCTATGTAACCATCTATCAAGTAATGTGTTTTACAAAAACATATTCATTTTATGTACTTTGACTTATTCTCACTCAGTTACATTGATATTACTCTTCTTCCATCACTTTCATCAGCATCTTCATCATCACCATCATCATCAACATCATAATCATCATCTTCACCTCCTTTTTCCTGTTTCATTCACCCAATCTCTATTTCAAATCTGTTTCATCACTCAAAAGAAAGTTTGACTTTCACCCCCTTTTTTCGCATCAAAGAAGAAGCAGAAGAGGAATCAGATCTTAACAATAATGATGATGATGTCAATGAGAGCTTTCTTCTTTTTTTTTGAGGGGAAGGAATAATTTTACTTTCCTCCTTTGTTTAAGAGAGAAATAGTACCCTTCCCATTCTCCAATTTCTGAAATTTCCCCCTCCCCTTCCCTATCTCTATTGATGTTGATATTGCTGTTGTTGATGTTTTTTTGTTTTTTTTACTGACGCTTATCATCCTTTTTTTTCTTAGGGAAATACCCTTTTCTTGGGAGGAAGAGGATAGGAAATAGTGGATTCTCTCATTGCAGTTTCATTCGCAATTTGCTGATGACAGCTGACGCTCTTCTCGTTTTTTTGTTGAAAAACGCAAATAAGATGAGAGGTCTTCCATATTGAATCCTCCTAAAATGAAGAGGAGGGGTGTGTAACTCCCTCAATTTTGAGTTCTCCTCATCCTCTGTCTCTAGAATATCTCTCAAAGAAAGAGGGGATGAGGAAAAATGTGAAGGAGCCAGAAGCAGAGGAGAGGAAATATCTCCTGGATTCACCATCATAATTTCTACATCCATTAACAAACTATCATCCTCATTATTATTATAATTTTGAATAGCTGATTCAGGAAGATTTAAATCATGACTAATGTTTCAAAGGTGAGTGAATTTGAAGTATCCACAAACTCATTAATCATTTCAATCAGAGATTCATTAGCTAGTGGAGAGGGCGGACTGGGTGGGGAGAACTTCATGAGAAAATTACATTCAGTGTCAGTCATTGGACAAAATGTCAGTGTCAGTGACAGGAATTTCATTATCTACACTAGGATTTGGGGTGGGGAGGTCTCCAGAGGGAGGAAGGAGATGTTACTCTCTTCATCAAAACTAGAAATGAGAATGGAGTTTTGAGGAAAAGAGATGGAGATAGGATTGGAGATGGGAATGGGACTGCAGATGGGAATGGGAATGCGAATGGGATTGGAGATGGGGATGGGACTGAAGGAGGTTTGAGGAATGGGAGGAGGAGGAGGAGGCATGGAAAAATCAGTGGGAGTAGAAGCGTGAATGGGAATGAGAGTAGGAATGTGATTTGGATTAGGAATAAGACTAGGAGAAGGAGAGGGAGAAAGGATTGGAATAGGAGAGGGAGAAGGAGAGGGAGACCAAAATCTGTTCCTTTTTATCAAGTTTAACCTCCCATCCTCCTTTTTCTCCAGGATCACATCGCTTGGAAGCGTTACTCATCGGCAACACAGTATTGGTGGGTACATCGTTTATTTACAGGAAATGACAATAGTATGAAATAGTAATGGACCTGGCTGGGCCTCAAATGCCAAAGTCAGAGACACACCAGACAGAGAAAAATTAAAGCAAGGCGGAAAGAGCTGTGGCGACCTTGATATCCGCAACGATCCTGTCGGCTAGAGGTCGAGCAATGTATTTATAGACTCAGTCTGAGGACCAGTTGCCGCGCACCTTAATCTCGGCAATGGCAGACCCTTTGTAGGGCGAGGAAGGTACACCCCCACCTGCGGAGCGAGTGGCACGAGAAGGAGGAGGCGTTTAGACCGTCCTCTTCAGAGAAAATTGTTATGGTTGCCTGGAGGGTAACATAGTCTAAGGGCCTATATCCCCCGCAAACGGAGGGAATTTGGAAAGCAGGGGCATCTTGGGCTACTTTAACCTGCTGAAAGTGTTTTTCGACCCAGAATACCACGCACAGCTTGGTGTTTGGTACTCGGGCCACCGGGATTAATAGCTCTCTCTCTTTGAACTGGATCATCTTGGACCTGCGGACTGAGATCACCATACCCCATTTAAAGAATTCAAAATCAGAAGCTCTTAGAACTGACTCTGACTCCGTAAGTTGGCACTTGCGGAGTAAAGCTCTGAAGCCTGTTAGGATAGCCGCGCAGGCACAGACATGGCCCTCGCGGTCAGACATATGGTCAAACATCAGAGTCAGTTCCTTGGGCAACAGGGGGGCGGCCTGCTTGACCTGGCAACCCAGGACCCTCTTAGCCCCTCCCATGACGGTTGTCACTTGATGACAGGAGAAGTCAACCCCAGGAGAACCCTCAGATTTCAAAAAGAAATTTAGTGCGCTGATGTAGTTTGTTATTGAAGAGTTTTTCATTGTTCGGGAAAGCGAAACCACATAGATAGCGACCTGGGAGGAGGGGCAGGGAAGTGGAGACAGGAGGCCGCGGAACTCCTCAATGAAGGAGAGGTACTTCCGCACCTGCATGGACCGAGTTGTCCTCGAGTTGGATGAGTAATATTGGTCGCACATGACTCGGACCTGTCCCTCCAGCTCAGTTAGACCTGTAAAGATAGAGTTAATTGCTAAATAAATGCGCACAACACAGATGACCAAGAGGATTGGTGCGAACAATGCGGCACTTGCTAGTGACATCTTGCCACCTACTCAGAGCGTCACAGATAGTGTTGTCGGTGCTCCTAATATAAACAGATTTCACGTCAAAGTTAAATCTAACCGAGGTCCAGAAGAGCTCTTTAACCCAAACCATGATGGCTTTGTTGATGCAGCGGCCCATGGCAAGTGCCGCCCGAACCGTATTGTTATCAGTAACAAACACAACACTTTTGTCTTGTCAAGATGGCCCCAGCGGCGGGCAGCGGCGATGATGGCCCACATCTCCCAGCTCAGAGTGGGGAGCAGACAGAGATGTTCTGCTCTCCGTGTACAGAACCTTGGTTCGGTCATGAGTGGATTACGGCAGCATAGTATACGGTTCCGCAAGGAAATCATATATTGGGCTGCTAGACACGATCCACCACCAGGGACTGCGCCTGGCCCTTGGGGCCTTCGCACCTCACCGGTTCAGAGCCTTTACGTCGAAGCCAATGAACCATCACTTAACAACAGGAGAATCAAACTGGCCATGCAATATGTAGTCAAGATAAAAACTAATGTATTGAATCCTGCACACAATTGTCTATTCGAGCAACATGACGAATCCAGGTATGAAGCCAGGCCGAATTACATCTGGCCACTGAGGCTCCGAATGCAACCTCATTTGGAGGCCTTGGGCCATGTGGCATGTGTGGAGGATGATCGTTGAGAACATCGATCCCGACCACGGAACTGAGGAACTGGGACACATCCACTCGAGTACCAAGGAGTGCATGCACAGATTCAAGGCCAGTTTGCAGACCACCTCTCCATATACACTGATGGTTCGAAAGACCAAAGCCGGGTAGCTGCTGCGGCTCCGGGACGCTCGGCAGATGATTTGGTGTACGTTTGCCCGATCAGAGCTCGATTTTCACTGCAGAAGCCCGAGCACTCCTTCTCGCATTGGAGTGTATCGAGGTATCCAACCACACTAACTATGTTATATACAGTGATTCGTTCTCTTGCCTCCTGGCTGTTGCTGGACTGAAAAGGAATCACCCTATTGTAACAAGTCATTTATAAAATGAACCAACTGACAACGGATGGGTATGACATCCACCTGTGCTGGGTGCCTGGCCATGCCGCCATAGAAGGAAACGAACGAGCTGATCGTGCTGCGAAGAAGGCCCTGAACTGTGATCTTGAACCATGTCTGATCCCTCACTCTGATCTGAAACCACTAATAGCCACCCACATAAAATCCAAATGGCAACATGAGTGGGATGAAAACATGAATAAACTTAAAGAAATTGAACCATCTGTGGGAAAGCCACCACAGACTCATGCGGGAGGTCGGCGGGACCAAGTGGTCCTTAGCCGCTGCCGTATTGGCCACTCGTGGCTTACACATGCTTTTCTGCTCAAGGGGGAACCTCCCCCTGAATGTATTGGGTGTCAGTCCCCGCTGACACTCAAACACATTTTACTAAGTTGCGTTGATTTTTTGGCCCTGCGCCAACAGTTCTACACTGCAGACAGTATGCATGACCTTTTTACTAAGGTAAAACAGGAAAACATTTTAGCCTTTTTGAGGGCAGCTGGACTGTACCACCTCATATAGTTTACTAAATAGATTCTATCAATTATTAATAAAACTTTTCTTTTTCTATGGGAATTTGTTTCCCTTGACCACAAATATATGATTATGAGCTTTCTAATTTAATGAGTGTCTATCGGCACATAATTGATTGTCTGCTTTTACATGTAAAAGCGATGGTTTGAACAAACAACAAACATTTCTCGCCATCAATATGGCCTATGCTGCCGACACGGCATAAAGCAACCACCAATCAATCAATCAATCAACCTTTTGGTTAATATGGGATTCAGGCCCAACCCCAGTCGCCTCGGCTTGGTGATGGCCGACCTCGGGGGCCAGATCCCACTCTTTTGAATGAAAAGAGCTGACCAGCCAGTCGTCCCAGTTGGTCGCTCCAAAGCCCCAATCAGAGGCATCACTGTAGACTGAAACGACAGCTGCGTGGGGGCCAAGGATTTTTGCGTAGCCTTTGAACGTGTCAACGTAGTTAAGCCACCACTGGAGCTCTGACCTGAATTCCTCGTTAAGGCGGAACATGTAGTACGGTTTATGCAGCTGCCGGATCGCGTCATAGACCCTGGTTGAGAAAGAGCGGCCCCCCGGACGACAGTACCGCAATGGGCTAGGCGGCCCCCTAGCCTCTCTAGGTCTTTACATGAGGCCTTGCGCTTGCCGAGAAAGCCGGATAGCACACTTTTGAGTTTAAGGATCTTATCTCGGGGAAGGCGGAGCTGGAGAAGGACACTGTCAATTTTGATACCGAGAAATCTTGCACACTGGGCAGGTGCACAGAGTTTGGGGTAACTTAGATAGAAACCCATCCTACGAAGGACGGCAGCAATTTTTTGCTGGTTAACTGCGCAATCCTCAAACAAGCAACCTATAATGGCAAAGTCATCCAGATAGTTTACACTTCTGACTACTCCATCGAGCCTGACACAGCGAGCAACAAAATCTGATATGTGGTTGAAAATATACGGGCTAGAGGAGAGCCCCATACATAAGCGGTTGTCAAAAAGAATTTTGGGCCCAAACCCCGTTCCGAAGTCCCATTTGATAGCCTGGAATGGGTGGTTGCTGGGATGGATATTGATGGCCCTATAGGCGTCCTTGATGTCTATGGTAGCTATGTAGTCTCTGCAAAGGAGCTGGTCAACTAGATCGCCAACGCCTTGGTAGCAGAAGGAATGCAACACCACGTCGACAAAGTTGTTCACGGAGCGGTCGCTGGGCTTACTGCAGTCGACAATGGTGCGCATTCCCTCGCCGCCTGACTTGGGGACAGCAAAAACATTATGGGTGCAGAGTGGGGCTGAGTCGGCCTGACTAATGTAGCCACAGCTGAGCTCAGAGCTGAGCTTCCTGTTGATACAACTTTTTCGGCACCATCTCGGGTAGGCCGAGAAGGGGCCGAATAGCTGGAGGCGCAACTGGGGTTAATGACCTTGAAGGCAAAGAGGGAGCCGTATAGTATAAACTCCCAGTCATAAACAACAGATCCGCGAAAGAAGCATTCACAGATGATACGACAGGGTTTAAATTGGGCCCTGTTGGGGCCTATGTAATGAACACATGTACAAATGGCATTATTGCAGGCAAGGGAAACAATTAATACAGTAGGTTTGCCTGAAGAGCTAAGTTTATCGACAGCAGTTACATGAATGATAGCCTCCACCCAAGACAATGTTAACCAACTACAAGCAATTAGCGGGCAATGTGGCGCTAATAGGGGGCTCGTCAATGTTAACCGAAGAGTCAGCACCAGATTCGTCGGTGAGAGTGCGGTTGATGGCCATGCCGCAAACGCGGCCATTACAATGGGCGGCCAAATTAAAGGGGCCAACAAGATTATGTGAACAGTCGTGAAGTACATCACGAGAAACCGGTTCATCAGGAGGAACGGTTCAACAAGCACAGGGCCCGGGGTCACACACACAGGAGAATTCAGTGGTGGGTTGTCGGATGTGGTAGCCGGAGTCGGAGAGGCAGCACAATATGCCAGAACGCTAAGATCTAACTCAACAATGGTATAACGATATCCCGAACACAATTTTGGGACGCACCGCACCAGACCGCCGACAAACCCCTAATCCTTTGAGCACTTGCTCCTTATGTGCGCCTTACTACCGCACCTGGAGCACCAGTGACCATAGCTACAGGTGCGGTCATCCTTCTGCAGCCCTCGTCCTTATTGAACGAGAAGCAAGGCTTCTTCCCGTCCCTAACGAACAACTGGCTCGGCCGACCCTGGCTACCACTGCCCGAGTGACTACCTCCCACACCACCCTGCTACTTCATGTGCTCGAAAGCATAGTACTTCAGGGCTACTTCGGGGTTGCCCGCGGAGAAGGCCGCGTATCCTTCCGAGACGGCAAGCTTGTGGATGGCACAGTCGTAATTTACGTGAATTTTTTCTTGGAAAGTCCCCGACTTAGCCTTGCCCGCGATGTATTCTAGATGTTGTAGGATACGCAAAAGCTTACTGCTGTGAGTCACCTTAGAGGCCACCACCCAGTTCACGGTTGCCTCTATCAATTCGAATGGCGATAGCTTCTTTACATCCCTCCCATTCTCCACGTGCCTACGCAGCGACCACTTACTTCTAGCCTTCCTCTCTCTGCTAGCAGAGCGGTCGTCTGACGAGGCAGAGCTAGAGGCGCGATGTCGATGGTGACACCTTCTTCGATGCGGGGATGATGATCGTCTTCGCGTTGTACTGCGGCCTCGCGAGTGCGAGCTGTCTTGCCGGCTACTGCTTCGTGCCATCATCCCGTCTGGTGGAATGTCGTCCATCCGTTTCGACGTCCATGCAGAAAGTCGCGCCACGTCGTCAAGCAAGTCCTGTTCCTCCTTTTCGAGCTCAGCGAGGCGTTTCCGTTTCCGCAGCTTGACGATGCGAGCTCGGATTTCCCGTTCCTCGTCGTCTTCGCTGCAGTCATCCCGACGCAGACGACCTGGTCGATCTCAGCTTCATGCTTGGCCGTTAAGGATTTCCCGCCCTCCGCCATCTTGTTGAGTTTCGACTTCGATCGGGTCATCCGTTTTGTCGTCTCCCGCCACCTGCAGCTGTCGTTGACGGGTTCCAAGTGGACGATGCTACAAAATGCACAGTAATCCTTTGGCATCATCCAGACAAAAACGGCAGAGATTACCGTATTGACAGTGTGCCGTATAGCCAGCCGTATCGACAGTGATCCGTGTCGACATTAAATCCGAATATGTACAGAAAGTCAAATTAATCGTGCCAAAGCTTTACTGTCCATAGCATGTGCCATAGTTGCTGCCGTAACCGTTCAGCGTGTACCATAGCTGTAGCCATAACCGTTTAGTTTACAACATACCATTAAGATGAGCCGTTACGACTTTCCCGCCAAGCTAATTTGAATGAACCGTATCGACAAAGTCTAGTTTGACAAAGAATTTAAAGGGCAAAGATTACCGTATCGACAGTAGGATAGTATGTTAACCGTAGCGTTAACCTTGGAGCCGCCTTGTGATGGTTAGGACTGACCGTTAAGACGGGCCGTTACAACTTTCCCACCAAACTGCTTAATAATGCACTGTGTCGACAGAAAAGTTAGTTTTAGCTCACGGTTTCGTAGATCGTGCTTCTAGGTGTTGGTTGAATGTAGGTGTAGCCGTAGAGTGATCCGTATAGGTAGTCCGTAGGAAACCGTAGACACAGGTAGCAAGTAGACTGTGTACAACAACAACATGTTTTGAAAAGCAGTGTGGATGCTCTGAGTGGCTGTGACACACTGAGGCGAACACAAACAACAGGTGTAGGGAGGTCCTGGACCCACCTGGTGGGTGTGCAGGGTACTATCCTGTGAGCCCCCCCAGGAGCCCCTGGGCGGCAGCACTGTGCAATTTGGCTACATCCGCATATACATTGTATATACGTGGGTATATATATATATATATATATTAAAACTAACTCTTGATTTTTATTCCGAATGAAAAGTTTTCTCAGATCTATCTTAAATCTTAACTCAAATTTAATTTATATTACTAGCTTTCCCTTCCAGATGTCGATGTAGAAATAGAATCTCCCACCCATCATTGAACCCAAGCACTTTATAATTTCAATAATTCCTGTAGACATGCATGCGTGTTTTCAGCAGGAGTTTCACCAAATGAGCTGACTGCTCATACCGTTGCTGAATAACCTTTGACATCCCTTCTCCTTCACCTTCACCTTAAGTCCACTTACATCTCTATTACTACTGTTAAGCATCCAGATGTCCCAACACCACCACCACCACCAGCAGCAGTCGCTGTATCAACAAGACCAGATTCATTCTTGGTGAGAAATAACAAGTTTTGTTTTAAATATTAAATACAGTTTCATCTTTCAAATAAACAAACAAAATCTGAATAATCAAAATATGTCTGAATTACTTAGTATCATATCTCTTTTAATTGGGTTAACTGTGAAAAGAATATATTATCACAACTGGTGTAGACAAAAGAATGTTGTTTAAACCCACAGACGATTTAGTCTACCACACTCTCTGACAGCCTTCCTCCCCCATCCACATCATGATTCCACGATAATAACGACATCTGTTATTCTATCACTCCACAAATCCTTCTCTTCTTTAGTAGATCTTTCGTATCTTTTGTCCACATCGTATATGGTTGAACCGTCATTCCTTATCGCTCCTTATAATCCTGTATATCACACTGAAGCACGAGGAAGAGTAAACCGTTTTCGCATTTTTGAGAATGCTCGAAAGTGATTGGATGATTTTAATGACAGCAGTTTAATTAAATGCATTTATATATATATATATATCTTTATTTATTTATCTATCTTCAATTTACATGTTATATATAAAAGAATATTTGCAATATTCACTTCCTAATATAGAGGATTGGAAAAAACGGAAATGAAGTTGCGTCGGATATGTAAAAGTGAGAGAGTAGAGAGTGGTGTGGAGTTTAGTATTTAGAAAGGAAGAGAGTGAAATCCCATTTTAACAAGTTTATATATAATTCAAAACCAGACACAGATAATCAATTTATTAATCAGGCTTAATACATTTTCACACAGCCTTTATAAATCTATCACTATAGAACAATTACAATCGAAGCTCCTCTCAATAGTATAATTGAGACTATTAGCTTTTAACTACTCTAAATTCGCAGGTAGTACAACCTGATGAGACACTATGGTTAGTATTATACATTACTTATGTGCAGTTCAATAGATATTAGTTAATATCACACTATTCATATGATAGTCATTCTTGAATGCAGAATTCTTTTGAGGATATTTGAAATTGAAGACATGAGGCATCAGCTAGAGGGTGTATCACAGTCACACAGGCAACTCACATCCGGCACACGCACACACATTTAGTACTCCCATCATCATTCAACATAAGGATAAACAATTTTAGGGAGCATCAGATCTCAGCCAAATTGGGACAGGAGAGTGGATGGTCCCTTCCTAAATAGTTTTTTATTTACGTAATTAAAAACACTGTTTGATTTCCATTGTCCCAGTGTTCTTATGCCATCTAAAGACATCCCCACTCTTGCATATTCTTGAGCTCCCCTTCGGTGTAGGCTATGGCCTGTGACCAACGGCCACCAGGGAAGTCCAGCAGATTTCAGTGCAATATGCATGCATTTGGTGAATAACCAACCAGTCAGAGGTGCCCCTTTCGACATCACGAATGCTGGGGCGCCCTCATGCACCGCGAAATAGCGACTGTACTTATTCTATGTGTGCACTGGGCAGAACTCAGAACTGTGTACCCGGGGTGGCTCAATTCTGTAGATGTCCTCTGATCTACGAGTTGTTTTCGTGCTCCTGACTGTTACCGTCAAGTGTGCTTTGTGTGCCTTGATGTCCCCACCGAGCAGCATGTGACCGTCATCCCCCAGTACCTCAGAGTAAAACAAATTTGACTGTCTTAATAAACATAGGAAACCTATTAATAAAGCAGCAATCAACACGAATCCATCTTCACCAATTTTTCTAAATTTTAATACAAGTATCTTAATGTGTTTAATCTTCCGCGGAAATGCTCTATTTACAGTTATATTTTTTAATTTGTACATGCCAGACTTAATTACTGAAAGTGCGTAACAATCGAATGCCTCAGGATTTCCCCGTAACAACCTCACCTGTGTTCTGGCTCCACTCATATAATTCTTTATAGCCCCTTCTGTTTTTAATTTATCATTCAAATATAAAGCATACAACATTACCGTCTTAAGGTTGGGTTTCTTAGGATTGTCTTTCAGTTTTTTACAGAACTGTAAATATTCCCTAAATTGTACCCTCTTATTCTGCCATGTTCCCTCCGACAGTCCCGCTGTAAAATACATGCTAAGCCTATTCACTACTGCCCGATTCTTGCCTGCAAGTTGATAAAGCCAATAAAATAAATTATCAACTAGCAGACATTAAAGGAATAAATAAAAAATAATGCAATCATGAGAAACATGTATTTCCGTTAACAGTTCTTTATGACATAATTCACGACATGACAAGGGGACTACATGAGATGGGTTTATTCAATAAACAGCCCTAAGGCCAACGTGTTGAGCCTCAGTGGCGATATGTTTACAACATAGGTATCTTAGTGGAACAGTTTGTATGTTACAGAGGTATTCAATTTCATCAATCAAGGTTACAGTGGTAATATAACAGTGTAATAAATCAAGTGCTTATGAAAGTAGTCAGGCATATAAGTCAATGAGTTAGAAGTGGGGGTACAGTAGATGAGGGGAGTAAGGTAATAATAAGATATGAAACAACAATAACTGTACATCATAACATAGGAAATCAGGCTCTCTCAACCCTACTTGGTGCTCCTCTTTTGTAGGGATGGGTGGGCGGCCGAGAAAGCTGGTGGTTGTTGTCGGTCCGGCGTCTGGAGTCGATGTGGCGGTGACGGTGTCTGGGTGCGTTTATATCGACCCGGAGTGCCGAGATCTCACGAGGGGAGGGTGGGGTCTCGCGAGGTGAGAGTGGTTCTCGGAGGCCCGATAGGGGTTTCTGGGTGTCGAGTTCGAATCCAGGTGGCGCCGCCGTCCCCGTAGTCCCCTGATCGCGCGCAAATTACCCATGTTGCCGACCAACATGTACAATTCGTCAGCAAGTAATTTAGCTTTACTATCAAAGAACAACCTACTTAGGGCATCAGCCAGCACCAGGTCCTTCCCCGGCTTGTGAATTACCTGCACCACGCAGCTATTAACAGCAGCAAAGCGCCAAATTTCTCTGGCACAGGCACACAAGACAGGGTCCTTCCCAGTCAACACGTGAGGTCACGACAGTATCACAGTGATGTCACATACATCTCACACTCTGATGTCATCACTGTGATATCACATCGATGTCACAATGACCTCACACTGTGAGGCATCACACAGTGACAACACTGTGACCTCACACTGATGTGCTCATATGACATGTAAGAGGAGCTTAATTGGGTGTGACGTCACAACTTCAGCTTCCCAAACTGCTCGATAACTGCTCGACTTCAAAGTTCTGTCGTCATCGGTCAACATCTGTTAATTTGTGTGGAGTTATCACCAAAATGGTATGTAAACAGTTCTACTAACTTTTGTGTGTAATGATGATACCTTTGTGAAAAAAATACCATATATTTATAGCCTAACGTATCATGAATAATGACATGCTGAAGGGTTTTCATGTGCACGACCCTGCGCATGGCTGAGTCACGTAGTGAAACATTAACTGTGTTTTCTTTCAATTTGTGACTTTAATGAGTTTTCAGTATAAATAGAACTGAAATGCAGTTAATAGTATTCCATGATATGGCTTACTATGTTTTTCAGTAATAAATTTAGGTACAAAACAATTTTACATCGTTTTGTCAATAAACATAACCTATTATCGCCCACAAGTGACACGGGTGCCTCATACTTGGTAGACTCTACTGACTCTAGTATGGTGCTGCCATCTTGTGCTAATACACAAAACTATATACCAAGTTATAGTGGGGACAACTTCTACTCTTTGTAGGGAACTTCCTTCAGAGTGGAGCCATGATGTTGACTAATGTAAACCAAGTTAATAAATAAGCTAACATATCTAAAAGTCTCCTTGAAGGAACCAACATGGTGTCAGAAGTAAAAGAAGAGGAAACAACTCACTTGCAATGTGAAGCCTAAACCAGTGCAAAAACGTCAAATTTGAAGGCAAAGTCATGAAACTGTGAGTGTGAGTAGGCTGTGTGCAGTGTGTCATAGAATCTATGATAGATTAAAGTTTGTTTGTTGTTGTTTTACGTCCTAGCAAAATCCAAGGTCATATCAGGACGGGGGATAGATTAAAAGATTTGACAGGTGTCGCAGTTTGAGCGCCCTACCAGTTTCAGCTTACTGCATACACTCAAACTCAAGGCATTGTCATTATTCATACAGAAAATAACAGAAGAAGTGGAATATCTCTAAAACCACACCACCTATTAACAAATCGCTTAGTACACATATAGAAAACATCTTTACCAAAAAGATCATATTAAATTTATAAGGTTAGGGTTCTATTTATTTTGAATAAAACTAATGTTTTGCACTGCATGCACTTTTGATGCACAATATAATAATGGGCAATATACTTTTGGAATTTTCAAAATACCCCAAAATTTGACTGACATACATGCATTTGAAAGTTAGTAATTTCCATAGCTTTTGTATGCGCTCTGGCAACGGTCCCGCAACCGTTCATCGTCACCGTCAGACGTTGCCCGCATTGTGATTAGTGTCAATTGTTTCTTTAAATCATTACTATGTTACAATCTATATTATATCCCTGTTTCAGGTCAACCGCTGCATTCAAACCCATGGCTGAAGAGAGTTGGGGGAACTCATACGCACAATCCTTTGGAGCACATTGGATGATGCCCTGCTAGCTTCCTACACAAGGACTGGCAGTGGTAAAGATAAACCTACACTACCCCAAGTCTTCCAGAAGTGTATCCTGAGTAAGTGTCGTAACTGTTAGGGACTAAAGTCATTTGACAGAATCTTAAAATTCAATCATTAGACACTAATAAATTGTTTGCTTATAATTGTATTTGCTTCGTAGTCTTTTAAGTTTGTTTAAAAACTGCTTCATATTTCAGATATTTAAGTTACATTCACTGTATGCTTCTCAAGCCTTATTACAAAACAAATGCTAGTGTCCTATTTTGTCCTGTTTTCAAGGTGTCCTATATTTTCACTAAGATGTCCTATATGTCTTAGAGATCATCAATTTTTCAGAATTGTGTTCTATCGGGACATATTAATGGTCCACACAAACTTAGCCCAGAATTCCAAGGTTTTAATCGTGGAAGTCTCCAATTTTCCCCCACCCTTTCTATAATTTCATATGAATCTCTACCACATCATTATCATCATCTGTCTCTACATAGCCATAAATGAGCTGCAAAGTGACTTAAAACAAAATTCAACCCACCCTATATATTCCTATATTTTTGGACTTGATCACAACTTGATGCCTTGCAAATGTCTCAATTTTTCTTCAGGGAGATGGGGTATACCATTTTTTATTTATAAATTAAAATCTGTTTCAGAATCCTGCAAGTATTTCCACAAAGAGGACAACATCGAGGTGAAGGGAGGAAAAGAAACAACATCCACAACATTGAAGTCAGAGATCAATCGGCAGATTGAAGTTTCTATTTCCAATTCCAGGACATGCATCAAAAGAAAAATAATTAACGAAACAACTTCACATTAGGTATCACAATGGACAGGATTTGCCACCATTTGTACCTAAATCACTGAAATTGTCAACTTTTTGTATCTTGGTGTACTAATAATGTATTCCAACTCATATGCACTAAGCTGGAATAAGTAAAGTTACAAATAATTTTCAGTCAATGTATTTAGGTCGAGTTGTATTATTCGGATGGTCCTTCATAAAAAAAAAATAAAAGTAGTATCTGCTGATCTACCAATGTTATTTACCTGATATAACATCTTCCACTTAGCCCATGTAGTTGGGTTAATCGTATGATATGCATGGTCCTACACAAAAAATAAATGTATTATCCACTGATCTAATATACTATGTCATTACCTTATAGTGTGTGTCGTACGTGCTGAACAATTTAATGGCGGACGAATGTAACCCTCCGCACCCGTCAAAATGTAATAAAAAGAAATTGTATTCCACATGTCCAATTCCTGGTTTTTAATTATAAAATTTTCATGTCACAGTGTGAGTTTATTGTGATGTCACAGTGTGAGAATTGTGTGAGCTTATTGTGATGTCATGGTGTGAGAATTGTGTGAGCTTATTGTGATGTCACGGTGTGAGAATTGTGTGAGTTTATTGTGATATCACGGCATGAGAATTGTGTGAGGTTATTGTGATGTCACAGTGTGAGGTCACTGTGAGGACAATGTGATGTTTCAATTTGAGGTCACTGTGACCTCAGACTGTGATCTCTCCGTGAGGTTTGTGTGATATCACTGTGATGTCATGGTGACCTCAAATTGTTGACTGGGTTACCAGCACCAGAAGATAGCACCTGTTGGGAAGTTGAGTTATCAGTTTTGACAACAATTTGATAATTACGAGGATCATGGGGGGGATACATCTTTTAATGCTAGGACCAGATTTATAGCTTCAAGCTGTGCTATATGAAAACCATTATTCAAGAAATCATTACTATATAAATTGGAGTAGAAATTAATATTACTAAATGCCCCTCCACCCACCAATGAGGAGTCACACTCAATGACCCAGTTCTTCTTCGGAAAATGGTTTAACAACACCAGTCTATTAGTCCCTTCTGCAAAACGTAAGAACCAAGCGATGTCCCTAACTAATTCCTGGCTAACACTTATCTTACCTATGAACGGCCATGATCTAAAAAAATCCAAAATTCTATTCATAAAGATTCTAGAGGCAACAACACATTTAGAAACAAATTGCAACCGCCCCACCAGCCTCTGTACATTTTTTCTCATAAGTTGTCTGCCAATCACCCATTTTTGACATTCCAATAAAATATCTAACAATTTTTCATTAGGAATTCTAATTAACATATTAACTCGTAACCCAACCAAATTAACTTCTCTTTAGGAGGGCTACATTTCTTAATAGAAAGCTGTAAGCCTAATAGATCTGCTAACTCCAAGATATAATCATATGCTTGCTGTGCCTTCTCTAAGCTGTCCTCCACACCTACAAAATCATCCAAATAGCACAAAGCAAAAAACTCCTTTTTTCTCATTAAATAGACCACAGCTGAGGTCGTTCTGGCACACACCATGCTAGAAGATCTACAACCAAAAGGGGGGGCTGTGTCAAAATAATACTTCCCACCCACCTTAATTCCAAACAAAGGCACACTCAAGGGGCAGGTCCTTAACTGCCTGTACGCCCTTGCCAGATCTACTGACCACATAAAGTACCCATCTCCCAATTTGGTAACCTCCTTAGCCAACATCATTATTGTCGGTAAGTTATAACTATATTTTTCCCATTGGTAAAAACCCTTAACTATCCCAGCATTAACACTAATACCCTTCAGATAACTAAGATCTACAATAATTCTATGTTCATTAGTATTCTTCTTTGGACGGGTCATAATAGGACTGATTTGTGCCCAGGGAGAAAAAGGTAAGTCATCAAATGGGCCCAGCATTGCATCGTGAGATAATTCAGTAACCATGTACTTATTAATCCAAAACAAATCTTCCTCATTATATGTATGATTACATTTAGATGCAGTTGGTCTGAAAGTAGCCGTAAAATTTGAGGGCCATCCAAATTCCAAATAATCTAATAAATCTGTATCTTCGTAGTCCGTCAACAATTCCCTCCATTTACTAATTATCAAACCAAAAGGGACTGGAACTCTAGCCTAATATTTTGGAAGGCCTGTAGCTCTCACCTTCGCATAAATACCTGCATAATTTAGAAATAGGTTACAATTATCTGTTAGATTGGGCCAATTTGTCAAAACATGGCCTTTGTATTCTACCAGGGTCAATTCAAAAAATGGGAAATTATCTATTTTATGTGTACTCTCAGAAATGCCATCTACACCTAAGTGGTCACTCTGAACCAATATATTAACATGTGAACAATTTGTATCATTGAGTAACAGTTCAACAGTCAATTTCAAACTATACAACTCGGCATCTTGATCATCTAAATTAAGATTGGGTGTTATCATACCTTCCGAATCACCCAAGCTATGTGCTAGTAAAGATTCTGGAGGCAACGGGGCCTCCCAGGCGGTGAAACGACAGCCACCGCCAGTGGTAGTGTAACCACAGCCAAGACTACTATTGTCCGAAGGAATACTAACAGTTTTAGGATCAGATTCCTGCAACGCATGAACAGCCAAGTTGTTTAAATCATACAAATTGGGAACAGGAAACTTGAATTAATAATTTTGGCACGGAACTGACTGCTAGAACTAAGCTAGTGGCAGGACTAGCTTTAGAAGTGTATGGAGGCACAGAGCCATCCATGGTGGGGAAACGACAGCCCCCACCGGTGGTAGTGCAACCACGATGCTGACAAGCATTATTAGAGGATGGAGTGATGTCCAGCCCTAGCTATGAAGGGGGCAGTGTTATTTTATTTCCATAGCAACCGCGTCGATGGAACCCAGCCAGCCACGCATCCTTTGTCAGGGGTGTTCATACTGACCCAACATTTAAATCAACATCTATCTGGTTTATACGCTTCCTACACAATGGACGGTTATTAAGTACCTTCCTTAAATCATTATTAAACCATTTAAAAACACTAGCATTCTGACCAAAACCAAAACTACTGGAGATTTATGGTTTATTATTAATAACACATAACTTTTTACTGTTTGTGGCATCACATGTATCAAATGGGTACTCACGTTTAATACAGCAAATGTGAGAAGGCGCATGGGTTATTTTTGCAAAAATTGTTAAATTGTCACTACTAACACTGGCTGGGGGGGAATAGAGCACTGGACTAATCGTCCAGGAATGAAGCACGTCAGTAGGGACATGGTGTACACACCTATTAATTGTAGAATTAACCTCGACAATAGGAAGGGAAACAGATTTCAGTAAATTTAAAGTAGGACATGACGTCGTATCAACAGAACTACCGACCTGACTAAGGCATTGGCTGGCTGGGCCCACAAAGTCATCGATGTTGGTGTCGCCGCCTTGAGGAACATCACTGCACCCACCCATCTCATCGACGGCTACACGCACTGAAATCGGGTCTTGATCATCCCTGAGCCAACTGTCATCTCTGCCACAATTTCGACCAGTCCCGTGCAGACTGGAAGTTAAAAAACCTTGGCACGAGTATCAATGTCATTTGAAGAACCTTTGGCATGTCGCTTCGACTTACAATTCGCCTCCTTATGGAAATGCTTCTTCTTCAATTTATAAGCGCAATAAGAATAAATATGGAGGTATTTATTATTCCCATCGCCATGGTCACCAAAGAATCCACATGTCTTCCCACGATTCAAAATGACGCAAGTCCGGCCATCAACATCCCTGGTATAGTCCGACGTCCCAGAATCTTTTGAAGACTTCATATAAATTTTCGACACCCGTTGACCCAAGCCACAAACATCTTGACAGACATCTATTATCTTAGCTTCGTCATCCCAGGCATCGGGCAGATGCTTGTCCGAGATCATGTTGAAGACCTTCTCACTATAATTGAACAACGCAAACACGGATAAATGGTATATATTTGGATTTTCTTTAATGAACAAATTGTCAATCGTACATGCTTGAGTATAATGAGAGAGAAGGCCCCGAGATGCTTTACACTTATAGTTCTAGTCTCTTATTGTGGGGTGGGCGGGATGGCAGAGTAGATTGTCCGTCGCTGTCCTCCGCCAAGTTGTAGTGGCCGAGTTCGGGTTTCGCTTGCTTTATATACCAGCTAGCCGGGCCGAAAAGTCAAAATCCCACCAATTTCTTGTTACTTTGATCTATCGAAGTCATAGTCCATTTACATATGCACGTCCGCCAGTTCTGCATGGATAATGTGTAGTTCGAAAAGACAAGTTAGGCGGTGTAGACGTCGATGTACATATTAACGTTAAAGTTTGAGTATAGGTGGCGCCAGTGGCCGGTGAAAGGTATCCGACTCCGCCTTCTTCGATTACCCATGTTGCAAGCAACATTGACAATTGAACAACGCGAACACGGATAAATGGTATATATTTGGATTTTCTTTAATGAACAAATTGTCAATCGTACATGCTTGAGTATAATGAGAGAGAAGGCCCCGAGATGCTTTAACCAAATAGAGAAGTAAGCATCTTGGGGGCCGAATGAACAGTCTGTCTAGGGACATATGCATGGACCGCGCCAGATGTCGATGCACCAAGCTCTTTAATGTCCTCGAGTGGAACACCTATTCCGCCGCACGCCTGGGCACCACCTTGGCGCAAGCTGTGCAGCGTGAACGCACCGGGCGCAGGGTGTCCTTTTGGGGACAGGGCGAGCCTAATGGTGTGGATGAGTCCCGTCGTCATGAGAGGGGAGCCGTCAGTTGTGACGAACGCCGGTCCATCCTGGTGTGGGTGCAAGGCGCGGCTGTATCCGATCCACATCTTGGCCGGGCAGAATCACGATCCCGGGATCGCGGTGAGAGCTATCCGCAATGCTGGCAGCGAGCTCCAGCAGGTCTTCATAGATCTTACGGTGACGTCAAGACCAGTTGGTGTGAGGGCCACGTCCCCCGCCCTGATCGTGTGAGGAGATGGCCGTCCACTGGCCAGAGTTAGGATGTTCCCTTGGCGCAAGAGGGTGAAGTACGCCATGAGCAGTGCTGCAAATAGGACCAGGCTATTCCGTCCGGCCGCACGTAGGAAGTCCATGACATTCATTACACAGGTCCGGGTGAGTGTGGGCGTCTGGCCGGGAAGGTGGGTCGAGGAGCGATGTATGCCCCTTTTCACCAGGCTAACCTGGTAAGTGTCAAAGCCCACTGTCGATCCTGAGAGTGCCATTACCGTTGTGCGGGCGCCACTGCAGTAGTTTAGGACTGCGCCGAGAGACGCCAGGTCATCGCTTAGGTAGAGAAGGTATGACATGACGTTATATTGCGATGGTCGTATCGGGTCAGCTCCATACCTGTTCATGTAGGTTATGTACTTGATAGCCTGACGGTTCTTGTTCTTCCAGGTACTGTCGGCAAGTCCCGCCTCCATCATTGCCATGAGTCTTGTGTGGTTAGGACATAGTCATGGTCAATATGGACAGGGTATAATCCCCGTTTTTCAATGTTTGCATAGGCCAGGTGCTCTGCTGCCAGGTCGAATGGTATCCGGCTCAGAGCGTCCGCAAATGGAATGTCCTTGCCATGCTTGTGCATGATTATGATGTCAGTACTTTTCTGGGCAGCAAATAGCCAGATTTCTCTGGCGCATGCGCAGAGTATGGAGTCTCCCCGCACCTGACATGAGGACCTGTTGCGAGCCCTCATTTTCAGTGTTCACGTAGATCGTGTAGAGGTGAGCGTCATGTGGTGCGAGGGCCTTGATTGCCACAATGAGGTTTATGGCCTCAAGTTGTGCTATGTTGAGTTCCCTGGATGTCAGGTTCTCTGAGTAGGTGGCATTGTAGTAGTGGGTCTCGGAGTGCGCGCCACCTGCCCGCAGGGACGAGTCACACTCCAAAACCCATGGAATGCGATCATGTTCTGGTAGGAGGACCGTACCCTTAGATATGGCTGCATAGTCCGCGAACCACGCAACATCAAGTGCAAGGTCCTCAGGGATGGTGTACCTGCCTCTGTGTGGGGCCTCGCATAGAGCCGATAGTATCCGTGACATGAAACGCCTGGCGGGTCGGACACATTTAGCTATGTGTTGAAGACGGCCCACTAGGTGCTGTAGCTCACGTCGGGATGCCTCCTTCTTTGTCACCCATAGTCTGCATTCCTCCACCTCCTCCCGTAGCTTGCCGTCCGGTATCTTCACCGTCATTTCAGATGTTGATATTGCGAATCCGAGCCACTGGGCGTTTGTGGATGGTGGGGCACACTTCGAGGGGACCAGCTCTAGGCCGAGCTCAGCGGTTATGTTGATTATGTCATTGTATGCTCTGCAGGCCTCTTGCGCTGTGGCCACCACTGGTGTGGTGGCCCCTTTTCCGCATGAGGCGTTTGTTGTACGAGCACACGCCATTGACGATGTTCGACAGCCAAATGGGGGCGCTATGTCGATGTAGGTGTTACCAGCGATGGTGATGCCGAGCAGAGGCGTGGATAGGGGGCATGCCCTTAGTTGCCTGTAGGCCCTGGCGAGGTCGACACACCATATCATGGCCCCCCTACCGAGGCGCGTGACCTCATCAACCAGATCAACTATCCCGGGCAGCGTGTATGATGTCGGCTGCCCTTGGTACTGCCCTCTTCTTATACCATCATTGACGCTCTTGCCATGAGGATAGCTTAGGTCAACTATTACTCGACGGGCAGACGACCCGCGCTTAGGTCTTGTCATCAGCAGGCTCGTCTGTGTCCATGGCTGGAGTGGCTTTTCAGTGAATGGGCCCAACATAGCACCGTATTCACACTCCCTCTGGATATACTCGAGGATGCATGTCATACTCTTCTCATCATTGTGGTGGTTCGCTCTGGACGGCGTCGGCGGGCAGTCAGCCATATAGTCGACGGGCCATCCAAACTCAAGAAAGTCCACGAGGCGAGTGTCGTGGTACCCTTCCACCAATTGCTTCCATGCGTATATGTTAAGACCGGATCGTACCCTCAGCCTCAGGCCCATGTAATTGGGAATTGCGGATGCACGCACCAGCTCGTAGATTTTCAGATAGTTTGCGTGTTCAGCCCATCCTACCCGATCCGCAAATGGACAGATTGTGACGAGCGTGTGCCTATAAGCGTGCGGTGTGGGGGGGGGGGCGGGTCATAGGAGGTGATGTCCGCCTCATTGCAGGCCTCTATTATCTGTTCTACGTCGTCAATTTCTCGCTCATCTTCCGGCAGCGAGTGACGAGTTGGGGGTGGCTGGAGGAAGACATCATCCGGCGGCATTAGTGTGTCTTTCCCATCAACGGTTGTCTTGTATCGCCGGCGTTTGGTGTTATCAGGTTAACTCTCTTGTTTCCGCTTGATGGTATTGCTGGTGTGCCGCGGCATATGCCCTTCTCCAGTTGTGCCATATTTGCATGCAGGTCGGAGTTCTTCCGTACTTCGGGTTGGTAGCACAGCATCTTTTATGGTCACTATGTCGATGCCGCACTTCGGTGTTGTTTGTGCTGGAGCGTGTATTGTAGCTATTGTTTGGTTTGCCAGGTCGGACACATCAGATGTCCCGCAGCCATTTTGTTCATATTCATGGGTTGCGTTTATGTTGCGATTGCCGTCCATGTGATCGCCATCTTGAGTGCTAACACCATACCCATCCGCCGGACCACTCATGCCTCGCTGGGGCGACATTGTGCTTGGGGCTCTATTGGTTGGGTCGTTATGGTCTCCGTTCTTCTCAAGATGCATTGTGTTGCTACTTTGTGTTTCGGCGGCATGGCAGCCTTGGATGTCTTCATGACATCCTTTGATCCCATCTTCAGCATCGCACATCTCCGTTGTCTCGTCTCGGCCGTCCTTGTGGTTTATTTTTTCGCCAGCCTCTGGGCCAATTAACGTGGAAGAAGTCCTAAAAAATCCTGCTTGGCAGTCTCTTTTGCTGCCGTGGTAGTACGCTCATTGTACCTCCTCTTGTTGATGCACATCTTCTCCTGGTGTGGGTTGGCTATTTTGTTCTTCTGTGCACACCATGCACAAAGGTGGCAGAGTCTATCCGGTTGCAGGCCGTGCTATGTTGAGAATCCGCACGTGCCCCAGTTCCACTCGGGGCATGGCTTGCCGTCAGTCTCCTTGTTGTATTCGGGCCTGACATACTCAGTGGCTGGCCTTGTTTCTTGCGTGGCTGCCTGTGGTATTGTGGCTGTCTCAGTGTGTTTGAACCCTCGAGAATCTGTTCTGCCTTCTCAAGGCGCGTCCCACAGTACAGACATCGCGTTGAACATCTTTAATTGCGTATGAGTCGGACCAGCCTTCAGGCAGCCTTCCATCCGGTGTCATTGAGAAGACGGTTTCTGAACACTGCCTGCATGTGTGCCAGCCCCGCATGCAGGCCATTGTGGCGAGCTGGTGTATATGCTCCCTGATATCGTTGATCCAGGCCATGGGCAGTTTTGAGTCTTTCATCATACGACAGAGGGCGGCAAAGTACTCTGCCCACGACGCCTCCTCCATCACAATTTTCTCATTGCAGTTTCCTCTGATAACATATCTGTGTGGTGCCAGTATGTTCGTACCTTTTCTTTTCCCAATGGCAGATCCGGCCGGCACCAGCAAGTCGTTGACAGCGTCTGCACGGTCATCGTCTTTCCCATCAACAGTAATGGGGCCTTCATAACCTAAGTGTCTCTGGCATCGTCAATCGTACCCATCACAGCTGTAGCTCTGCTTGATGTGCCTCAGAGGCATGTTGGCTGCCCGGCGACGGATGTTCTGGCGGAGGTAGGTATCGTCTTGTTGGCGTTCCTGGAGATTCGTCATCGGTTGGCGAGCCGTGTGGCGGTGCTTTCGTTCTTGGTCGTCGCGGCGTAGGAAAACATGATTTACAGTGTGTCGCCGGGTTCTTTGCGATGGCGTCAAACGTTGTCTTGAAACCGTCAGCGAGCTGCATGATTTGCTTCTGCAAGCTCTCAACCACGATTGCAAGAGCTGACTGGCCTTCATTATGGTTCTCGGGTACCGATGGTTGCGGTTGCGTCTGATGAAGCCCTGATACGCATTGTTCCAGAGTTCGGCTCGGCGTTGTTTTGCTCTTTGATGATAGGTCCACTTCGGTTGTGTTCTTCGGCCTGCCACGTTTCTTGGGTGCTTTGGTTGTAGGTGGTGACTCAGGCGATTTGCAGGACCTCCTACTCTGCTCGTTCCTGGTGGCTGGCATCTCTGTATTTTGTTCGTCCGGTTTTGTTTGTGCCCGTGGTGCAGTGTTTGTCTGTTGGTTCGTCCCAGAAGTGCCGGGTTCGTCCAGGTTGTGCGTCACGGTTGGATGATCCGTAGATACCGGGAGTACCGAGGGCCGTCCGTTGGTACCATGAGTACCGAGCTCGTCCGTTGGTACCGGGAGTGCCGGGTTTCGTCCAGAGTAGATTCTCCATCGCCGTCCGCCGCCAAGTTGTAGTGGCCGAGTTCAGGTTTCACTCGCTTTATATACCAGCTAGCCAGGCCGAAAAGTCAAAATCCCGCCAATTTCTTGTTACTTTGTATAGAATTTTGTATATCGACGTCATAGTCCATTTACATATGCACGTCCGCCAGTTCTGCGTGGATACTGCATAGATCAAAAAGACCCGCTAGGCGGCGTAGAAGTCGATGTACATATTAAAGTTAAAGTTTGAGTATAGGTGGCGCCAGCAGCCGATGAAAGGTATCCGACTCCGCTTTGTTCGATTACCCATGTTGCAAGCAACATTGACAATCTAAACAAGTCTGCCTATTGTAAGAGTGCGCAAGCTCCAATATAGTGTCAATATGGTTTTCTAATTTGGGGATCCAATCGGCAGGCACATCACCCCACCTAATCATACGTCTTATAGCGGAGAGATACTCGTACCATTTGGACTCACCCTTTCCAACTTTCCCTTTTTTCTCCTTCCTGATGACATATTTATGTGGAAGAAGTTTTTTCGTACCTGCCTGCCTAGCCTTTTTTCCAGCAATTCTAATCAAGTCTCTCATCATTCCATCATCACTGTCCGAATCATTTGCAAAAGAAGTATTATGACACATATTACGTAGCTGTGGATCGCCGCACTTACAGCCCCTGTGCGATCCGGCGCTGGCGACTACACTCGATGCAACGCTAGTATTTATACCCCTGTCACATTACAACTTTTCTGCCGGCGTGCCGGCAATGCACAAAATATTTGCAACCCGTCAAGAGACATCCAACTTTTCGGCGTTTTGGGAGAAAACTGGACAGGTTAGTAGCATGGTATTAGCGCGCAGCCAACAAGGTTTGACGCGCGGCGGACGAATGTGTCAACGTAGCCAGCGGGTTCCCAGCGTGTTGTTAGCGTGTTGTCGGCGTACTGTCGGCGCATTGACGGCGTGGAGGCAGCGAGTTGGTATCGTGTTAGTATTGTGTGGACCCGTACACACCCGCCCCCCAACACGTCAGGACGCGCCGGCAGCGCATCCAGACCCGCCGCCAACGTGTCCAGGCACGCCGGCAACACATTCAACGCACTGAAAAACGCTGGCCGAGTGCCGACAACACGCTGATAACATGCTGATGGCACGCTGGGAACAAGCTGGCGGGACTTTGCAGTCGCGCCAACAGAATGGTCGCAGTTTGGGGAAAAAAAGCCAACGTTAACCGACGTTGATCAACGGTCTGCCAGCGTTCAACCGGTGCGCCACCAACAGGTATCGACGTCTTGGTAACGCGTCCGTAACGCCCCCTCCAACCCGTCGGCGTGCGTCAGTCAGCGCCGAAGGTTTTGTGCATGCACAAAACTTTTGCGGCGGAGTGACGCGCCCCGACGGCCGCCGACGTCTGCATTCACACGTTGCTATGTACCGACGCGCCGGAAACGCCCCGGTAACGTACCGGTAACGTACCGGAGATGTACCGACGTTTCGCCCAAAATTGCAACACGTCAGCACGTGTCGACCCTCGTTGGGCTGAAACGTTGTAATGTGACAGGGCCATAAGAGAAATGAGATTACCTTCTCAGTGCCCACTCCACACCCAATGCACGGGCGAGCCGGACGAGCTGGCCGGTTCGGCGTCATGTGAATAACGGTCTCGCCATCCACCTCGATGACGTCAACAACTGATGTATCCAGCTCGCCTGGCTGCTGTGCCAAAAATGGCGAACCCAACAAATTATGCACCTCCAAATTGGAAATACGGGCCAACAGAGGCTCCTGTGGCTCCATCAGTTTCCGATCGAGCAGACGGGAAATATCCTCCAACGTCGCTGCTCAATCAGAAACCGTTGCCACTGCTGTAGGGGATGATGTCCGTAGATTGTCAATGTGTAACCGCCCCGATGAAGGAGGATGGTGTGGTGGTTTCAGCGTGTTCCCGTGCTCAGACGTGTCCCGTTGCTTCTGCGCATGTGTGGATTTCGCATCAACTCGGATCACCCGAGACACTTATTGGCGCATGCGCACATCCTACAATGTCGGGTCGAATAATCGAATACGCTTCTCCGCGCTCGGGTGGAGAATTTTTTTTTTTTTAATAGCCGATAAAAAATACAGCAAAATAGGATTTAAAGTGTTTTATGATGGCCTAGTTTACCTATATTTCCATTTAATTAATCTAAGTTATTCTTTTTTGGCACACGGCAAGTGTATTTGTCGACTCCACTCGCCGTGTTCTATTTGAAATTCTGATGACTGGGATGACCCGAGTCGCCCAGGTAGTGTTAATCGATTACGGCCATGTTTATTAGATTCTGACGCATGCGCAGAAGCGAGGGACACGTCTGAGCACGGGAACACGCTGAAACCACCACACCGGCCCACCGACCATCAACAGCCAGACGACAAAGAACAACCTGGAATCCCCACCGACTCCAGCAAGGCTTGTGAATATCTGCCCACATCCGTTCACCTCCTCGATGTCTTAGGCATGATGAAGTCGAGATATCCAAACACACTACAAAACCTTAAAATTTGACGTATTAATGACAATGACCTGTCTTCATCGATCGCCAGGTAGTGAATGGATTTAGCCTTTGAATCTACTACCGGAAGTCAACTTCGTTCATAGCGACGAATCCTACGGACGGTTTCTATGGTATTCATAATATCAAGCCCGTAGTCAGGGATTTGAATTACGCATGTTACCGGCAACATGTACAATATATATACATATATATCACTTAATTATTTATGTATTTATCTTTAGACCTGTATATATATATATATAAATATATATATATATATATACATACATCATTAATATAATGTAGAAGAAAATACTAAAAGTAATTCATGATATGTGCTGCAAGGTCGAATCAGGGAATCAGAACAATGAGCGGGAGGATTCAGACTCGGTTTGTAAAGAACATATATATATATTTATATATAATGTTTTTTATTTATTATTATTATTAGAAAGAAACACTAAGTACAAACATTAGGTATTGTTTTTTAATTTCACATTTCATCATATCACATCATGATATATCATATTTGCAACATTCACTTCCTAATATAGAGGATTGGAAAAACTGAAATGAGGTGGTGTCTGATATGCGAAAGTAGAGAGCGTGGAGAGTGGTGTGGAGTTTGGTATTTAGAAAGGAAGAGAGTGAAATCCCCATTTTAACAAGTCTATATATAAATAGATATCAAACTTAATTTAATTATTTATTTATTTATCTTTAGACATGTATATATACATACATCATTAATATAATATAAAAGAAAATACTAAAGTAATTCAAGATATGTGCTGCAAAGTTCTCACTCTCTATTCGAATCAGGGAAACAGAACAATGAGCGGGATATATATATATATATAATGTTCAAAGATTATTTCACATCCGTTCACTAAAATCTTATCTAAATCATCGATAAAATCCAATCCTAGAGGACCTTTAAATTCTGCTACTTGTCCCACATTGGCGAGTTTATGATGTGCATTCAATCCCCCATTAAAGGCCAGGGTATTAGATTCTATGGGAAAAGTATTCACCAATGCAACACAAACGTCATCCGGAAAGTATCCTCTCATTCTATTATAACTAGAATTCAAACCCTTATTATTTCCAAATAACGATTTATAGTAATTCTTTTGAGCATATAGTCCACCGACATTGGAGTTGATGTAAGAATTATTAATTGTGGCATTCACTTGACGGAAAACGCTATACAGCAGTTGATTTGTTAGGGTGACATCATCAGCAACCGTCACTGGGGAGTTGCCCGATTTAACAATTTTCATTGAAATCGTCATCTGTATATTCCTTATATTGAGATATCCACCATTCGTTCCATCTACTTTGAATAGAATCGATCCCTCATTGGAAATGGTGGACGTAGGGTGAATCTGAACATAATCTGAGTACAACACACCAGCATCCATATGCGGTTTGGAGAAAATATCCAGTCTCTCGGTATATCCCTCAACCGCATCCTGTAGGAGATATTCCTGCTGCATTTTTATCATTTTATTAATGAAATTGGGAACATTCACACACTCTCTCTCTCTCAATCTCTGTCAATCTCTCTCATTTCTTATTCTTTCATTTGAAAAGCTTAGAATGCAGGGATTGAGATTTGCGATTCTTTTGATTCTTCTTCTTCTTCTTCTCTTCACTGCTTTTACCTCTTCTCCCTTATATTCCTCCATTCGAGTGATGCATGCATTCTTGAATCAATCTACTTATAGTAGATTGTTGCATTTCTCTCTTTTTCTTCCTACTTCCGCTTTTCTCAACTTTACTCTTTTTCTTCTTAGAGGGAATCGTGCTTTGAATGATCTCCCCTACACATTTGCTGACATTAGATTTATTCGCTCTTGCTTCTCCTTGGTTTGCTCTAAGACATGACTAACTGGTGAAACCATCTATATTTTGGGTGTAGAATCCTTTACATGCTTCAAACTGGAAATAGTTTTAAAGCTTTCTTAGGTTTTTTGAATGTTGTGATACAGTTAGCATTAGAATGAAGCACCCAGCTGTTAGAGCTTGTACCTAGCAGAACTAAGGCCATAGTCTCTACAGATTTGAAGAATGCAACATGTAACGTTTGCTTCCATCAAAGGGATTTCTCCTCATTCGTCTCTGATGGAAATCCTTATAGAATTCAAGTATTGAGTATTGATGGGTTGATGTAACGGAGCTGATGGTGTCATATGATATCCTCCACTCCCATCACTTCCTTTATAGCTGTATGCTAACACCACTTGTGGACAATCTGCTATTGCAACAGGTGTAATGAGATTACAAAAAAACGTACACATATTTTGATGTTATCGAAGATGAATATAATAATGGAGGTGATGATGTTGGTGGAGATGATGATGATGTTGGTGGTAATGATGATGAAGATGATGGAGGAACACTTTTTTTTTTCAATTTCCTCTGCAATGATTTTTCCTCGAATACTTTCTTTTTCAAAATCTATTTGAAGAAGGGATATACTCCATCCAGCTCCCTGCTCCAAATGAATGGGGGGATTGATTGAGACTATAAAATCATGCCAAGTGTTATGTGAACGAAGTTTTAAATCCATTAATGAATTCAGGCAGAAGTTCACCATGTTGACGATGATGCAAACAAAATCAAAATGAGGGATCACATAACATACATACACACAATTTGATCAGTTCTACACTACTAGTTTGTGAATTTCACTTGATAAAATCCAGCTATTGTAAGAGGAATCATATGACTTCCATTTTACCAAAGAATACTTTTTTTATCTTTAACAGTTTCACAAATAATTGTTTCTATCTCAAATAAAGTATCATCAGACACTCCCACCTTTTGCAATTCTTTAGGATAGAACCATCCTTCAATAGGGGAATTATCCCAGGCCTTGACTATATAGTTTTCAAATCCCTGCTTAATTTTACCTTCTGTTACAATGAAAATTCCTTTGTCCACTTTTCATCATAATGTCATGTAAATGGAGAGCTTAAATATGAGAGCTTCACTTGATCATTGGTTTGAAAATTATAAACACTCACTCTTCCTGTGATAGTTGCTGAATCATTTCTGAGATATTGATAATGCCAAAGTTCACTCTTATCCTTTTCACAGAAAGCTTTTTGCAGAGTAGTGCCAATCCCTCTATGCTCACTATCATTGTAGGCTGCTGTTATCGCTTGCAGTGAATCACTCCAGTTAAAGCTATGAGTTGCTTTGAATAATCTAGCCAAGCGAGCTCGAAGTGTTTGAATCACTCTGTAAAATATTCTGATAAAACGCATTAGTGGGGAATGCGAAATGGTCTATAAAGGAGTACAAATGGTATATTAATGTAAATGATGTATAGGGCCAGGTGCATGAATGTATTTATGTAGTTGCTGGTGATACTTTCTTGTGGTCAATAGTCATTGTGTATTAGGTAGATAGTGTGTATGAGGCACTACTGTTAGTGTGTAAGGAGCCCCAAGAGCTCTACTCACTACACCTTCCCCCCCAACTGTTAGTCACGGATCACCACACACACACAGCAGGCAGATGCAGGCCAAGCAGTGGTTGTGGGTAGATCACAGTAGCTATGATGACCCCAGAATGCCTACTGTTCATTGGTGGAACTAGAAATGCTTGTTGCTGATTGGAGATAATGGTCAGGTGGTATTCAGGCTTTCTATTCTTGCCTGTATTGATTTCATATAGCCTGCCTACACAACCACAGATGCCAGCCGTCGACTTTACAACTCATTCAGCCATATTTAGGGAGGTGAAATGATTGGTGTTTAGGGATTTAAAATCTTGCTGCATCATTTTTGCAATGAACTCTGATCCTCGATCGCTACGAATATTTTTAGGAGGAGGGGGATTGCTTTTAAAAATGCTTTCAAACGCCTCTTTAACAGAAGAAGCCTGAAGATTGAGTAATGGTCTAGTTATTAGATATCTTGTAAACACATCAATGCAAACTAAAATATATCCATAACCAGAATTATGATCTTTATAAAACAACATGGAGAGGGTGTCAACATCAAATTGACAATGTTTATCAGATGTAACTAATCGCTCACATTTATATCTATGGGGAGCTTACTTAAAAGTTGAAAAACTGTCTTTTGATTCTAACCATTCGCATATTTTGCGAAGAGACATTTTAAATTTCTTCTCCTTTTTAACTTCAGTATAAAGTCTATTGATCCCTGATAAACTTCCAGGATGTTCAGGATTGAAGTATGTATCATGAAGATATTGTTTCTCTTCCTCAGTTAACGATGGGAGAAGAACTTTCGCCATTCTTCATTCACTCCTTTTCTTCTTTTTTGTCTTGTGGTGACACCAGATGAAGTCTGTTGTCTAGTGGAAGCAACATGTGAAGATTTTGTTGGAACTGAATTGATCATCAGTGATCTAACATTCTTAATCTTATCCTTATTGATAATCTTCTTTCTTTTTTTCTCTCTTTTTTTTTTCACCACTTGTTCTCAGAATTCCAGGAGGAGGAGGAGGAGGAAGAGGGGGATGAAGAAGAGGATGATGAAACGTTGATGGTGTCGTCATCATTGTGTTCGCTGACAAAAATGTTGCCTCCTCGCCATTTGAAGCATGTAGAGGAGGAACAGAGTCTGCAGGAATCCTCAAAGGTTCATCCTTTTCCCTTGACTTCTTCTTCTGGTGTGGATTTTTATTGTTATCAAATTTATCAATAACATCTTCATCAACATCAACATCAACATCCACTGCAACATCATCATCATCAATAAGATCAGTGGGTGGTATGGTGACATCAAAGGTAGGAATCATATGTTATGGTTACATACTTCCTCATGATAGAACCCCTAACAATCTTGTCTTAATTAAAATGAAAATCGCATACAGTTTTTTATGATGTAACTGAAGCAAACACAATCTTGCATGTTCATTCAGATGAATAAGATTGTGAATTAGTTTCTTATGCTTTTCCAATAAACGCTTAGTATTTTTGGAGATGCTTAATTTTGATAATGCCATTAAAATCTCAGCAATACATTCAATCTGTTTTCGACTCGCAGTCACCAGTAAAGCTTTAGCCTGCTCAGGTCTTGACTTCAACAACAACAAAATAAACTCTGTGCAATGGTTCATGTTAGCATAACATGGGTAATTTGCGACGGGGCGGAAGTGTAGGGCCTCAGCCAGCTTTCGACACTAACATCCCAACCTTCACCTGGCACTGAACTAACCCCCCCCCCCCAATCCTGATATCACTACCAGACCTCATCTTGGTGCTGCCACCTACATTCGGCTGTAGGAACTAAACTACCCCTCCTATGCTGCCACCTACTGACTCGACACATGGGCGGTGACGTCACGGACAGCTCTGAACTGCTCACTCGCCACCCGGACACAAACCAACCAAGACCAGCTGACCATCAATTTGCCACCACCCACACCTCAACTAACAACAGGAGGAAACGTGGTGGGGTTGAGAGTGTCGAATGATTGCCTATTGTTCTATTGATTACCTATTGTTCGATTGGTTACCTATTTTTCTATGACATTGATTATTCTTCTTGATTAAATGCGAATTATACCACTTCTGTCTCGTCATTAATTATGAATATTTTGTGTTGACATGATGTATGTGCAAATAGATTTTCTTCTCAATGAATGAAAAACATTGGAATCAGAGGTATAAGTATCTGAAATGTGTGTGTGAGTGTGTGTGTGTGTGCATGCTTCATGAATGAATGAATGAATGATTGTGTGTGCATGCACACATACACACACATACACTCGCATTCAATTGCATAGATACTCATACATCCATACATATAATCAGCCATATTTTATTTTATTCACTAAGGTAAATAGGAAATGAAATCCTCTCCCAAAAATATATTAGTATGGAATTTTGAATGCAAACAAGTAGATGCGGAAATATCCACCACATCGCATGGTTGTAGACAAATCAGTAAATAACCAAATTTTGTAGACTCAACCTCATCCTTATAACTTTCCAACAGCAATCTCCCCAAATTTGTCTGAGACGCTACTCGCTGAATTTGCCTCATATCTCTCAAATTATTCATTATAATCATATATTGAACATTCAGAGAAATGGTTTGTGAGCACTTCCCCTGTTCATAAACATTATGACTAACCATAATCACTGAACATCCTCGATGATGACTAAACTTTCTAACTAGATGTTGAGCGCCTAAGTTATTCACCACTTATTCATTTAAGTCATCTAATATAATCAAATTGTGTTGAGGTAAATCAGAAAAAGCAAAAATCTTCTCTTTGGATGGAATACCCTCCATAAATTCAATATCTGTAATCTCTGCATCAAATAGTGGTTGTTCAACTCCATAACAATAGAGAATTTTATAAACAGGAATCTCAAATAGTGTTCGACGTTCGGATAATATCCTATGAATCAATGATGTTTTTCCACTACCTGTGATTCCACTAACACTAATAGTAGCTGGAGATTTCATACCCTGAAAAGCCTGTTTATCATCTTCAATTGTAACAATCGACATGCTGATAAGGATGATGATGATTGTTTGTTGTTGTTTTACATCCTAGCAACATCTAAGGTCATATCAGGGCGGGTGCTGAGTTGTGACAGTGCGCACTCATGGCGACTTTATAGAGCTGCCCCACTGGGAAATCAAGCCGCTGGCACCATGACCCGATGTCCCACTCAGTCACATTATCCTGACACTGAGCTAACCAGTCTTTGCCCTACCCTATTAATGCCGAGCGCCTGGCTAGGAAGCAACAAGTACCAATTTTAAAGTCATTGGTTTGACTCGACTGGGAACCAAACTCCCAACCTTCCACACACGAGGCCCACGCTCTACCGATTAGGCCACCGCGCCCGGTCAGGATGATGATGAAGATTATGATGAGGGAGATGACATATTTTAGATGTTATTCACATGAGAGGGGAGAGACTTAAGAGCTTAGTAATGTCATGATGGTGATGATGGTGAAATTGATGATGATGATGGTGGTAATGATGATGATGCAACTGAATCTATGATTGATTTAAACTTTTGCCAGAAACATCATTAATTTCATGTTAAGTATAGCAATCATATTTTTCTTGCACACTTCTGCCCATTCTTTTTTTCTTTTTCTTTAGAAAAATCTTTGCTGTGTTGAAACGTGAAGAGCTAGAAGAGCTAATGCGAATCATGATAGAAACATCTCCATGAAACATGGCCATCTCATAATAGAATAACCAAAGGAAAGTCCATACTTTTCAAGATTTAGTGGAAATTCATTAGATAAACAACTAGTTGGAAGAATGGTGAAAGAGGTATAGTTTTTCCATGGTGTGAGAATCATTTCCAATGGAATGGTGTCTATCCCATTTTGCATTACATGTCTCTTAATATAAAAAAAAGTGAATCCCGTCCGTCGCTCCTTAAAAGTCCAAACTCCATTATGCCGAGCTGTAAAACCTGTATTTATAACTGATCCACTCTCATTTCAAAACAAAGCATTTGCATAAGATTCTTCAGCAGAAGTGCAATTCTTCATTAAACATCTTTTGTTACTGGATTTTCAGGAAACCTATTCCTGTGATTTCGCACCCTCACACTCATTTATCAATAGATATGTTTTGGAATTCAAACAGTAAGATGTGGATGCAGTATACGCTTTTTTGAAAATTCCAATTTCTCATTTGTCATGTTTGACATGTTTTTGACAACAATCTCTAGGTAAATAGAAACCATTCTCCCATTTAAAATAATTATAATCATTACAATGGTCATAAAGCATACTCAACAATTTTCTCTCAGGTTTTACAACATTTATCATCTCTTTATACCAGAAAACGAAATATACAAACTATCTGTATCACAATGCGTTAATTCAAAATCACTTCTATCAATGAATTTAATTAGAAAGCAATAATCCCACTGAAGAAGCACTAACTTAGCAGTATTTAAAACAAAAAATCCCAATTGAACAGGAATGTCTAAACAAATTGAGCATTTGCACCGTTCAATCTCAAAAGTTTCATCATCTAGTTCAGTCATATTTTTTAATAATTTTGAATTAACAGCTAGCTTCACCTTCTGAACACTCCCCACATAAGATACATTGACATGCTTTGTCTTATTCATTAGGAGACTTCCATAACATGCATTCCCCATAATTTTAGCAGTCTCCCCCTTAATTTGAAAATACGGGCATTTGTAATGAAATCCCAGAAACCTCTAAAGCAATATTCTAATCTCCACTCTATCACTTCCCAAATTGTTGTGACCACAAGCCCCATCTTAAGATAAAATTGCAATAGATTAGAAGCGAGCAAAATACGTTCTCCTCACAAGCCACCAACCAGAAGCCTCCGTGTGTTAACAGGATCTTTAGAGCTTTTCTTAAATGCAAATTGTCCCATCAGGGGACTCCACGCATCAAATGGAATATCTACATTACAAAACATAGGAGCCATTTCTAAGAAGAATTCCTTAGGAAAAAGCTTTTGCTCCTTCCCTTTCGGCCATACATTGGGAATGTGAATATCTACTTCCACCATTCCCGTTAGCTCTCCGCTTTCAACAGCGGTAAAAATACTTTCCACAGAAATGCTATGAGGATGTTATCCACTGCCTAGCGAGCAGCGGGTGCATAATGCTTAGCACGGAGCCGGCCTGTTCGAAACGCCCGAATATGGACCAGCTCATATGTACATTCGTCAATGCCTGCGGGTGCCTACACTGGCATATACGCGTATATACCTCCTATAAAATGGAGGAAGAATTTCATTTGCAGCTTGTGCTATACTCAAATTCCCTTGCAAAAGTTTTTTAAATGCGCATTCGTATATTGTAATCAAATTAAAACCGCACTGTTGAATATAGTATTCTCTAGCTAAAGTGGAAAGTTATCTCTCTTTCCGTGATTTGATATTTGAGGTTCTAGTGGACGGAGAAAATGCACACTCACTCGCAGGATGTCGATGGAAGCAACATCCATTATATTCATAGATAGTGTTGCTTTCTCGACAGTATCCATCAGCAAAATAAGGACCGATCTGCACCTCTTTTCCAGTGTTGAGCTTATGTTCAATCCTAATATTGTTTTCTTGTGATTTCCAATTCATCCATTTATACATATCAAGATGCTTCCAGCTGTATTGAGGTTTAAAGTTATACTCCATCTTTCGTCTAAATGGGAAAAGAATTGGGAGATTTTGAGAGAGGCAATATGAATACATCGCATTAGAATCATATCCCTGAATAGATCGACAGGGTTTCTCAGGGTTATTGCATAGGAAAGTCTCTCCCACCTTAGCATATCTTTTAAAAATTATACTTGGTCCTCCAAAGGCACAAGTTTTGATTTTGGTATAGAGATCAGCATCACGTTCACAAAAACTTGAAAAAAAGCAGTCATTTTCCTTAGCTGATTGGAATAATAATCTGTGAGCTATACCCGGTGCTGAGATAGATGTTTTTAGAGGATCGATATGTAAAAAAGTATAGAAAGCAGGCATGTTTTCTACTACTGTGACAGATGGTTTTATATCTAGATTTGCGTAGTAAATTAGGAAATCATGAAAAGTTAACATACCCTTCTCCATCCAGATCATTTGTAAATCATTATACTTCATGCGACCTGTCTTTGGCAGGTTGGAATCAAAATCCCCCTTCTTTTCCCACTCAATATATTCCTCCTCTAACACATTAACATTTTTGAGCTTAGAATAAAAAGCCTCATATTCAGGAAGACTGGAATGAGAAAGTTTTGAAAAAGTTGTTAACCATTCATAAGGTAAATAGCTCTTCAAATCTGGAGCTGAATAAGCTATAAGAAACTTGGAATAGCTACTTCGACTTGCAAGAAAAAGACTGATATCTAAAAAGGCGAACTACTTTGTTACAATAGGGCTGTATTGATTCGCTTTTTTAACCATATAGTTCAAATCATTTTCAAGATTGAAGTGTTTTGCAAATGAAGACCACACAGCCGGAAGATCATACCTACTAGAGTTGAAACCTAAACAAGGAAGGCAGTAACAATATGTCTCAAACCGTTCCTTGGACTTTTCTATAGATTTCAATATTCGCAATCTTATCTTTTTAGCGCGCTTTGAATTGTCGGAGTCAGAAGCGATAAAGCTTTTCGCTATGGGTGAGTCAAACAGATTTTCTCCTTCTCCTTTTGCATCATCATCATCATCATCATCAATATCATCATCATCTTTATCTTCCCATGGGGAACCGGGGTAGAATAGTTCCCTTGCACCCCCTTGCAGATCGTAAAAGGCGACAAATGGGGCTTGTGTTTGCCGTGAGTCGCGGCTCATGTCGGTGGAGGAAGGGATCCTGGTGCATGAGGACTGCAAGGGGCCAAGGCTCCTTGTGGACCGACACTTCACTTTGGCCTTGACTTCATCTAGGCAAGAGGTTGGAATGGCCCGTTCCAATCAATCGGCTGGTCATGCCAAGCCCTAGGTAGATTAATGGAGAATGGATATATATATATGGTACAACAACTGTATTTATATTTATATTTACACAATTACCAAGTCATTCTTCACTTCCTAGAAGGCTGTGGCAAGGGTCAATCTAGTACTGGTTATGCTTTTTTTGCCTCCATGCTAGAGTATATTATCCTTGTATCCCTAGTGTGTATCTGTCAGTTACCACAGTGCTACCCACCCCAATGTTGAGGGCTCCGTGGTGGGTGGGGAGTGAGGATGACAAACCAAAAACAATTCAATATGGATACTCAAAACCCCCCAAATAATAAGATAAGATTACAAGACACGGAAAAGAAATCGGACTCTGATTCGGACTCACATCCGAACGCTGATGATTGGCCACGGTTCATTATGATTGAATCATTGAATGACGAGGCATCAGTTGCCAAACTTTCCCCTTTTGCCATTCACAAGGGCATTATGGGAATCGCTGGCACAGTCAAAGACGTGAAGAAACTATGAAGTGGACATATTCTGGTGGAGTGTGCTAAGAAAGCGCATGCCGACAATCTGCTATGTGCAAGCATGCTAACAGGCGTCGGCATCAGAGCCCCTCCTCATCAAACTCTCAACTCTAGCAAAGGAGTAATCCAGACTAGAGATCTTGATGGTGTTGATGAGGATGAGATAGCACATGAGCTCAAGTCTCAAGGAGTGTTAAACATACAAAGAATAGTTATAAAGAGGGATAACAAGTCCATAAAAACAGGGACATATATCGTCACGTTTGGCTAGCCTTTTCCGCCCAAGAATTTGAAAATTGGATAGCTTAGTGTGAATGTGGATGTCTTCATCCCAAACCCACTTCGATGCTTCCAATGCCAGAAGTTTGGTCATGGCAAGGATAGATGCAAAAATGAAATCATCTGTTTTAAGTGCGGGCAAAAACACCAATTGTCAAAACCAGGCAAAATGTTCCAATTACCTGGGTGACCATATGGCCATATCTAAAGACTGTCCTGTCTGGAAAAAAGAAAAGCTAATTCAGCAGATCAAGAATACTCCCTCGCCAATAACCAAGAGCTATGCTGCGGCAGCCAAAGCCTCCAACAGGACAATTGAATGCCAGACTGAACTGACATGGTTGACTGGAGGGAAGCCCACTGCCTTCACCCCAGTCCCAAATCTGATGC